>CM070829.1:20184557-20534557 GCA_036326025.1 Chrosomus eos
CTTTTGTTCATTTACATTGGCAGGGTCTGAATCGGGCTCGAAATGGTTTGAAATTGATGCCTTGGTTAATATTTAAATTTGAGTAGAGTTTGCAGTTATGAAGAGATGTGACATTTCCAGAACACCGCTAAGAACTGCCAATCACAACACACTGGGCCAGCTAACCAATCACAGCACATTTCATATTTCGGAAGGAGGGGCTTCATTGAAAACGATGCGTTCAACCAGACTGGGTAGAGAGGAGCTGTCTGTAAAATATTAGGGGTGTGTAACATACACGTATTCGTATTGAACCGTTTGGATTACAAATTAAACGATTTGTTGGACCGTTTTTCCTGCCGACCGAAAATTTTGATCAAGCGACACCGTTACTACACAGCACTAAGAGATCCAGTAAAGAAAGCATTTGAATTCGCCTCAGAAGTAATAACATCGCTGCGAGATCTAGTAGAAAGCATTCACATTTCTCTGTTATTAACCGTAGATCTCTATGAGATCAAACTCACACGATTATTAAACTCACACTTATTTAAAAATAAAAAAATACATTCAATTGCCATTGAAACCAGTACTGTAGGTGGCTGCCATTTCCACTCCCAAATCATTTTGCTTTTTAATAATTTTTTTGACATTATGAATAAAACTGATGCCCTCAAATGTTAATCTGGAGCCTTGCAAATTTAAAGTAAAATTGAAACAAAAAAAAAACATTGTTTACTACTACAATACTACATTTCATTTTTTTATTATTTTAACAGCTTTTTTTGTTTATATGTTGCTAAGAAGATACCCCAGAACATGGGTCAAGTACAGCTCCATCTCTGTTCAAAGTAAAAAAAGATAATACTTTATGATGTTAGTTTTAATAAATAAAAAAATCAAGGAAATACATTTTTTTGCTGTATCGAAAATGTACCGAACCACTGTATTGTATCGAACCGAATGGTGGATTTTGTGAACCGTTACACCCTATAAAATATGTGAAAAAATAATGTGTTTTTTGAACAATTAAGCATGAAAACATATTAATATACACTTAAGCAGATTTACACATTTAAAATGTAGTCATTCTGTTCTAGGCAAACCAACCTAAAATACTGATGACTCATCCTGCATTAGACTGATTTTTGTCCAATCAGATGTGCTCTAGATTGAAAATGAGTTCACAGTTCACCCAAAAAACAAAAATCCTCACTGTCATCACTTACTCAGCCTTGTGTCGTTGCAAACCCTAATAATTTTATCTCCTGTTAAACATAAAACATTTTGAGAAAATAGTTTTGTTTCCTCTTTCTCCATCCAAAACGTCATAACGTTTCTCAAACTACCTTGTTTTGTGGTCTGAATTAAAGAAATGGTGAGTAAATGTTGACAATTTTCATTTTTAGATGGTCTATCCCTTTAACATCACTAAAACCAACTAGCAAGTAGCAAATCACAATCAAGCACCAGACCGTTTTCTAATAATATTAAATTGTTAAAGTTTGATTAGGCAAGTTTTTATGCTGTTTTATATATAAAAAAACATCAACATTTTAAACCAAAAAAAAAAAGGATTTGAGGAAAAAAAGCACATTTCACAGTGGCCTTTGTATACCTTGCATGGATGGAAAGCTGTTTTGGACAAAAGCGACAATGTAAATAAATGATTTGTTATATCATAGTGAATCCTCATTGTGCCTGGATTAGGTTTCACACCATAAGATGCAGTGGGAGTGTTTGGGTAAATGTGAATGGGTTGTATAATTAATATTGTTTGTCTTCTAGTGTGATATGTGCAATGGAAGGGCTTTACTAGACACTCAACCCTCATTAACGCTGAAGAGCACATAGAGGGGAAAAAATCGCTCCACTTAGACTAACTATACAAGCACAAAGCTGCCATAGCACAGAATGGTTATTTGGACATTTGGGGCTTTTAAATTACACCAATGAGCAATTGTCAATTGTAATTCAGACATTTTTACAGAACTGCATACACACAAACAAGCATTTACTGCAACCTTCTGAGGTGCACAACACCAAGAATGGAATTCACACATGAACAGAACAAGAAAAAGCAGGTGATGTTTTCACTCCTGAGAACAGGAAACAATGACCAGAGTGCGTGTTCTCATCACAATGACAATGGAACAATAAAACCTGTGTTGCTATGACAATGACAAAAGATTGGAACATGACTGGAATCCTTGTCTCTGTCATAGACATGGACAATTCTGTAATATTTATCCATTGAGGATAGCTCCATCTTGGAAAACCACAAGTGCTAGCAGATGCTCAAATGCATTACATTTTCCAGATGTTTGTTTTATTATGACCATTAGAATCAGTTAGGAGTTTTTTACACTAGTTATTGGTTTCTTTCCTACTAAGAACTGTAGAGTGCTTGGTATCAGATGGTAATGTATTAGTACTTTGATGGACCTTTTGGTTTGATTTGGTTGTCTCTTTGTACATTATTGATGTTAAGCTTTTGAAGTTTGGGCCGCTGTAAACACACTCATGACAACTAGAACAAGATGGCAAAATCATAATGGTTTTGTACAACTTGAATAATATGAATTCTACGATCATGATTAGGTCTAGAGTTTGAGAAGAGGAGGTTTAGATTTAGCTAATCCAACACCAACCATTTCACCATCTTATATACAGTACGTATTATTAGCGAATGAGAGCAATTCGTTCACCTACAAGATTCATTAATGAATTAAACTCCACTAGCACAAACACATACTGTATGCAGCAATACAAATCAATTGTGGTGGCAGTCCGGATTTTGGCCCGCAGGCTGGACTGAGTATCCCTTATCCTCTCTCTTTCTCTTTTTCTGTCTGATAGCTAACTAATGCGTGTGTGGAGCCCAGCTTAATGGAATGAAAGACTACAGGGACTGAATGATAGGGGCCAAACGGCAGGTTTAAAACAAAGGATCCAGTTAATCCTCATCCAAACACACAAATACTCAGACACACTACAGCTCAAACACTTCATTCCCCTGATCTAGCCTGTTGAAACTGGTGTGCAAATCCACATGAATTGAACTGGTGAAAAATGACTAATTACTATATATATATATATATATATATATATATATATAATATATATATATATATATATATATATATATATATATATATATATATATATATATATATATATATATATATATATATATATATATATATATATATATATATATATATATATATATATAATATTTAATTTCTAGTATTATTTATTAGTGGTGTCAACAATAATCGATTCGGCAATGCATCGCAATGCGGGAATGCACGATTCAGCATCGATGCGGCAAAGGGCCATAATCGATTATTTCACTGTTTATTTTCTGGCCTTGGACAATAAAGTTTTGAAGTTTCAATTACTTCCGGGGGCATAATAACAACAATAAAGATGGCTGAGGTGGAGGGAGATGACCGCGTTTGAAAATGCCATATTCAATACCCTGTACCAATCAATTTAATTTAATTTAATGACATTGATGTCAAAGATACAGGAGTTATAATACACACATTGCAACCAATAAAATCTGTTGTTCAATATGCTTGTATTGCCTCATGACTGATGAAAAATGTGCCTTGCTGTGTGCAGTAGAAGTTTGATGCATCGCAATGCATCGTAGAATCGAATTGAATCGAATCGTTACCTGGTGAATCGGAATCGAATCGAATTGTGAGGGCAGTGCCAATGCACACCCCTATTATTTATATATCTGCCAATATTGGTAATTTAAAAGTTGAACTTTTTCAATCTCAAAATTTAATTTCCAGTGTTCATATTGTACATTATGTTGTTGTGATGTCTACCTTTTCGTGTAGCAATTTAAACCCCAAAAATAGAAATCCCACAGATCTGCAAACTAAAGTTTGCATCATCACAAAAATATTTTAATGAGCAATAAATGGTCAATAAATCAGTCAATTGAAGGTTGATTAGGGTTGTGTATCGTTTTAATTTTAACGATTTGATTTCTAATTTTGATTCCAATCAGGTGAAAAAGATATTCACATTTAGTCTTATTGCAAAACATTTTATTGTAGTTGAATATCATTAACAAAAATAATCAGGCTAAAGAAAACTAACAGAAGGAACGTTTCCTGTGGTTTAAAAATATAGAAAAACAACTAGCCTAACTAATATAAATTTCAAGCATTAAAAGACAAGTAAACACTCTAATTAATAACAAACAAATCAATTGCAACAAATAGATACAACTGAACAAAGATACGATTGTAATAAACAGTGTTTTAAGATTTTCAGGTATTCAGGTACAGAAACTGAAATCAAATGTAAAATAACACTGCACTTTATAAACAAAATATACATTTCAAATATAGTTACAAAAGTTATTCAGTCAAGAACGAATCAAATGTTGTTTGATTAGTGTTATTACAGAAACGGCAGCAGGAATATTAGGCTGCTGTCACTTTAAGAGTTGCACAGATTCGATATAGTTACACATGCCTGCAGCACCGAAAACAGCGCACAAGTCGTCTCGCGCTTGAATGGTTTAAAATAACGTTTTCTGTGAGCAGTTTGGGATGTGCACAGCACAGAAAACAGCGCGTGAGTCGCCTCACGCTTGAATGGTTTAAAATTCCTTTTTCTGTGAGTGAGTTTTGGATGTGTGTGCTGCACAGAAAACAGTGAGTGAGTCTTCTCGCGCTTGAATGGTTTAAAATCACATTGAAATCACTTTTTCTTTGAACGCGCATTGGATGTGTGTGCTGCACAGAAAACAGTGAGCGAGTCTTCTCGCGCTTGAATGGTTTAAAATCACATTGAAATCACTTTTTCTTTGAACGCGCATTGGATGTGTGTGCAGCACAGAAAACAGCATGCGATCCAATACAATTGATACAATCACTATTTGAAGCGCCATGTTACTTTCAAAAGGTGATTTGCTCTATTTTGATCGCTACCGTAGACATCAGTGTCTATATCTGAACTATAAACATTTATCCCAGTACTTCTGTGATCATCTGAATTATTGTAAGACAGAAATAACGATACTGTGTGGTTGAAAAGACTGTTTGTGAAGCTGTTTCATACCTAAACTTCATAACTGCTCTCTTAGTCAGCGGCAGCGCAGCGCAAACACAGAATTGAATGATCTGGTGTGATTTTGTCAAATGTTTAATAGACAGTTGTCATTTAGAAATAAGATTGCATGGGTGTTTGAATCAAGATTAATCATGCAGCTCTATTCAAAGCAGACAAAAACATGTTCATGTACTGTTTCATTAGCATTTTACTTACCACACTTACATACACACATGAACATGTCACATACACAGAACAATATGAAAGCAGACAACAGTCGGGTGAGATGTGGCATAGCAGTGTCCCAGATATCAACTAACACAATGAACATGGTTCATCTCTAAACCCTCCTCCTTTTCATTATATTTCTCTTTCTCCCTCCCTTCTTCCCTCCCTCCAGGTTCTGGGCTAGAGCTCACATGAGAGGTGACACACTTTGAAGATAAATATAGAAAAGAGGTGCAATCCTTACACACATTCACACAAGTCCAAGACACCACAACACACCATATCACTACAGATTGATAATACAGACATGTTCGTCCAAGGCCCAGCACTGGGGACTGTCAACGTTCTCCTATTGAAAACAGAACGAGATCATCATAGAGTCTCCATGGTAAAGACAATGGCAGCTAAGCTGCCTGACAATGGCACTGGATTGGACCTGTTGTCTGCCTGAGCCCCCATTGGGCCACCTAAGAATGGAACTCATCCAGCATTACATTGCAGAACAAAGAGCAATCAACACAAAGCAAGATGACAGTTCTGCGGTAGAAAATCCCACCTTCCCTTTACAGGAACCCTGAGACCGCAGGCTGTTAGAGAATTTTTAATATTAGAACTTGAAATTCAGCACATTTCCTTACATTTTAAATTGCAAATAAGTATTTTTAAGAACAGATTTAAAGCACTTTGTGAAAGGTCATGTGAAGGACTTCAGAATGCAGTCTTTGAAAGCATACAGTAAAATGTAAGAGGCCTTTACTTCTGGAACTAATAATACACTGGTAACAGAAAAACTCTTATTTAGGGTAACATAGACATCTGTTATATATCTGTTAGACTACTAGTATCCTTTAAGGCCTCGATATACTCACGGCGAAGTGTTTTCGACATCGCTTGAAGTAAATCAGGCCTCTACCGTGTAGGGCCCAGAAATAAGGGTATAGCCCGGTGACCCGGGTCAGAGTGAGAGAGAATTTCGGGTCAATGCTATATCCAGTGCTATAGCTTCCATATTTTGATCATGTACAATAATTTTTATGCATTGAAAACTTTGGTCGTCTGTGACATTTGGTTGTGAATTCTGCTTATCTTTTTTTATAATTTACTTTTTTAAACCTCAATCTGCAAGTTTGATGATTTTATTTATCTGACAAGTCGAACCTAACTACATCTAGCAACAACTAATCAACACACAGATTGATTTTATTTATTTATTTCGAAATTGCAAGAATGATCATCAGTAAAAAACAGCAAAAACAATGTACAAAACAATCAGCGATGCTTTGCAATAAGCCTATGACATAATTTTCCAGAAATATGCATTCGGGACCCAGAAGAGAGATAAAAAATAAAAATCTAAACTTTGCAAACATGAAGACTATTAAAACAAACATCTCAGGTTACGTCTGTAACCATAGTTCCCTGAGACAGGGTACGAGACGATGCGTCCAGCGACGCCATGGGAACGCTCCCAGCGTGAATGCGTCTGAAGCATCTATGTCAACTAGTCCAATGGAAAGAATGAGCGTCACGGGGGGTGACGTCATGACCAGGAAATGATAAAAGCACATCCGGTGCAAACCGGCATTAGCTTCGAAAATTGCCGAAGCAAGTCGATCACAGGGATGCAGGAAGTATGGCAGGGTGACGCATCGTCTCGTTCCCTGTCTCAGGGAACTTTGGTTACAGACGTAATCTGAGACGTTCCCTATCGAGGGAACTTAACGATGCATCCAGCGATGCCATGGGAACGAGAATACCCAAAGCGCCAGAATTCCAAGTACCTGAGTGTCAGTCTGTTGTAACTAAGCACTAAGCACCTGAGAACTGTAAAATCTAACGAATGTGAGCGGAGAGGACCAGCCCGCCGCATCACAGACGTCTAGAAGAGAAACCCCATATAGTAAGGCTTTAGAAGTCGCCATACTCCTAGTAGAGTGAGCTCGGACCACCAAAGGACACGGCTCGTATGCAAGTGCAATAGCCTCAACTATCCACTTACTAACTGTCTGTTTAGAAGCAGGAAGACCCTTCTTAGGTGATCCAAAGCAAACAAATAAATGGCCGGACTTCCTCCATGAAGATGTCCGAAACACATAAGTTTCCAGTGATCACACTGGGCACAAGAGGTTGGCTTTTCCTGGTCCGAAAAATGGGGGAGGACAGAAACCTGCAGCACAATAGGCCTCAGAATAATGGTAGGCAATTTTGGAACATATCCATGTTTCGGGTAAGATTGCCTTGGCCATCCCCGGTGCACTCAAGGCAGGTGGGGACCGAAAGGGCCTGAAGGTCTGACTTTTATAGGGACGAAATAGCTAGCAGAAATAGTCTTAAAAGAAAGGAACTTCTCTGAGACCAAATCTAAGGGCTCAAAGAGAGCCCCAGATAGGCCTAAACTATTGTAAGGTCCCAGGCCGGCACCCTAGTGCAAGTTGCAGGCCTCAGCCTCAAGGTGCCACGAAGGAAACGAGTGATCAGGGGGTCTCGACCCAAAAACGTACCATCCACCAGGGCGTGGAAAGCTGCAATGGCCGCCACGTATACCTTAAAAGTGGAAGGACATGGACCTGATACAAAGCGTTCTTGCAGAAACTCAAATACTGTGTTTACTGAACAGTTAACTGGATTCCACTGGCGCTGGTAACACCAAGAAGTGAAAAACTCTCGAAATAGTGAAATAGTTTCCTCGTAGCGGGAGCTCTGGAGCTAGAACGTCTCAACAACCTCAGTTGAGAGACCAAAGCTATATGAGTTGGGCCCCCTCAGAGGCCAAACCCACAGTAGAACTCCTGGGAGCGAGCACAAGGGAAAGCTCGTAGCCTCTCACGTCTGTACCATAGCATCCAGCCCCAAGGGGGCTGGTTGAGCGTGGGAGAACCAGAGTGGACAGTGCGTCGTATGCTGAGACGTGAACAGATCCACTTCTGCCTGGCCGTAAAACTCCCATATTTGCTCCACCGCCTAAGGGTGGAGTCCCCTGGCCTCAGCCCCTGCCTCGACAGGGTGTCTGCTCCAATATTCTGGCCCCCTGGAATATACACTGCCCTCAGGTAGCGTATCTGTGGAACAAGAACCAGAGTACCCTCAACATAACCAAGGCGTGGGGATACTGCCGCGTGATCTTGATGGTATGGAGTGGTTTTCCCCTCGGGGAGAACCCTCCTGTCCTGATCCAGAGCAAACATGTTGGCCCCTCAGGTCTGGGAGGAGATGTCTCAACGCATTGACGACAAACATCATCTCTAGGCAATTCATGTGCCAAAAGAGATGATGACTCCTCCACAAGCCCTGAGCTGAGCGGCCTTCCAATACCGCTCCCCAGCCGGTGAGGGAAGCATCTGTCGAGATCACAACTCGATGCAAAGAGCTCCCAACACCGGACCCTGGGTTAAGAACCAGTGTTTACTACATATAACCAAGGGCGGAGGAACCGCCGCGTGATCTTGATCATACGAAGTGGGTTTCCCCTCGGGGAGAACCCTCTGGTCCTAAGCCACCACTGTAAAGGTCTCATGTACAGCATGCCAAAAGGTATCCTGTTGGACGCTGCTGCCACAAGACCCAACAGTCTCTCGAGCTGTTTTACAGTGCGTGACTGGCCTAGCCTCAGCTCTTTTGTGGCTGTTAGGATAGCAGATACACGAACAGGCGACAGAGTGGCCCGCATCGTCACTGAATCCCATACCACACCAAGGAAAGTGGTTCTCAATACTGGAGAAAGCACACTCTTCTTGGTATTGAGCCTCAACCCCAACATCTGCATATGAGCGAGAACGACACCTCAGTGCCAAACCGCCAACTGCTCTGATTCCGCTAGAATCAGTCAGTCGTCGATGTAGTTCAGAATACGTATGCCCTGAAGCCTGAGAGGGGCTAGAGCTGCATCCACGCATTTTGTGAACGTGCGGGGTGATAAAGCTAGACCGAAAGGAAGAACCCGATATTGGAATTCTTTGCCCCCGAAAGAAAACCTTAGGAAATTCCTGTGCTGAGGGAGGAAGGAGATATGGAAGTAAGCGTCCTTCAGATCTATCGTGACAAACCAGTCCTCGAGTGATCCTGTTTGAGTGTCAGCATCTTGAACTTGAGTTAATGTACTGAACGATTTAACAGACAAAGATCTAAAATGGGACGCAACCCTCCATCCTTTTTTGGAACAATGAAATAACGGCTGTAAAAACCCGACTCTCGGTCGGGTGAGTACACCTGTTCTATAGCTTCCTTTGCTAACAGGGCCTTTACCTCTTCCTCCATTACCAGAGCCTGCTCAGGATGCACCACTGTGGGCAACACCCCGTTGTAACGAGGAGGACGAGAACCAAACTGGATTCTGTATCCCTACTCTACAATCTGCAGGACCCAACGAGAAATATTCGGCAGAAGCTTCCACGCTGCCAGAAAATTTACTAAGGGAACCAGCCTCTCGAGGCTGGTCTCTGGTGTTACTGAGACAGCTAATTCTGGAGCCTGAAACATAATGGCAGGAACTACCTGAACTGGCTGCTCTAAAACCCCCCTCAGAGGGCGCGAAACCGATGCTGTGCCGCAGCATAGCATCAGCGACTCGCTGGGGACCGCTGCGCCCCGAAGCACCAAGGGTGGCGGGGTTGGCAGAACGGTCCCGTGAGGACCCCGAAGTGGAACGGGCACCCTAATATGAGGTGTACACCGCTCCACTTCAGTCGGGGCTGTCCTCACAGGTCTGACTCATAAACATCAGAACCTTATATTTATTTTTCTTAACCTGAAGAACGGTCCTCAGATCCGGCTTCGACTTAGAAGACTTCGGTTGAGAGTGTTGTGTCTGTTTCCAGTGTTTACGTGGAGGTGCACGAGACGCAACACTCTCTTTTTGTTGCACACGATACGAGGAGCTAGATGGCTGGGGCTGCTCACGCCCAGCAGCCCCAGGGGGTTGGACACGGCGAGGGTGAAACTTTTTAAAAGCAACCGATTGATTCTTAGACTCTTGAAATCTCTCGACGACCGTATAAACTGCGTCGCCGAAGAGACCAGAAGGCTCAACCATGAGCATCTAATAAAAAAGCTTAATCTTTTTCCTTTATTTCGGCCAAATTTAACGAAAGGTACTTCTCAGTGGCAACCAGGCCAGCCATAGAACGACCAAATGCCCTGGCGGTCTCTTTTAGTCGCCCTGAGAGACAGATCGGTAGCCCGACGAAGTTCTCAAATTTCGTAAGGACTAACTCCCTCACTCTTATCAATATCCCCCAGCAGGTCAGCTTGATAAGCCTGGAGCACTGTCCACTGTGTGAAAACACGCTCCAGCTTGACCTGCTGCCGCATAGGCTTTGCCCACTAAAACCAAAATTTTTCTTCTATTTTTGGCTTTAAGCGGTTTAGTGGGCAAAGCTGAAGCCTTCAAAGACGATGCTGGACCAGGTAATAAATAACTACTGATTGTCTGTTCAGCCTGGGGCATCGCCTCATATCCGTACTCTTTCAGCCCTCTTATATCTGAATATAATTTAATTTGAGGGCTAAAAAGTTTTATCGAGATGAGTACGGCTTATTCCATGATTTAGAAAGTTCATTATATAAATCAGGAAAAAGGGAAGGCCTCGTGATGGAGATGATGTGGCTGAAGGGAGAAAGCGCTCGTCTAAATTACTTTTTTTTTTTTTTAAACGAGCGCCCATACTCTCAGATGTTTTTTTTTTTTTTTTCATACAATATTTAATATATCTACAGCCCTAGTAATCACCTCCACCAACTCCTCATATGCTGGGGAAACAGATGGCGAATCTCTTTCCCCATGTGTGTGTGTGCTTTCACTCTGAATACTCATAACATCGACCTCCACGGAGGAAGAGCACTGAAGTAATAGAGGACTCTCTCCCCGGGCGGAAGAAGCCGCCGAGCGGGCTTCCGACACCGGGGAGAGAGCACTGGATCTCCCGGGTAAGGACTGAGAAAAGGCCCTCGGACCCGTCTCCAACCCCTCCGAAAGATCCTTTTGCGATCCCCAGGAATGCATTCTCCGCGCTGCCTCAGCAAATGCGGGTCCTGATCCCTGAGGATCGCGAGCCTGCCCACTCTTTTAGCTTTCAAAGAGTGACAGGCGAGAGCGGAGCATGCGATTATTTTTAGCTGTAGCATTTGCTCCACTCCCAAACAAATGACACAAAGCTTGTGTGTGTCCCCACCCGTTAAATAACGCGGGCAGGGATAAGCACACTGTTTGTACATTTGTTTCGCCATAACGTTTCCAAGATATATTGCAACAGACAACAATAAATAGACACAGACACTATAACACAGATCGCTTGCTGAGGCAACAGAAGCTAATGCCCGGATGTGCTTTTATCATTTCCTGGTCATGACGTCACCCGCCCGTGACGCTCATTCTTTCCATTGGACTAGTTGACATAGATGCTTCAGATGCATACACCCTGGGAGCGTTCCCATGGCGTCGCTGGACGCATCGTTAAGTTCCCTCGATAGGGAACATTGATAAGTTACACCATATGCATTTGGGTCTATTTTGACCCAGTAATCAAAATTTAACATCTGTGAGTTAGATTTGTGCAAAAAATAATAATAATAATAATAATACAAAAAAGCCTCTTTCACATACTGATGTCTAATAACTGTACAATTTCCAGTTATTATTCCAGCAACATTCTTTGTAAATAAATGTTTAAGTCATCAATAAAAGTATGTGTGAAATATAGCTGAAAGCTGAAATATTGTCCTGACCGGGCCAAAAGAAAAATAAAAGTTTGTTATAGTTGAGCCCTGTGAGAATATTTCTAAAGTAAGGAAATACCATAGATAACCTATTTTTGATCAGTCAAAGAATTTGGAATTTTCTGTAAATGATTTTAAATTATATAAATGACAGGAAATTGGTGGGCTGGACATATCATTTTGGATAACCATTGGAATGCAAATTGTAATCCAGCTGGATATAAAACGCGTTAAAGTGGACCTTTGTGGTAGAGTATACACTATACTGTTGAACAAATGCTCAAGATATTGTGTTACCCTTGGTTTTAGCAAACCAGTCTGGCTACAGTGTGAGAGTGAGTAAATGTGCTCTGCAGTGTGATTTATGCGACATGTCCTTGAAGTTGATCTTCTATCAGTTTACATTAGGAATATTTTGTAAATAGAAGACCAAACACATCAGCAAAATTCCATTTACAACATAAAGGTTTGGCCTTATCGGTGTGGAAGTCACGCTTGCTAGTTTATTTTCAAACCCCAGCACAGACATTCTGTATGCGCACAGAGAGCCGAGCAGGTTTATGAGCTCTCTGTTCGAACGCTGTCCTTGAACTGGTTTTCTGTGTGCTGACCCATCACTCTAGGCCATGAGTTGTTATGGAGTTAACCCAGTGTGTGTGTGTGTGTGTGTGTGTGTGTGTGTGTGTGTGTGTGTGTGTGTGTGTGTGTGTGTGTGTGTGTGTGTGTGTGTGTGTGTGTGTGTGTGTGTGTGTGTGTGTGTGTGTGTGTGTGTGTGTGTGTGTGTGTGTGTGGTGTGTGTGTGTGTGTGTGTGTGTGTGTGTGTGTGTGTGTGTGTGTGTGTGTGTGTGTGTGTGTGTGTGTACTCGTTGGCCAAACTCTTAGATGTCTTGAAGCTATTGTTCCGGCTCAGGATCCCAGCCAAACCCACTGCCACAGAGGACAGTGCATGTCTTTGAATGACAAGAAGCAAAATCTAAGGCAGAGAAGAACAGAACAAATTTGCATATTTAAGAATGTTCATTCCGCATTTTACCAAACTTCATTTCTTTAGAACAAATTTGGCATGACTTGCGATATTTCAAAAGGACAGCCCATTAAGCTGTGATTCCAACATTTTATGGGGTTCATAAAAATATCCGGTTACACTTATATTAAGATGTCCTTGTTACAGAGTAATTATACATTTAAGAACTGAATAATATGAATTAACAATGTGTATTTATTTTATAATTAGGGTTAGGGTTTGGTTTAGGGTAAGTAGCTTGTAATGATGCGTGATATAGTAAGTACATGTAACATATGCAACACGGACACTGTAAAAAAAAAAAAAAGTAGACCACATAAAAATGTTTATCCATTCTCAGCTACTGTATAGAAGCTATTTAAAATTCAATGTGACAGCGACATAACTGGCTCAAGTCACTCCAGCTTTTCCCTCAAGAAATCTATTGCTAATATTAATAGCCTACTGCCCCTTTAGCGCTAATTCACATCAATTACCTCCAAAATCAGGTAGACAGCAGGATAAGCTATGAGTTTTAATCCACCGCAGAGCGCCTCCTGTGATCCAAAGATGGGTTTTAGTCAGAGACGCCCCCAATTACACAGCACCTCAGAGCTAACAGAGTCAGAGCACTTATCAAACATGGCATCTCTGCATGCTAAGCATATTTCACTGATCCAGATTGACTCATTCTAATTCATAAAACTCTCAGTCTGTTTGGCATAATTTGATATGACAGGGACAGGCAGAAGTTTTAGGCAGAAGCAGTATGGTTTTGGGAATGCCTACGGCTACGACTGTCAGCGACGCATTCCCTTAATTAAGATGGAAATCATGAGGGAAATATTTCCATTTTTTAAAGCAAGCAGACCTGTATTTATCAATTATATTTGTGTATTTGTTATGTAATGCTGCATTGCAGCATGTGGTCTTTATTATGGTGTTGGGATAGGCACATTATAAAGTGTGAAAACAAAATAATGCAACATCGATTTGATGTTGTTAAAAATTTAATTAATCTTGTTTATTTTAAATACAACCAAATAAATGTTTTAATTCCATATATTCAATAGTATATGATCCTTTATTAGTAGTAGGCTAGTAATATTTGTTAGGGAAAATACAAATGCAAATATTATAAAATTAAACATATTTCTGGAAAAAAAATGTTTCAAAAAATAAAATAAAATGAGACAAATTTGAAATTGCATATTTGTTTGTAGTCTTTATGTTTTTTCTTTCATTTTGCCATTAAAGGGTTTCATTTAAAATACTATTATATATATATATATATATATATATATATATATATTATATATATATATATATATATATATATATATATATATATATAGATATATATAGATATAGATATAGATATAGATATATATTTATATTCTATTCTTGAAAAAAAAAATATATATATATATATATATATATATATATATATATATATATATATATATATATATATATATATATATATATATAAAGTATATATATATATATATATATGTATATATATATAGGCCTATATATGTTTTTTTTTTTTTTCAATAATATGTCCAATGATATTACCATGTTTATAAAAACATGCAAATAGAAGCCATAGAAATGCCATGTTTTTTGGACATCTACCAGGGTATAACAACATTCTCTGAAGGGTCATATAAATACCATGGTACATCAATATGGTAATCATACAGTACCATGGTATATATATCTCAGGTATATAAATCTTGCTGTTTTCACTAAATCTTTGCAAAGTCTTGTTACTGTTACACTGCATTTCTGAGCACTCTTGCTCTCTCGTTTTCCTGTGTTATGGTTCTGATCTTCTGCCAGGATTTCCCTGTCTACCTGTGTTTTAGACTTCGTTGATATTTGGATTATTTGCCCTGTGGTTCTGATATTTTGCCTGCCATTTGGATTACGTGTGTATATTGTGAATAAAGTTGTTTGGAACTTCAACCTACTGTTAGAGCAGTTCGTAACAATAATCCTCCATGGTACATTTGAATAAGGTACAAAAGTTTGAAAAGAGGATTTTGCTCAGTTGTGAAGTCAACAGTACTTTAAGGTTCAGCTTGGTTGCACACATCAGTAACGTCCTAACGACAACTTCCTGTTTATTGAAACAAAGCTAAAACCACAAATAGCAAACCACTGTTTTGCATAAAACAGCAAGTGTATTAAGTGCAGGACCGTGTTGTGTTTGTCAAGGCCTCAGCATGCGTAAGAGTGTACTTGAACAGAGACTCAGCTGGACTGCTGCGTCTTCCTCTCAGGGAGTGAACTCAAATGAAACAGCGCAACTTTCAGCTCAGCAGGTTTAAAAAAGTCTAACTGAATAATGAATAACTGCCATTCTGGAGGTGTCTTTGACATTTCAGTAATAAAGCTTTACAGCAGGAGAGACACAGTAGAGAGGCTCTTTGCACTACACTAACAACAAGGTGTGAATATTGCAGTGGCATTGCGAGTCTGGGTATTCATGTTTATTATTGGTTCATACCCCTTATTTTACATATGGGTTAAAATAGAAATTGATATAAAATGGAATTCGGTTGTCTGATAAAAAATCATAGAATAAAATATTAGAAAACAGTGGCATTAGTGCCATCTTGGGATGGCTGACCAAAAAATTTGAAAAAAATGAACAAAATAAATTTAAATAATATATAAATATATATTTATATAAAATAAAATAATATAAAACATTTAAAAATAAATACCACTGTTTTATAATATTTTATCAGACAATTTCATTTAATTCTTGACTTTGGCTGCTTATCCCCAGATGGCACTAATGCCGCTATATACTACAATTCAATTGTCTGATACAACGATATAAAACAGTGGCATTAGTGCCATCATAGTGACTGTCTTTAGAAAAGTTTCAATGTTATTTTCATTTATCCTTTCCTGATAAAGCAGCGTTTATGCGCGCTTAGCTGCTTTGTGTACAGCTGTGTTTGTAAACGGCCTTGCACATACTGTGATATACATTTTTGGTCATTCCGCCTGGCACTAGTTGTTTGTCATTCATCCTCAACCACATCTGCATCAGTCCCTCTTTTTTCAACACCATCACTCACAACTCTACTCACTCTATTTGGCCGTTTGAAGAAACTTTTCACACTCACCTGGTGACATTTTTGCAATTGTATGTAGAGTGGACAAAAGGTGCATTCGTAATTACGCAATTTACCGTAATTTACGTGTTTACCGTGCAATTTACCTTAAAAAAAAACGTGTTCACATCCTCATGGAGCTCGTAATTACAATTTGTAATCTTGTGAATTTTCGGAAGGCTCATACTTCTGTTCCACCTGACCACTACAGATTCATTTAGGTGTTGATAGTGTTGCTATAGAAAAGCATAATTCCCAGTCCGAGTAGGACGTCACGGGTTGTCGTCTTGAAATTATGGTGTGAATGCAGCACATAGCAGCAGGCTGGAAAAAGGTGTCATGCCCTGAGATCAAGACGAAACAATACTATAGATAGCTAATTAATATGCATGCTTGTAACCACCTGGACGGAGGTGGGAATTACAGTCACAATAGATCACCCTCAGTGGCCTTCAGATTTTTCCGTCACTGCTAAAAAAATCAATGTTGGAAAATATTCAGTTAACACGACCACTGAAATCTGAACACAAAAATTGGCCTACTTCTGAAAAGAGATATAGGAACAACAACAATATATCAATATCATACATTTACAATTTTGTGCAGTACAAATAGACTTTATCTTCAACATTTCACATAGCCCAGGCCAATGCATACTAAGTAGGACACAAAGAGAAGTCCATCCATCTCTCTCTCCTCTTCCTCCAGTCCATTTTTTTTCTTTCTTCATGTGCAACAGCTATTGATCAAGGCTCCAGAGGAACTACATCCTGACCTGCACTTTGATCACAACTGGAGAAAGTGAACGTGTGTGAGAAAGAGGGAGAGAATGCGCATGGGAGGTTCAGAATGGGAGGATAAGGGAAAGTTAGGGAAAGAGAGAGAGAGAGAGAGAGAGAGAGAGGAGAGAGAGAGAGAGAAGAGAGAGAGAGAGAGAGAGAGAGAGAGAGAGAAGAAAGAGAGAGAAGAGAGAGAGAGAGAGAGAGAGAGAGAGAGAGAGGGGAGAGAGAGAGAGAGAGAGAGAGAGAAGAGAGAGAGAAGAGAGAGAGAGAGAGGAGAGGAGAGAGAGAGAGAGAAGGAGAGAGAGAGACATTCTGCTTCACTGGGCTTGAGACAGGTTCTTTGAAGTTGTGGTTTGAAGATGTGAGAAGATCAGAGTGATGCTGGCTTTGCATATGCACAAATGATTGGACCAAATGCTTACTCAGACATAAAGACGGCTAAACAAAGGGATGTGTGAGGAGAAAAAGCAATGCAGAATTACAATATATCTCTGCACTCGCTCTTGCTGCATGAATGAACCTACAAAAGAAGCTCAGAAGATGTGCGTGTTGGTACAGATGTGTTTGGTGGTATGAATTTTTTCTGTCTGTGGTTTTACACAAGACTTTTAGCGTCCAAAATATGGGGGCTTTTGTGGCTTTTTTTTTGTGTGACCACAAAAATCAAAGTCAAAAACAAATGAGCATAGAAAACAATTATATTTTTCAACAATCTGTTTTTTTTGTTTTGTTTGTTTTTTTTGCAGATTAAATTTGCAATAGAGCACAACCATAAAGTTACTACGTGGACAATGCTGGTTATTAAGTTGGCAACTATTTGGAATCTAGCTGGTATTCATTCGCCTGTTCAAGCAGGTCATTGGCTGGCTTCTTGATGTTCTTCAGCTGGTTAACTGGTAAGTAACCTCAAATATTTGTAGAAGCGAGATAAATTAGCACAGTTAGGTTTAGGGTTGGACATTTAATTTCTGAACTGCCGTGATGCGTGCAACAACCAAATGAAGACTGCCACATTGAAGTGCATCTGCTTTGGATAAAACTGAACATTATTTTAGAGCCACTCACTGGACATTCCACTTTGAAAAGTGTCGCAAAACATGCAATAACCCACATAATATAATTTTGTAGAAATGTTGCTACAGGTTTATCCGATGAGTCTGGGTTGTCAAGAGCACTCCATCCAGTCAGATTTATCACAAGCTATTCCAGAGTTAAAAACTCCCTCATAAATCAATTAATACATGTATGTATTATTGCAGTATCTGTAACTCAAACTCCTATTCAAGACAATAAGAAGGATTCACTCACTGAAATAAATCCAGAGACAACAAAAGAAACAGGCGTTTCAAATCGACTGATGCCATCCAGTGCCAAAAGCCTCTTGGTTGTCTTTTCCTCTTTCTTTTTTCACTCAGAAATCCTTTAGAATTTGTGTGGACATAAGCAACAGAGGCCTGAATCAGTGTTCACCCAGCAGTACAAACACGTCACACAGACTTTATTAAATATACAGCTGTTCCTCAGAGCATGACGCTACCTGATTTACATCAGAATATCAGCCTCTACAACATATCCTCTTAAATATAAGTGTATACTACGCACTAAATTTTAGCCAAAACAAGAACGCGGAAAAAAATCATTATGAGAAAGAAAGAGATCTGAAACAGAGATAGCCTAAAAATAAAAAATGATCAGAATTGGAAGGTTTGGGCATTCACCCTGATTTCCACGGGATTCATTTATTTCTGAGCTAATAAGGCAGAACTGTGTTGCTACAGAAACAGCTTTGCCCATTTCCTGCAAAGCCCAGAGGGCTTTTCCACTTCCTGGCTCAGTCTGAAGGTGAGGCGGGAACTTCCTGTTCTCTCAGGGGAACACAGCAGAGGCAGAACCTAAACAGTCCTTGGAAAACGCAATGCTGTCCCACACTGGATCTTGAACACGAATTATCCCTGTTGACTTGTAATGCCAGTAAAACAATCCACCAAACTGCCAGAGTCACAAAAGCAGCATGTAGGCTGGATGTTTACAGACTCTTTTCTTCAGGGTTATTTGCTTAAACAAGACTATTTCTTATCTATATTTATAAGTGTGTGTCATGTCTTACGCAAAATGTTTAGAGAGCCTGGGGCTGTACTGTCAAAATCCCAACATAACCATGAATGTTTTGCCAATATTACATATTCGGGTCTTTATGACCCGGATCTATATCTAACACAGATGTCCTATATCTATATCCTGTCACGGTAATATAAAACTCTCCTGATATGAAGAATAAAATACAGAATATTTTGTTAACCTTTGGAGCTTGGAAGGGTTCAGTTTGAGCAGATGTTTTATACCATCATCACTCTCCTCATCAGAGCTCATTTCCCAGTACATTCAGCATCTGGGTCATATCTCAAACATATTCTCAAAACTATCATTTTCAACATTTTCAAAATCAATATTTTGATTGCTGACAGCTTCTTCACCAGATCCACCATCAAGCGACAGACACACTAATATTTGATTGAGTTCAGTACTTGCGCTGCAGTAAAACGCTGAGCTATTTCAAGTTTTGCTGATGATACTTCCTATAATTTTGTTTTCTGCCTGCAATAACTATGAGTGGAATGTCACTTCATCATGTATCAGACACAAAGGGGAGCTGCTCTTATTGAGTCATCAAAGATTCAATTATTGTTGTGCAGTTAAAAAAAAAATAATGAGAGGAGAGTAGGGAATGACATCCCAGGTCACTTAAGACCCAAGGTATGTGTTGATTGGTTAATATAAATTTCTTTAGATTTTATCAGAGTTCATTGAAAACAGTGAAACTTACAGGACCCAAAGTTTCCTGACCATAAAAGACAATCTATTGAAAATAAGCTGCCATTATAAATGGGCCATTCATATAGAGAGGGTGGAAATACTTCATTAATACTTGGCTAAAATTATAAGTGGACTTAAAGGAGAAAAATGAAATGATCTTTTTTTTTTTTTTGACTGCAGGCACATCTCGTTTTTCATCTTCAGTCTAACTGTCACGACTCAAATGTGATCACGCATGTTGAAAGTTAAATAGAGTTAAATAGTGATGTCCAATTCAATAATGAATCCCCTCTTTTTAATAAATCAGATCCAGTTCTGAATGATTTGTTCATGAATCTGATTAATCCGGTTCTCAAGTTGAACTCTGGTGACATTTTTATGATATTTTAGGGGTGCTTTAGCATCTTTTTTGAAGTTTGAAAGCCAGTCCTTAGAGAAAAAAAAGTTCAATGGGGATCTATATAGAACCATAGGGTTCTTGACTCAATTTTACTTGATTACATTATACATTCATGTTTAATAGTCATTTATGTATTTTTCTAGTGATAAGGAATGTTTACGAGCCATTTAATTCATAAAGTTTTATCAAAATAAAAAAAAATAATTAAAACAAAGTTAATTAAATAAAACTAAATTCATAAAATTATCCCATGATGGGATCCCCAAAAAGGTTCGATATATAAAGCGCCTGACAGAACCCTTTCTTCTAAAAGTGCACAATGACAATTTATAGCAAGTCTTTAATACAATAATTTCCATTCTGATTAGTTTAGTGTTTCCTCTGACCCAGCATAATCCAGTTTGATAGGTATCATTGAGGCTTTAACCCAATGATTGCCGTGTCACAAAGACGACATGCTCTTTTCAGAAATGGCATCCAATATATTAGTGTTGCTTCTGTTTGGGGTCAATTCGACCTTATAAAGTATATTTTTGTAGATATTAAATGGCCCTTCAGGTCTCAGACTAACATAACATGAGGGCTAAATTGGTCCATCATGTGTCTCTCTGCCTTTGTCAGGCTTCGAGTAAGTGGCTATTCCTACATTTGGTCCACCCAACAATAAAAGCAGATCAACAAGGATATGTTAAAGGGGTCATGACATGAGAAATCAAATTTACTCACTCACGCTGCAACACTGGATAAAGTATTCAGATGTGCATTCGGTTTCTGACATACTCCACACAGTTGAGTCAGCAGAAATCCTTGAAAGTTTCTGAATAAAAAAAAAAAGATTTCAAGGCCCTGGAAAGTTTTTGAAAATGAACATACATAGATACAGCTCCTTGAATTTATTTTGTGCAATAAGATTTCTGTTAAGAATTCCATATTATTCCCTCAACTAATCAACTAATGTGTTAACTTATTTCATCAACACTTTGTGGCCTATCCATACTATAGCTTGATTTGCATTAGTTAACGCATTTACGCTTTACTTTAAGTGTTTCCCGCGTGAGATACTTTGTGTTGTACGTTGCTGTGACGTTCACGCGCACAAAACTGTAACAATGCTACCTTGTAACACAATGTAACCTTGCTCTCATTTGAAATGTGTCCCCACATTAAAGGCTGATTTATACTTCTTCGTCGGACCTACGCTGGAGCTTCTACGCTGTAGTATATGCGTTGGTTTTCATTTATACTTCTGCGTCATTGTCCGCATTGACGCTCAATTACACATGGAGAGGGAGTATGTGAAACCGAGGACTGGTTTAAGCAGACCAATTACAGCGCTTGCCCTTGTGGTCCACGTAGAATTGACGCGTTGTTACATTTTGGAGAGGTACATGTCAGGGTATATATATATGTGTGTGTGTGTTGTGTGTGTGTGTGTGTGTGTGTGTGTGTGTGTGTGTGTGTGTGTGTGTGTGTGTTGTGCCAAAACATTACTAACATTATAAAGCTGGTCGCACACCGAACGCGCAGCTCAGCGCCACGCCACGCCACGTCTAGGACAACTCTCACCTGAAAATCTGATAACATCAGCAATTTTCTGATTTTTTAAATAAATATAGAACTAAATGAATATTCCAGCACAGGGCTAAGTCCGTATATACATTACTACTATTTGAGACACATAAATGTAAATTTAATATATAACTATGTAAATGGCGCCGTGTGGCGCTGCAGGATTTTGAACACGGTCCAGAGCCGTTGCTGGGCGCCGCGGACAGACGCCGCCGGTGTGGTGTACTCTCATAGAGAATAATGTGTTCGAATTTAAAAGACCTGGCGCTGCGTGGCGCGGCGCCGAGCTGCGCGTCCGGTGTGCGACCCCCTTAAGAGTGCCTTAAGTAACATAATAAAATAATCATGTCATGACCCCTTTAAAAGAAGGCTCTCAATTCAAACACGAGAATTTTATTAACAAAATGATTTACTATTTTTAATTTGGCCCAGCATGATTTACAGTGCATTTCTCCACATTGTTTTTACATACAGGGAGTTCAACAACATTAAGCCTGCCTCACCCCTTCAAAGAACACACACACACTAAGGACATACATATTTCAGGCTAATTGCAGTGAGGAGAAATTATTCATATTCTGCCTCTGTCTGCAAATATTCAAATTAATGGGGGATTGGGCCCAGACAAACTCGCATCTGCATATGCACATGCACAACATGCATGAGGGTCAACGACACACGGTTCTCTCGCTTTTTTAACCTGGATCTATTCATTTATTCCAAAATACAATAAAAAAACAGCAGGTCTAACATGTAATGACATGAACACACACCTCTTCATGATGATCATGTTTTTAACTTCTGAATTCAAATTTATTTTTACATTTTTGGGGGACGGGCCATTGAGTCAAAAAGACATCATATTGAGTAATAAAGCCTTATTAATTCATTTGTGATTTTAATATTTCTCAGGAAAAAAAGGCCTCTTCTACTTCATTTGAGACCAAATCATGTGGGGCGATCAACATGCTGTGTCAAAATCAGTACGTTTCTTAAAACACCAAATAATTTGCCCAATTTATGACATGAAAAAAGCTACGCTCTGGTTGTAAAATATAATGTCACTTCATAAATAGAGCCTTTATGAACATGTTTGTTAAAAAATACTTCTTAGCTTTAAAAATACTTTTTTGAAAATAATCACACCTATTCAAGGTGCAAGAAAAACATGTTATAAGTTTTAACTTCTTGAAAAATGTTTTTCAAAACGACATTAAATCAGGGTTTAAAAAATTTGCATTTTAAGTGAAAAAAAAACTTTTTTAATCATGAATACTATACTAATACTATTGTCAAAAATAACTTCATGTCCCTCTTTACTCAATATAATTATCGACACACCAATGTCATTGTGATTTTAGGAGCCAAACCTATTAATTCAGTTAATTTAGGCCACGTTCATGCACACGCACACACACAATTTAACCCGTACTCAACCATTAAATCCCAACTAACCCCTCAAGCTCAAATTAAAACCCTTCTTTTCGTCGCCTTCATCTTCATTTGTGTCACACACACACACACACACACACACCACACACACGGAACCAAATATGGAACTGGGTGGAGCTCATCTCTAACAGCCCTTGAAATCCAATGAAATCCACTCAGAACTCCTAGTGCAAGTAAAATATTTAATCACATTCATACGAAAAGCTACAGAGCATGTCAATGACTTCCTTATTTCACCAAAGGCAACACCTAGGAACGTTAAGAAAGCGTTACCTGTCCATCCAAGCCATAAACCTTATACTATTCGCCCAGCAGGTGTACATCATTATGCAAATACAACTAATCCTTGAAGCCAACATCTAAATATGACTGTTATTATTTTTCCTGCCCCCTGCCTTCGCCCTTCACCTTTCAAACACAGACGGCCTTGTTAGCCAGCGTTCACATTAAGCCTGTTTCATCATGCAAACCGACGGACTCCATTTTCATTAATGTACATCCACGATTTTCGCCCTCATAAAAGGACAGTGGCCCGTCAATCATGAGGAATATTAGATGAGAAGGGAAGAGATGGCTTTTTAATCACTTTAAGTGAAGAGGAAGGACAGGTAAGCTTTCTGAAAGCCTTCTAGAATATTCCCCGCACCATCAGTCCATATATATGATAATGAATATCTAAGATTTGAGGCCGCATACCGAGTCACACAAACACCAGTCATAAATCTGCACACATGCTGGAGGATATGCAATTATTTGATTTAAGCCTGACAGTTTTGAGAAGATGCAAGTAAATTGAGGTGATATGCTTGAAATTCTCTCTCGGATTTCATATCGGATAATGCTAATGATCCGGGAGTATCTGTAATGGAAAATACTTCATTTAATTCAAAAAGATACTTCAGATAAAGAGCTTCCTTCCAGGGTTGGCCTCCACAGTATTGCCTTCCTAATTATAAAAGGACGCCGCATGCTAACACACATACTTTGTCAGCACATGTGTGTGTTATGCTTTATTAATTAAGCCGAGAGATGAATACATAAACATGACAGAAGTGTCTAATTAAAAATAAACCACACACTACCCTCCAGACCCATCACACCTTTAGCACCCCCTGCCCTATTGTGTGTGCGTGTGTTTGCATATTAGCGTTTCATATCAAGGCCTCTTTAACCTTGTGTGTCCATGGCTTCCATTTGAGCTCTGACTGTTCGTTTAACCTCCCCACCTCTTTCTTTCTCCTGGGTAGCCTGGCTATGCAGTGTCCTACAAAGCAACACTACTGGTTTAACAGGTGACAGAAGTGTTGTGGTCTCTATGTCAGCCTGGATGTCTGTGATTGTGAGCATGTGTCCAAACCAATTAGAAAGAGATGGATCATGCGAGTAAGAAACTAGCTTTTGCTTGTTAACTTAAAGGGAGTTAAAGGAGTAGTTGACCCAAGCCTACTATGATATTAGACTACATAGCCTATAATAAAAGATAATGAATTTCAAATCTGTAACAAACATATTTTTATTCAAAGATCAACAGTCTGTCATTTAGTCTGCCACAAAAAAGTGGTGTGTTGGGTTCCGGTACACCAGCCATGTCAACTAAACAAATTAATGAAAATTACCTTATCAATGCATATCTAAATTCACGCCTACGGCTTTGTAGAACTTCAAAAAAAGAAACAAAAAAGATGCTGCCGCCAATGCTGATTGTATTAGCGTCCACACCAGTGGATGATATTGTTCTGTTTATTCTAAGAGAGCGCTGCATTTTTGTCGTCTGCCACTTTAAATGCTTGAGCTGAAAGTGATTCCAACGATATTGTGTATTTGTGCAATTGTCGTAATAGTTGTGTAAACTGCTATTCTTTTACATTTTGAATTTTTTTTTTAGAACTATATGTTTATCGTTATAGTTATTGTTCATGGTGTTAAAGGGCCTTATAAAATAATTACCATATAAAATAAATTTAAATAAATGAAATAAATAAAAGAAAACATGTTTAGCTTAAAATATATTAAAATAGGAATGATAAAAATGAAGAAACCCCTGGAATATTTCTTAATAAAATCAAATGTGCTACTTTTACTACACTGTAGATAGTGTGGTGGAAGCAGCAGCATGCAAACTTTATTGGTTGTTACATGTACCATCAATAGTGGTGGATTTGAATGAGCGAGATATGAAATACATGGGATATGAAACACACAACACTGTAAAAATTACATGAGCAATAAGTTATGGCAACAAATGTTTTGTTTTGCTTCAACAAATTGCTTTAACTCATCAAAATAAGCAATTTTCAACTTTCTCTTCAAGTTATACAAGATTTAACTCTGTTTAAGTCAGTTTAATCTGATTTAAGATGAAAAGACATACAAGTTGATTGTACTTAATTTAAGGCAGGAACTTTTATTTACAGTGAAGCTGTGCAAGGCAATGGTCCTAATTTACATATATTGTAAAGATCTATATGATTTCCATCTTTAAAAAGTGTGAGCTCATCATTACACCCTATATTAAGATCAATACAGCATATACGCCATCAGACATGATAGGAACATGAACAAAATCTAGAACTGTGATGTGGGATGAATGTCATGTTACTGTGTAAAGATTCTGCTGAACTTGCAGACTAGGCAAAGCAAAGAGCGTCACAAGTTCTGCATTCAAAAATAATTGTCTCCTGTGTCGTGATAACATTACAAATTCCTAAAGGATGCGAGCAAGCGAGTGCATAAAAGAGAAACTGTGAGTGTTCATTTGCATTCCTAATAGTAATGAATCTGTGTTCAACATCCACATCAGTCTAATCAACAATAATGAGTCTCTGTCATGTAAAGTGCAGACAGCACAGAGCCAAGAGCACTTTGAAAGCAACAAAGTTGCCAAAATTGGCACAGTTTGTGTGTTTGGATGATTGCATTACTACAGATGGCCATTAAAAGATCTTTTAATGTGGAGAACAGATACTTGCTGCCTCTGAGAAAAGATAAAAATATAATGAAAACTCCCAAAATGAAGAAAAAATACTCAAATAAAAGTTAATTTCCTACCTCCACCTCAGCAATTACAGTGTATGTTTTCTGCCAGATGCATTAAACGTGCGGTAGAGACATTATCATTATCATTATCACTTCATGTGTGTGTTTACGTACAACCTGTTCAATGCAGATCTACAATGCAAACACAGTTTCAACGCAACCCTGTATCACATGCGGCATACAGACGCACACACACACACACACACACACACACACACACACACACACACACACACACACACACACGCACACACACACACGCACACACACACACCTAAGGACTAAGCCTCTGTGTCAATACATATCCCCAGTTCATTAAACAACGACATGTGTCAGAGGAACAGTTCATTTGCAGTAAATGTCATTCTCTAGTGGCTAGTTTAATAGTCAAAACACACACCACACACACAACACGTAAGCGACATGTACAAGATAAGGAGTATCTCAATCACATCGCGTACAACCCAATAACCACGAGAGAACAAGAGAGGAGGGAGAGTGAGGAGAGGAGAAAATGGAGAGGAAAAGGAGATTTGGAGAAGAGGAGGGGTGAGGGCATGAGAGGTTGGAAAGGATATGAAAAGGAAAGGATGTAGCCTTTGTCATGAAGCTGACAGAACACTTCATTGCAAGACAGAATTAAATTATATTTTCCTCAAGTCATTATAATCTGTTCTTCACTTCCTGCTAGCCCTCTATTTCTCCCTCTCACACCTCTAGCCAACCTTCCCTCCCATCGCTACTCAAGATCTGTGTGTGTGTGTGAGGGATGTGAGAGAGAGAGAGAAGAGAGAGAGAGAGAGAGAGAGAGAGAGAGAGAGAGAGAGAGAGAGAGGAGAGAGAGAGAGAGAGAGAGAGAGAGAGAGAGAGAGAGAGAGAGAGAGAGAGGAGAGAGAGAGAGAGAGAGAGAGAGAGAGAGAGGAGAGAGAGAGAGAGAGAGAGAGAGAGAGAGAGAGAGAGGAGAGAGAGAGAGAGAGAAGAGTAGCAAATACAAATAACATGAGGTCTGAGATGATTGAGCAACCTGGCTGAAGCTGTTTCCTGTTGATCATGGGCAGTAGACATATTCTAAAAATGAAAAGTTCCAGGTCTAAAATTTGAATTTATTGTGCCACATAGGATGTCAATTGAATTCTTAAAGGGTAACTTGTAGTGTTACAGAGTCTCTGGTATATGTAAATGAACAATGTGTACTCTGTTTTGCACCCAGATGTTCCTGTTTATGTTTCAGCAAAATTATTCAGCTCAAGGGTTTTTGTGAAAATCTACAGATTTGACATCCACATTTTTGTATCAATGCTCACAAAAAGTAAGATTGAGCCCCTTGGATTGTGGGTCTTGGAGTTTTCCAACCTTTTTGGCAAAAGGGAACAGCATAGCCCCTTTTACCTGTTTTCCAGACACCACTGATTTAAAGGGGTGATTGATTATGATTTCACTTTTCTAACTTCAGTTGAACTTACAGTGTGTAATGTTGCTGTTTGAGCATAAACAACATCAGCAAAGTTACGATGCTCAAAGTTCAAAGCAAAGGGACATATTTTCTTTTAAAGAATTGAAGAAATTGCTTTTTAAGGACTACAACAAACGGCTGGTAAGGACTACACAACATTCCTCCCGGGTTAGTGACATTATGAACCCTAAAATGTACATAAACCCGCCCCGGAATACGATTTATATATTATCAAGACAGAATATGCTAATCAATGACTAGAAGATAACTACATGCTACATAAATTCATCAACTAGCCATTCAGAAATGTCCTGTTTCATTCTACATGTTGTCACTTCTTCTTGAGTCTCTCCATCTTTGTTTGACTCCGGTTTGAACATAAAAGGCAAAACGTTTTTTAGAATTTTTCAGTGCATGTCTGTGTGAGGTAAAAGGACACAAGCTGTTGAAGCTCCGCACTCTGTGCCAGGAGCAGCAGCTCATTTGCATTTAAAGGGACAGACACAAAAACGGTGCGTTTTTGCTCACCCTCAAAAAGTGACAATTTTAAAGCTACAATATGTACTTGCTGTCAAGCTGATGGATCTAATGTTTATGAATGAGTGACAACATTCATGTTTTTTAACATTGCAGTGGTAAGAAAGCAGGTCGCGATTGCTAATAAGAAGCACACCTTGCTCACACAAGTCAGTTTATTA
This sequence comes from Chrosomus eos, assembly GCA_036326025.1. NCBI lineage: Eukaryota > Metazoa > Chordata > Actinopteri > Cypriniformes > Leuciscidae > Chrosomus > Chrosomus eos. The sequence continues at coordinate 20,212,899 of CM070829.1, forward strand.
AACAAATTAAACTTGTGAGGTAACGCAGCGCTGTTTCACTTGGTCTAACGTTACACTATCACACTAAACAACATTTAAATGTGTGTTGAAAGTTATAATGTTATTCTATGTGTTAGTTCGTTTGCTATATGAAACTAGCAGTAAGCTAGATCAACATTAGAATAACATACTGATCATATTCTAACATTTCATCATGTTGAGCTATATAACATTGATTTGTTTTATGTACATTTGCTCACCTGTAATAAAGTGGACAAGTGACAAGAGCGGTGTCGTTGTCAAGTCGTGACTCATGAAGCTGTGTCAAGTCCAAGTTAGTCAGGGACGTGGAGCTCTCGGCAACAAAACAAGAACAGCGTGTTGCTAAACGTTACGCACTACGCAGTTGTCCACGTCTGTCGCGATGGTTACGTCATGGCTATGGCAGTACAAGTAGAAATCGAGGATAGCATGGATATTGCGTAATTGACAGGCGAAATTTTTTTTCCGGGATGGCCAATTATTTAAAATTGGAATTTCTCTGAAATAAAAAATCTTTGGAGACATTTGGGATATTGTAAGTACACAACTGCAGTGATTTTTGGATATTTTATAACAAAATTATTACATATTGTACCTTTAACATGCTTATACAAATATCTGTGGTGTATTTTAATCTAAAACTTCACATACACACTCTGGGACATCAAATACGTATTTTAAATCTTGTGAAAAGGGCATTATACCACCCCTTTAGAACAAAATGAAAAGGTTATTACTCCTATGTCAATAAACTACTGCATATTACTTGGCAGTAAATCGTCCATTGGTTGTTATTTATTGTATATTTTTGATGTAGATGAAAAAGGCATATTAGACTGATTTCTAATAATAGGAGTATGTGATACTGAAGACTGGAGTAATGATACTGAAAATTCAGCTTTGCCATCCCAGGAATAAATTACAGTTAAAATATAGCCTAATAAAATTAAAACCAGTTCTTTGTAAACAGTAATAGTTTTTGACAATACTTTTTAGTTTTACTGTTTTTGGTTATATAAATGTAGCCTTGGTGAGCATAAGAGAAAAACATTATTTTTTAAAAGAAATTGCCGGACACAAACATTTGAAGGGTGTTTCATATGTTATTAATATTGCTGCTATTTTTTTTTAAAATACAATAAAACAACAATTCATTCAAAGCAGAAATTGACATTACCACAGTGTGTGGGTTTCAGGCAGCTTTTGAGTAGCAAATACGAATAACATGAGGTCTGACAGAGCCGACAGCTCGGAACCGCAGATTCATATCACACTACGATCAGTCTGAAGATCTGTACAAAGAACGTGCCCCTCTCGAACAAACAAGAACAGTGTGCTGTGCTCACATTAATGAGCTGCATGACCAATATGGTTTCAAAACTGGTAGAGAAAAAAAAAAATGACTAGGCCTATGTAATACTTTGCATCAGGGAGTTTGGCTTTGAAATGCCTAATTTACTACAATTAGCAGTTTAAGATGATTGACGCGTTCTTGAATGTAGCACGCCATCAGATGACACTTGAACATAAATATCCACACACATCTGTGCACACACAAACATACACATATATCGAGGTCTGTCTACTGTGGGGGTAGAGGATCAAAACATGACTGAAGGCTCACATACACTCCTGCGGTTTCACCTGGCAGATGACTGACATCCACAACCAGAGGATCCTGCTCTCTTTGTATTCACAGAGAAAACAACAGAGAGAGAAAAATCACTGACACGCAGTGCACACAGCGCACACACAAACGCATTGACAAAATATAGAGCTAATGATAGATAGACAGACATACAGACAGACGGTGTAATGGACTTAACTGTGAGTTTGACTGGGTTGCGTTTACATTATTTATTGTGAGTTTTATAAATCTCCTGAATATATCCAGGCAGCACTGCAGTGCAGGAGGTGGTAAACCACTGCAAGGTGTATCAAATCAATGCAGCACCAGCAGAAAGAGAGAGGGAGACAGCAAACATGAAAAGAAGAGGGGAGGAGAGAGTGTGTGTGTGTGTGTGTGTGTGTGTGTGTGTGTGTGTGTGTGTGTGTGTGTGTGTGTGTGTGTGTGTGTGTGTGTGTGTGTGTGTGTGTGTGTGTGTGTGTGTGTGTGTGTGTGTGTGTGTGTGTGGTGTGTGTGTGTGTGTGTGTGTGTGCGTGCGTACATACACTGGGGGGACCTAATGTCCCCATTAGGATAGTAAAATCTGAAATCGCCTAGACTGTGGGGACAAGCAAACGGAAATCGCATAAACACACTAAATAACGTCTTAGGTTGAGTTCGCAGATGATTAACTCAGTATAAAACAATACAAGTGAACATAAATTGATTTTATAAAAAAACAAACAGTGACTCGACTTGAAACATTTTCACAAACATGACTACCAGGACATGTGAGCGATACAAGAAAGAAAATCGTGTTTTATATTTCCACTGTTTCCCTTCAACAGCCAAGTGATAACTGGAGATCAAATGGACATTTTGCTTAATCCTCCTGCTTCTCTGATTTTTTTCCCCCTAAAAAAAGCTTCTAGTAACCTCACGTCTCCTCTGAAGTTTCGGAAGAGCTGTAAGCAAGCTGTGCTCAAATTTGCCAAGACACCAAAGTCTGGAATTAAATGTCAGAAGTTTCCATATGAGCTCCAACATTAAATGATTTCAAAACTATCTGAGGAATGCTATCCACTGCTATCTGATACTAGTCATTTTTAGAGGTCTATGCACCTATACAAATAGGTCTATTATTTTTAAAAGCAGAAATAAACAGTTTTCTGTGAATGTGTGACTTCCGATTCATCAGGAAAATAATACGAATTACAAAGTGCAGTAAACTGTAAAGTGATTTGCGCTACAAAGCAGTATGTTTATAATTAAGACTGTTTTGCACAGCTAAAAAAAACTGGAAGCAAATGATTATAAAATGTATAAATGGCCTCATCCGCTCTTATGTGAAAAATACGGTGAATATCTATCATATTTTATCACTATCATATATGCTTGTGTGTATAGGCCTATACACATATATATATATACACATATACACACACATACTTTTTTATGTTTTTGAATGAAGTCTTTTATAACCATAGGCTACTCAAAAAAAGTAATGCTTTTGTTTTTATTACATCTTTCATTCCACTTATATTTCCTTATCAACGTCATAATTATGACAGCTCTACTACACTCAACATCCATTCTGCAGCTGAAGGTGTGATATTACTCAAGTCACGGACTGCACAGGCACAGAAATCCGCATTTAAATTTACAGGAAAGAGATTTGTGAAATCATCATCTCACAGCTAGGGACAGACACCAGGCATTGACGTTAGCCCTAGACTCATCAGACATATAGTGAGTGTGTCATACTTTCAGATGGGTGGAAGAACTGGTGGCTCATTGAGATCTAGGCTAGATAAGTGTAAGAGTGTGTGAGTGTCTATTTGTGTTTTAATTTGAAACAGGGTGACTCATACCATCTCCAAGCCATTCGTCTGATTAATCAAACCTAGCCAAGCACATCCACTGGGGAATTGATTCAAAGTTTTATGAGTTCAATCATGATCAAACTGTCCATATGAATAATAATGTCCCAATACCTTCCTTCTCCCTTCTTCCTTGAACTCATCTCCTTTTCAGTCTAAATCACAACTTTGCCAGACACAATTCTTCTCCAACTAATGCACCCAATTCAACAGATCTTGGTAGCCAGCTTTTTAAAATATTGCCTAAATCAAAGGGTTTCAAACTTTTCAACGCCAATGATAATCCCCTTGAGGGACCTCTTTTCAATGTAAAAAGCAGCTATATATTTTCCATGTAAAAATCTTTTTAAAGATTAAATAAAAATAAATCACAATTATTCTCATGATTTTTGATCAGAATAAAATATTAGCATTAGCTTTGATGAAGTGAATGAAAGTAATTAAATAAACACTTTTAAAATCATTAAGTGCACACGCAAACCTGTTTACATTTTGTAAAATCTTCATCTTGCAGCACTGCCCTAAATAAATATTCGATCATGTCTTCATTTCAATGTAAAATAAATGTTCTAAAATGTTCTTCATGTTGGTCCTACAAAGTTTTGGGTAATGTCAAGAACAATTCAAGTTTAACTGGTTAAAGACACTACAGAAATGTCAACATTTTGAAAACAGCTGTCATGTATAATATGCTACTGTTATACTGTAGGTGTGTTAATATTCTACGGGGGGAAAACTCTGTAGGCCTGTTAGCTCTTCTGCTACATTCATGCTGTGATGTTTCTCTGATTACTATGGTTACTACGACAACTGTCCAATCACAGACACAAGCAGCTCCCTATTAGCCAATCCTGATGCAGGAGGTGGGACTTAGCATGGGTGGATACCTCCTGAAGTTAGGTTAAGCCAAATACACTTTGCATGTACGATGGTCTACTCTGCGCAGTGCGCACTGTCCATGTGACGTAATTTTCGTCATTTGGAGGGTCCGCGGTCGTCCGAGGGCAGCCTAAAGGCCCGGGTGTACTTCATTTTCCGCATTTCGCTCCGTCTCATGCACAGTTGAGTGTGAAAGCCTTTCAAAGTATACTCATTTGGCTGTGAGTGCAGAAAGTGTGCATGTGCCAAATGCGTCTATCTAGTGGACTTTGATTCCAAGTGTTCTAGTCACTCGCACATGCGCACGCTCGCGGACCCTCCTAATGACGAAATTTATAGTTTAGGTTTAATTTTTGTGACGGTGCGCAAACAAAAGGTGATGTGCAAGGTTAATATTGAGACAGATGAATCCATTATAGGTGGAATATGCAGTTGTGATGTATTGTACAGTAGACAATCTAAAGAACAATATATAACAAACGCGCCAATCCACGGTTGAGTATTTTAAGATGCATGGACACAACTGTGTGCTAGACAAAGTGGAACGAAGAAAAAATCTTGCAGAGTTTAGCTCCAACCCTAATCAAACACCCATGAACCAGATCCAGTCAAAGGGTTCAAGATTACTTGACAATAACAGGTAAGTGTGCTGGAGCATAATTGGAACTGAAGTCTGCAGGAAGGTAGCACTAAAGGAGCAGGCTACCCCTGGTCTAAACAAAAGGAGATGACATTCAACAATTTGGGTCACTTCATAACTCTCATACTTCCATTGTGTTATTCCATAGTATGGCAAATTTGCAAAAATGTGTTAAAGAACAAAGTTTATGAGTAAGCTACAATTTGCCTCTGGTCCAAGCCAGCACCCCCTTTCAACCTCAAACGCTAAAACACACCCCATTACAAATCCCAAGCCCCAAAGACTTAGTCCCCCGGGATATTTGAAATGACATAACGCTCTCTTGAAGCTTCTCTCTTAAAAGGGCTTTTACATGAAAATTTAACAAGTGTGAAATTAGAAATGTTAGCAAATAATAAAAGTGACGCTAGTGGATCGCAGACCCACTGTTGCACGCCATGAACGCTGTAATTGAAAACGCTCTGTCCTGTCATGTAAATAATCTTGAGTAGAAGCAACAGAGGGGAAGAACTAGGCGATATCGTAGCGAAATTAAAACACACTGATGAATTAGTTTTGTTTTTGAGTGGCACCTCGTTTAAGCAACCACTGCGAGTTCAATGTGGAAGGACTGTATCAGCATCTGGTTTAAATATGTTTTGAATATGTCAAATAGATTTGGAGTTCAAGCTGAGCTCATAGTGAGAAGCTGATCCCTTCCCCATGTCATCCTAGAGATTGAGATCACAAACTGACAGGAACATGAAACGAAAAATAGACTGATGTTCCTGGCAGAACATATAAGATAAATAACTGCACAAAAACAATCAATTAAACGATTAAGGGCCTTTCATAGTGAAATCGGACCTGCCAGCCATCTCCACACAGTCAGGGCTGGTATATTATAATATTTATAGCCCCTTTTATTGTCAGTGTGAGCATGGGTCCATTTAGTTTATTGAATTCCAAATGATATGCAAATCTAGACACAGTCACACATGGACTGCCAATGCGGACGTTATCTGATGTCAGCATTCTACATGCACTCAATCATTTCTTACGATGGAAGAGAAAGAAAGGGAGAAAGGGAGAGAGTCGACATTGATAGAGGGGTTACAAAGGAGCACCAAAACACTTCTCACCTGAATGAGACTGAGGGTAAGATACAAAGAGACCTCTGGGGGTTTGTAGTAAGACAAATGAAAGAGGAAAGAAAGTAGGTTTCTTTCAGCCCCGAAAAGTCATTAAAGACATCGTTAAAATAGTCCAAATGACTACAGTGGCTCAATCTTAAGTTTATCAAGCGACGAGAATACTTTTTGAGCGGAAAAAAACAAACAACAATAATGACTTTATTCAAGTTTTCATTTCCACCTCTTTCGGCCTCGAGATTTCACGTAGTGTAACAGCGCAGCACCTCTGTCACACGTAGGCTCACTATTGGCCGACGCTGGTAATGTGTGTGATGCGTGTGACGTTCAACCACAAGCGTAATTTTCATTTTTGGGTGAACTAACCCTTTAATGCTGCAGTGTAACTCCTTTTAACTAACTAATGCTAACAATTATGTTTCCATTAAATACGATACTAATTAATCATGAATAACATTATATAGGTAGGCTATTTTTACATTTAAATAACATTCAGAAACTGTATTTGAAATGAATAAGGATCAATAAATAAATATGAATACAAAAAAAAAACCCAGAAGAAATGTATTATTCATTTGATATTCACAACACGGACCAATGCACACAGAGGCACGCTGTAGATTGGGTTTGTGTTGAAGAGCCACTAGTAAGTTTATTCACATAATGTTCTCTCTCTTAAAATAAAAGTGTAAATATCATCTGCATCATATATGTCTAAAAGATTAAAGTCTGTTGGGTAAAACAAGAGCTTATTGATTCAGTTGATTGATGCTATTTTATTCCAACCGTTAATCCTGACTGGAGGCTTCCATAAATATTATATTTTCATTAAATTTCAATGCAAAAATATTTAGTAGTGCGTAAGTTATATCTTAGTGCCTCTCGTATCAAAACTGCTAAGTTGTAACTTACACACAGCTGGCGCAACTGCCATCAGTATGCCATCAAAATTTCCATTTTGCAAAGCAATGGAACAGATTAATTGACAATCAAAAACTTGTTAGTTGGAACCCTATAAACCCCAAAATATAAACAGTGTGTGTAGGAGAGCTAAAGGAGAAAGTGAGATAGAATGCTGAAAGAAATCCTCTTAAAGCAGACCTTACTGTCACCTTCCTCTCTGCCACGTCTACTGACAAAGCACTTCTCACTGCAGTCACTGTGACCAAGGCAACAGAGGAGAGGAGAGAGGAGAGAGAGAGGAGAGAGAGAGAGAGAGAGAGAGAGAGGAGAGAGAGAGAGAGAGAGAGAGAGAGAGAGAGAGAGAGAGAGAGAGAGAGAGAGAGGAGAGAGAGAGAGAGAGAGAGAGAGAGAGAGGAGGGAGAGAGAGAGAGAGAGAGAGAGAGTGAGAGTGAGAGAGTGAGAGAGTGAGAGAGTGAGAGAGAGAGAGAGAGAGAGAGAGAGTAAAAACGGAAAAGACAGTTGTATTCGGCTTACCCTCAGTTGTGATAATTCGTTTTGTAATTTATTATGCTTTGAAGTGTGCGTCTATCCCACTGGACGGTGCCAAGAGCCCTATCTGTAAAATGTGTTTCAGAGCCTGCTGCTCTATCTATGCATGTCACCCACATTCTGCAAGTATCTCACACACACTCTCAACTGCTCTTGTCACACTCTTCTTTCATGAGTTACGCGTTTTGATCAAGGGGTCATGTTTTGGCTGGTTAGCATGGCCCTGTTAACCCCTGCTGGCAGGCATTGACCACACCATGTTACATGCAGCCCGTGCCGGCCCATGCCCTTCTCAATAGTTGAATAATTCAACTGATGACAATTAAACTTTCTTGAGAAATAACATATTGGCCTGTCCACCCCCTTCTCATCACTCTGCAGGAGCACCGCACCAGCCCCCACATGACTTGCATCAACCTGCATTCGGAAAGGCTGATCTAGACGGGGTGCCATCAAAACTGGAGCAGAGGTCAACAACAACTTGACATTATCAAAAGCAATCTGAGAGGTCACAGTCCATTCAAACTTCACTTTAGCTTTTAACAGGTTGGTCAAAGGGGCTACCACCGTAGAAAAGTTGGAACAAAAACTACGGTAATACCCTACCATCCCTAAAAAGCGCCGCAACTCGGTTTTGGTGGTAGGAACAGGAAACTTATCAACAGCCACCACTTTAGCATGGACCGGCTTCACTTGACCCTGTCCTACGATCTTTCCCAAATATGCAACTGTAGCCTGGGCAAACTCACACTTGGCCAGATTTATAGTGAGACGAGCGTCAACAAGCCTAGTAAAGAGAGCCCGAACACGGTCTAGATGTTCAGACCACTCCTCGCTATACACAACCACATCATCAAGGTACACAGCACAACCCTGCAAACCAGATACGACACGGTTCATAAGTCGCTGAAATGTGGCTGGAGCGTTTCGCAAACCGAAACTCATGACTGAGTAAGAATATAGCCCAGACGATGTTATAAAAGCTGAAACTTCCTGAGCTCGAGGTGACAAAGGGACTTGATAATAACCCTTCAACAAATCAAACTTACTCACAAACTTTGCGGATCCCACACGATCAACACAATCTTCAACTCTTGGAAGTGGAAAAGAATCTGATTTCGTGACGTTATTCAATTTACGATAATCAGTACAGAATCTATATGTCCCATCAGGTTTACTGACCAATAAACAGGGAGAAGCCCAACTCGAATAGGAAGGCTTGGCCAACCCATTATCTAACAGGTACTTCACCTCTGCCTCTAAATGTCGCTGTTTATCTTGTGACACCCGATAGAACCGCTGTCTTATTGGTTCTGCGTCACCAACATCAATATCATGCTCAATTAAATGAGTACATGATGGTGTATCTGAAAATAAAGAAGGAAAATCGGACAACAAAGACGACAGTTCTAATACACGTTCCTCTGGCAAATGTCCCAACAATGTATTCAACTCCCCCAGTTTTTCAGAGTTCCTCAGACGAGGTTTCAACATACCGTCATCAGGACCAACCATATCCTCACCACTACGCGCTGCCACCGTGTAGGGAGCCTCCAAGGCCCTAGGAGCCTCAACAGCAGCGGCTAAAGAAACAGGCATCACTCGGTCACTAGACTCTGCTGTCCCAGAGACTGAAGACCTGCTATAATAGGACTTCAAAAGATTTATGTGACAGAGCTGAGTAGAACGCCTACGATTTGGTGTGGAAAGTAAATAATTCAGGTCTGACACCTGTCGAATGACCCTATAAGGACCTGCATATTTTGCAAGGAAAGGAGAGTTTACTATAGGCAACAAGGCCAAAACCTGATTACCAGGACTAAAGACCCTTGGTTCAGCTCGACGGTCATACCAACTCTTCATTTTCTGTTGGGCTTTAGTCAGGTTGTCCTTCGCCATCTCACAGGCTAAAAACAACCTACGACGAAAACCGTTCACATAGTCCAACAGATTAACAGGAGACTCAGGACTCTTCAGCTCCCCCTGTAAAACTGCTAAAGGCCCACGAACTCTATGGCCAAAGACCAGATCATTAGGCGAGAAACCCGTACTCTCCTGGGTTACTTCTCGTGCTGCCAACATTAGCCATGGGAGCCCTTCTTCCCAGTCTCTGTTAAGCTCAACACAATAACCCCTGAGAAGCGACTTCAGTGTCTGATGAAACCGCTCCAGAACACCTTGGCTCTGGGCGTGATAAGCACTACTACGTTGATGTTTTACACGCAACTGCTCAAGCACTTCTCTAAACATGCGTGACGTAAAGTTAGATCCTCTGTCACTCTGTATAGTATGAGGGATACCGAAAATAGAAATAAATTGTGAAAGAGCTTTCACCACCGATCTGGTTGTTATTGTTCGCAAAGCATAGGCAGCAGGATATCGGGTAGACTGACACATCACCGTCAGCAGGTAACCACACCCTGACTTAGATGGAGGCAATGGTCCCACACAATCAATTAACAGATGCTCAAATGGTTTACCTACAGCTGGAATAGGGTAGAGTGGAGCTGGCTTTAACACCTGATTAGGCTTCCCTGTTAACTGGCATACATGACACGTCTTAATGAAGGATGCCACATCCTTCTTTAAACGAGGCCAATAGAAGTGCTTCATAAGACGGTCATAGGTTTTCCTTACCCCCAAGTGCCCAGCTCCCTCCCCATGAGCTGTCTGTAGGACCAAGTCTCTAAACTTAACTGGTACTATCACCTGAAATACTGGATCCTCAACCCCTTCGTCAGTGTGAGATGACCACTTCCGGAGCAACAACCCGTCCTGAACCAAATAACCCCTTACTGCATTGCGCAACTCCTCAGGTGGTAACACCCCAACGAACAGATCTTTTAATGTCACATCCTCCTTCTGAGCTGCAACAAAATCACTATGAGAGAGAGAGGGTGGTAGATTAGGCACAATAACAGACTTAAACTCTCTAGTCTGGGAAACATCATCATTAACGGCATGGCTCATAGCACGTGTCACTGCACAAGCCGTAAAAACAGACAAATTCTGACCATGAATGTCACTGTCATCTGCAATGGAGGGAACATTCTTAACAATTACAGGGGGAGGTATATCACGCCAGACACGGCCTCCAGCCAGATTGTTACCCAAGAGAAGATGGACACCCTCTATTGGTAAAGAAGGGCGGACTGCTATTTCTACCTCTCCCTGTACTAAATCAGACTGCAGATTAACTCTGTGCAAAGGAACAGAAACAACCTGCAACCCAATCCCCCGGACTAAAACATTGTTCCCAGTACTCGAGTCAGCAGAAAAAGGCAACACAGACGCCAAGATAAAAGACTCAGACGCCCCTGTGTCCCTAAGTATCCTAACCGGCACCTGGTTGGAACTACCCACCAGTGAAACTAAGCCATCTGTAACAAAAGGAAAGTAACCACTCCCATCCGTTACAACTGAATTAGCCCCACCATTTCTCTCACTAGCTTCAGCAGAACTCAGGCCTGATGTCTGAGATGAAGTCACAACGCCTTCAGCTTTAACCTCAGTCTCCCCCACCAAAACTTTAGCAGGTATAACTGACTCAGATACAGCAAGTGTGACGCCCCTAACAACATCACTACCATTTCTCTGACTTTTCCCCTTTAAAACAGGACAGTCTTTCTTCCAATGCCCCTTTTCTAAACAATATCGACACACATCAGCATCGTTCTTAGCCTGACCACCAGGTGTAAACGCAGAATACCTAGAGTCTCTGCGAAAACTCACAGCACCTCTGTGTGTCTGATTTGAGTGTGAATCTATTTTCCTCTGAGTAGTTGACTCCAATGAACCCAAAGAAGACCCCAAAACTCTATTAAAACGTCCAAAACGTTGTTCCTGATAAACCTTACCTGTGTTGTTTTCTTTTAAACTATACTTCTGTGTCAAAGCAAAATCATCAGCCAGAACTGCTGCTTCCGCTGCGGTTTTCAGCTTATGCTCAGATATACGTGTAGCGATACGCTCAGGAAGGATGTTTCTAAACTGTTCTAAAACAATTAAGTTAGACAATTCTTCAAAAGTAGTGACTCCCACGGCAGAGCACCAACGATTAAAGTGGCCATTCAATTCCCTCGCTACTTCTGTATAGGTCTGTTTGTCTCCTTTTCTCCAACTACGAAACCGCAAACGATAAGCCTCAGGAACTAATTCATAAATTTTAAGCACTGCCTCTTTTACTCTGACATATTTTTTCCTATCTGACACAGGCAACGCAATAAACGCTTCTTGTGCTCTACCTACAAGAACACTTTGGACTAACAATGTTCTCTCAGAGTCAGACCATCCACGGTCATCAGCCACACTCTCAAACAAAGAAAAAAAAACATCAGGATCTCTCTCATTGAATTTCGGCAGCAACCTAACCATGTTAGATATATCAGGAGAACGCACAAACCCCTAAGAGCAGTACCCTCACCTTCATCAACTGAAAGCCTACCTTCAGCGCTCAGTCTCAATCGTTCTAAAGCCACATCACGTTCACTTTTTATTCTTTCCATCTCTACCTCTCGTTGAGCTTCTCTCTCTCTCCTCTCCGCCTCACGCTCAGCCTCTCTCTCTCGACGTTCAGCCTCTCTCTCTCTCTGCTCTGCCTCACGTTGAGCTTCTCGCTCTTTTTGTTGCATTTCTATCAACGCTTTTTGTTGCTCAAACGTAAGTGACATTTTAGAAAACTCGGTTGAAAGAGGTGTTGACGTTGCTTCACCGAACTCTAACTCCTCCATAATTAAAGATGCAGGTGACGAAAGAATATTCCTAACGACCAATTCCGCCTGAACGGACACTCTAATCTGGGCTAATTTCGCTGATCTGGGTAAACCCAAGTCAAAGTTATAATGTTCACACACTTGACGCAACTGATCCTTTGTCAAATTATTCAGAACCTCCACAGATGGAGCTACAAAAAAATCCTCGAAACTAGCCATAAAAATTAAACAAATTCTACAGCATACAATTCTTACAGATTCTAAAGAGAAAAACAAACGAGCTCACCTTTTCAAATGGTAAGTGCGTCCACAACACTGTGCATCAAGACTAGACAAAATGGAGCTGCCCTGTAAACAAAACACACAAAAAAAAAACAGAAATACAACGATCCTCTTCATGCATATCCCTAGGACAGAGATTTTTAATACACATAACAGCGGTGCCTTAACTCCCCCGACAAAATGCCGTTAAAGCAGGCGTCCACGACGGTGCCCTCTGCCCAGGATAGCACAAAAATAACAAACTAAAATAACAAACAAACAATAAAAAATTTACGGGCACTCACAAAGCTCCGATGTTTATCTTATCGAATATTTTATCAATAAACTCAATCTTGCACGCACAGTGTAGACCCACCCCTACCAAACAATGGCTCACCGCAAAATCTTCAACCTGGCTTAAACAGCCCAGGCACAAATTTAACAAAAATATTCTCCTCCCCTCCGCACCAAAACAAAAACAAATTATTAAACAATTTTAAACGCAACTAATTTTCAAACTAATTCACATGCGTCTTCCCAATCAATGATTCAAACTAAACGTTCAACTCAATGATCAAAGCACTTTCCAAATCAAACCTAATATATTTAAAGCTTCCAAAAGTCCAGGCCATTCAAAACCTAGTTATAAGCATCAAAATATATTTACCGATGTCTTTTCAAATCCTTACTTTGACGAGCCCCCCAGTCTGTTTGTTTCAGATCCCGAACGTTCAAATCCCTTGACGAGCCACCAATCTGTTACATGCAGCCCGTGCCGGCCCATGCAACAGAGAGGGGAGACCACGCGGACTAGTTGAATTCAAAATAATATTTATTAAAGACAAGAAATAAGTAAAATAAAATAATTAAAGTCAGTGTAAATGTACAACTCGAAACAAGAACAAATGCAATCAGGATATGTGTGGTGTCATGCAAAAAGAAACAAAATCAGCGAAACGGTGCAGGAGAGAAGGAGAAGCGGCGGCCTCCCCCAACCACGTCTGGAGAGCTTTTAACACCCAGGATACTGGGAACAACCATACGCGGTCCTGGAGCAATCACCTGCAACACGCCACACCTGTGCTCCTCTCACCTGTAGGGGAGACGTAATAAACAGACAACGCAAAGGAGGAGGAGCTGACAGGTCCGAGACCGTCACAACCATTTGAATGCAAACATGGATATTACACCCATCTAAGTCATTGACAAGTATCGGTTTATAGATGACATATTATATTTATGGATTCTCTGTGGGAAAAAAAGAGAAGTTTAAGGAAAATGGGATCACAACATGATGCAGATTCAAACTGTGTTTTTTTGTTGTTTTTTGAGAAGTGGCAGCTTTTTATGTCACAAGCAGTGATGGGGAAAGTTACTTTTAAAAGTAATGCATTACAATTTTGCATTTCTCTATAAAGAGTACCTAATTGCATTAGTTACTTTTTATGGAAGGTATACAAGTTACTTCTCCTGGCTTGGTCTGCTTGTTTGTTTTTAATAGCAAAAAAAGTTATATTTTTGGTAAATGTAAAAGCCCTTTCATATCAAAAGTGAAATTAATAAGCCTCAGGCTAAAGGAAATCCAAATTCACGCCTGTACAGTACAGGGCGCTGCTCAAACAAACCTTTCAACTCTATGCGGAAGAAAGTATAACACTCTTCGCCAATAAAAACAAAAAATGAAACACAAATGTGATGTTTATCTAAAGTAATTTTCACTTATTAGTATGGCTGAATTAGATCATCGAAGGTCAGCAGCAAAGACATTGCTTAATAAAGTGAGATGTTATAAATGTTCCTCCGACCTAAAAAAAAACAGAACAAAAAGATTCTAAACCAACAGTGAAGAATTAATTTCAGAGTCAAATCCAGAACCAGAAATCTAAAAAAAAAAAATATTGTAACAGCCCTATTTGAAACCAAATCTAGAAACCATTTTTCTGTCTTCTAAAAAGATTTTTTCCTCAGCACTCAACTTTTGTTTTTATCCATGAGCAAAAGCAAAGAAAGTTTTCTCTCTATGCGTCTCAAATGGGCCATGGAGCCCCAGCACCCTCTGGGCTGACCCCATCCACCTCTCAAAGATCCCAAGGGCCATGTGATTGCCATAAAGCCACACTATTTTTAGCACCAAGGCTGTTACCATGACAATGGAGTGCTTGCTGGACTCCCTGGTGACTTGGCTGTGTCATTACAGGTGAAGAACTCAAATCCTGAGGTTGTATATGTGCGTGCGACAACAACAGAACATTCCATGTCTGAATCACTGGATCGCTAAATGTCACATGCCATTCATGCTCCATTAGCGCATTCCTTGCTATCCTCACACACACGTACAGACACATTTTGACAGAATTTCTTTTATGTATAATTTTCTTATTTGTTTAGTGACCTAGAAACCGGATGACAACATTTGCAGTGTCGTTCTGCATTACACACATTTTAAACACACCTGGTATCCTACTGTATAACTTAATGGTTGTGTGTATTATATCAATACTCTTGGGGCACATAATACATACTCATACACTCTCATTAATCATGTCAGTTGAACTGGACTACACTAATGCAATGCATTGTTTTTTATTGTTTCCATTAGTAATCAGTTACCTAACATGATCCTTAATGTAGCCATTTACTATTTGTTGTTGTATAATTGTAGCCTGGCTCAGTACTACGTCTGGGATTGTGCCGTAGTCTTTGGTTTTCTCCGGTCAATTTTTTTACTGGGCCAATCAGCGAACAGAGGGAGTGGCTGAGAACGATGACGTTGATGTCGACTCGTGCGTTATTTTGACTTGTAGTTCAGTAATGGCAGCGGGGAAAGATGCGAGCGAAGCCATTCGGTCCGTTGTGGCAACGCTGCCGAATATCAAGAAGTTAAAGGGTACCTATCATGGAATTTTGAAAATTACCTTTCATGTAGTGTGTAACATAGATCTTAAGTGAACAAAAACATCCTGCAAAGTTTTAAATATGAAAGTTCACCGTATACAAAGTTATTGTCTCTCAAAAGTAAGAGTCGACTCTGAGTCGCTGATATGAATCGATAGACGAACGATGCATTTTCTCTAACTTGTACGTCACTTGTACAGTATATCGACACGCCATCAGTCGGCGCGAGCAGACAGAGAAACCTGACAACATCATGTCGACGAGACGCTGTTCTGAAGTGCGAATCAAAAGCAAACTTTTTTTTCACTGCCCAGGGACAAGCATGTGAAGACTCAGTGGCTAGAGTTTATATTTACAACTATACCACACAAGTATAGCCACCTTGAGCTGTGTTCGTCGTTATTTTAATGACGATGCTTCACAAACACAAATGCTTTCAAGTGTGGATTCGCGAGTCGGCTGATATAGGAAGGTTCAATACCAAGTTTATTTAGATCAGCTTCCTCCTCCGAATCACAACCTGTAATTACTATTAATAATTGTTGCTTTTATGTGTGTGTGTGTGTGTGTGTGGTGTGCGTGCGTGCGTGCGTGCGTGCGTGCGTGCCTGTGTGTGTGAGAGAGTGAGAGTTACGCTCAGCAGCTTCTAGGTCTCCAATGTCATTTTTTTTGTTTTTTGAAATATGTGAAATTATGTGAAGCGTATTGTAGTACTGCAGTGCTTTATCAATATGTTTAAGCTTTGGGCTAACGCGAAATATAACTGACTGCGTCATCTGACCAATCACCGCCGATTAGCGTCACGCAAAGGAGGGGTTTGGACAAATGAGTCGTCAAACGAATCATTAGGGAGTCGGTGAGCAAATCAGGTAAAAATAAATGCATATTATAAGACAACAAAAGTGTTTTTTGTCATTGCATGCTTGTAAAACTGTTGTTGGGGACTCCCAGAACATTATTAGGAACATTTTAAATGCCATAATAGGTACCCTTTAAAGCCGGAGCAAGAACAATCTTTGCCTAGTTTTGTTGGTGGCCATCCTCCCCACGGGGTTCGTAAAAAGTTTGACATATGACATACAGTACGTCACGACCAAACATTAGCGATGGGTTATGGCAGATCCAGATTGACTCTGGGCAGATCCAATAATTTTAGACTTCAATAGAGTACCCGCCAACAAGGAAGTTAACGCTTGTCAATGGATCGGTGCCAGACTCTATGTACAAATGAATGAAATGTACGAGAGTCTGGTGGGACCAGGCTAGTATAATTGACCACTGTCCCCAGAAGCTGATTTCAGTCATTATATGACTAGATTCATGTTTCTCATATCAATTTCAAACGAGCATTTGTCATTAATTCTGTTATTTGTCAAGTAATTAGGGAATAGGTGATATAGAGTGACGTACAATCAGCCAGTCATTATTGCAAGGATGATATGAGACAGCTGATACACTATCCTGTTAGACGTACATGTAGAACAATTTGGAAACGGGCTGGAAATAGTGGAGATTCATTTTGGGATAACTTTGCAGGGAACGACACTAACTATGAAACATTTTAGTGGAAAAAAAAAAACTATTTAAGAAATAAAAAGAGATTTAGACCTATAATTTAAGATTTAAGTATTTGAATTACATATAGACTTTCCATTCATGGATGAACAACTTATTGTGAGGCATATTTGTCAGTCAAGCAGAAATAAAATAGGTAAGATTTCTGTAATAGTAGATAATATACTGAATGTGTTTTCGATTAAAAAAAAATGTTTAAGTATTGAATATTGCTATATTTAACCATGCTGTTACGTTCCCTCTCAAGTCTAGGGGAAAAGAGGGACTAACAATAAATGAAAGATGTAAAAATAAATGTGAGAAATCTCCTTTTCTTCTATCCCAGCACTATCTGTATTTCACTTTTATATTTAACAGATTTACACAACACCCTTTGAGTTTTACCTGATCACAAAAGGAAATTAAGAGAGAATGATTAAGTAGTTTTTTTTTATTTTCTTGAAAAGAGGCCAACAAAGGCTTGCTCAATATATTTACAATATAGGCAAGGATCAATAAACAGATAAACAAGTTTAAATAACCAAATCGTCAGGAGAGGGCCAGGCCAAAATAACAAACAAAATGGGAGCTTCCTAAAGTTTAAACCCAAATAAATTTCCTAACAAAAAGAAGATGAAATCAAAGACAATTATCTTACCTCTCTCCCTGACTAACAAAGAATAAACAGGAGAAAAGTTCAGGAGTAGATACTCCAAACAAATTGGCACCCGTCTCCCTACACGGTTGAACAACTTAAACTCACACAGTCTAAGAGCTCGTGGTACTCAAACACAGATCACACAGATCTCAAAGATAAAGTTTAACAACAAGTAACACCACAACGTCTGGGATAGCCGAAGAGGGATCTCTCCTGAACACTGTGTCTTTGGGGCTTTATACCCACTCCTGTTAATCAGCACCAGCTGCAGGTGATTTGGGGTGGTGCCTGGCAGAGAGAGAGAGAGAGAGAGAGAGAGAGAGAGAGAGAGAGAGAGAGAGAGAGAGAGAGAGAGAGAGAGAGAGAGAGAGAGAGAGAGAGACACAGAAGGAGGGGAGAAAACAATCACCAGCACACATAAACTCTAAATATTACGTCATGGGACGTAACAATGCTCATACTTTTTAAATGAATACATGTTTTCACAATGCACAGATATATGCTGATTCTAAGCAAATTGAATAAATGCATTAAAACATGATTATTTAAATACAATTAAATATATGCATATAGTTAGTAAACTATTGTTATTTTCTCTTTTTTTGAGCGCAGAAATCTTACCCGTTTTCTTATCCATTTAATTTATGCATTATTGTTAATTTATTAAAGACCCCCTGTGGTAAAATAAAATCAAGATTTTAAAGTTGTGTATATCTGTGTGGTGTTTTTAATATGCTTTAAGACAAACCATGTGCAATTTCATAAGTCAACACCATTGCTGAGTGTTTTCTCTTTAAAAATGCAGTGAAACAAAGACAGTCTCAAAAACGTGGTTTGAAATCGCTGGTGTTTCTGACGTCACAAACTACCTTGTAACTAATCACGTCAACATGTGATCGTCAACAAGTGGATCTCTTAGCTGTTGTGAGTGAGTGGAGGTGGGGCTAATTTACATATTCATAGAACTATACAAGGACTATACATGCAAGGTGTAGAGTTACATTCAAGCTATTTTAAGGAAGAAAACGTTTAAATGTGTCATTTTGGTGATCAAAGATGAGTTTTAAGTGATTTTTAGCACTGTATAGGCTATGATGAATTATTTATGGATTAAACTTGGTCTTTTACTTTTGAAAATTATTTTGTCAGTGCATCTTTATAACTTTAAGATACAGATGGATTTACCGTTTTGGAGGTGAAAGAAAGCAGGACCAGATGTGAGAAAATATGATGAATGATATAGAAATAATGACAATGAAATAAACATTCAAACATCCACCAGGCTGGCTAGTGAACCAACCCTAAATAACTGCTTTCCAAACAGTCTCTTTTTTACGAATCATTTAGCAAAACTGAAGTGATGTGTTATACAAAACGGACGATGCCAGAACGAGTACTTCGTCCATTGCAATATTTTTTTTTTGCTCCGCCCACACAGAGGTTACTGCCGAACCAAGAGACTTGCTATTGGTCGGCACTTTGATGTGTGTCAAAGTTCGAAAATTATTTAAAAACTGGAAGTTCATCAGGCGAAATTGTTCATTGTGTTGTTTCCATTGAAATTACAGAATTTTGTTTGCAATTTTTGCCAAGCAATGGTAAATGTGATTGCACCTTGACGATTGATTTATAAACTGCTTTATAAAAACATATATAGGTAGCCTATGTTTAATTTGATTTTAGGTAAAATAGGTAAAACTTTAATTTGAAACTACGATAGTGCAACGGCAGTGATTGTGTATTTTTCAGTAAAGCAATGTGAATTTTCCTCATTCTCCTCCCTTCTGCTCTCCTTTAGTGCTTCTCTCTCTCCTCTCTTCTGTTCTTTCTGCTGAAGGCAGAGGGGAAATTAAAAGCCAATATCACAGTCCATTTCACCAGCCTTCTGCTACTGCAGACAAAGCCACACATCAACTCTCTCTCTCTCTCTCTCTCTCTCTCTCTCTCTCTCTCTCTCTCTCTCTCTCTCTCTCTCTCTCTCTCTCTCTCTCTTCTCTCTCTCTCTCTCTCTCTCTCTCTCTCTCTCTCTCTCTCTCTCTCTCTCTCCTCTCTCTCTCTCTCTCTCTCTCTCTCTCTCTCCCTCTCTCTCTTACCTGTGCTCCCCTCCATCTCTCCCATCCATCACACTCTCCTGTACCTCGGTAAATGGTGACGTCAAATCGGGAGAGATCCTCTTTTCCTCGTCTTTCTCTTCTCCTCCCCCTCGCTCTCTCTCATCTCACTCCGGTTAATGGTGACGTCAAAAGAGAGCGGCTGCCCCATCAGATGGCCATTACTCATATTTTATATATATATATTTTATACATATTTTTATCAAAAAAAAAAACACGAATTATTAATATCAAGTTTTTAGTGTGAGGATCATAAGGATGTGACATCTTGTTTTATGTTTTTTATTCTGCATGCTGGTTGCCTTTTTAGACATTAATAAACCCTAAAATGGCAAATAATGGCAAAATATTATGCCAAACTATAAGGCGTTTTTCCCCATTATATTAGGACAGTTGTATCACCCTAACATTGACCCCAAAATATCATAGGCTGTCAACGTTCATTCAATCAATCAATCAATCAATCAATATATAACTTTACATTCCTTGAATTCTATTTCTTATGACATTGGGCTATTTATGAATGCAATATAAGTATCATAAGTACAATAAAATATCAACTACCGCTAAATAAAATAACAACACTAAAAGACTCTTTCATGTATTTCTGTTAGCCAGCAATATTCTAATTTGATCAAACATGGACATTGTTTTTTCCCCTTTTTAATCAAAAATTAATCAAGCTCTTGCTGAGTAAATGGCAACTGCACCCTATGAGTGTGTGTGAATGGATGCATTGGATCTGTGTGTGTGTGTGTGTGTGTGTGTGTGTGTGTGTGTGTGTGTGTGTGTGTGTGTGTGTGTGTGTGTGTGTGTGTGTGTGTGTGTGTGTGTGTGTGTGTGTGTGTGTGTGTGTGTGTGTGTGTGTGTGTGTGTGTGTGTGTGTGTGTGTGTGTCAGAGAGAGAGAGAGAGAGAGAGAGAGAGAGAGAGAGAGAGAGAGAAGGCAGATGAATCATTAAATGTTTAACAGCATTTTCAGTCTCTTTTAAGGGTTTTGAGTGTGTCACCCCCATTTTCGGTTTGCAGTCGATTACCCAGGAAACAGTGCCTTCTGTGAAACTTGGAGCGTTTTCCTTCTACTCGAATGCACACATGAATTCTAACCGATCAATGTGTGGTGAAAATTGCTTAGTTACAGGGAAGTATAGAGGAATCAGAGTCACAACTGCCTTAACATAAGACACAAACTATTGGCTGCACAGGACCCAACTAGGGTATCTGTAGATTACACTATTCCAGTGAATAATATTTAGTGTGTCCACAAAAAAAGGTCAGGACAATTACAAATACAAATAATTTAAAAAGAATAGAAAACATACTTCAAACCAACTCAGAGTTAAAAGTTTTGTAGTCAAAAGTACTGGTAATTCTGCACCAAATTGATACTCTTAAAGTCGAAATGTAAAAAATGCCTTAGTTCAAGTAGTACAAAGTACTGCTTTCAAAAGCTCCCGTATGTACTTGTGCAAGCGCTCTGTGAAAAGTGTTAAGTGTTTCTGTTTACAACGTGTTTTTGCAGCGTTGAGCATTATAGGCAATCACAGCTATGTTGGTTGAGCTTGTGCAATAGCCAATCAAAGGTGTTGAAGTTAGTCAGAATCTGCTCAGTACGCCAGAGTTTAAGCATAAACACTAAGTGTAGTGTAATTTAAGTTTAATTTAAACATTAAGTGTAAATAATAATTTCATTGTGCAGTACAGACAGGTTTTGTTTAAAATCATAACAGGAGTTTTCACTCAGTCGGTGCGCTTGAGCTGGGGCTAAACAGAAAATTGCTTGCTTTCAATACAAACAGTAACTTTGCAGTGTGTACTCAGCAGCATGAAAGCGAGCAAAGTATCGAGAGTGACAACCATATTAAAATGTGGGAATGAATTTGAAATTGCGATGTTTGACATTGTGACAACGCACATGTATTTTGATCAGATTTTTTGGACCAGTCCATTGCTATGTTTAAGTATAAGTGCAACAGACTTGTTCTGTTACGCTTGTTCTGTTACCTGTGTGTTATTTTTTCATCTCATTATTAACTGATCTTTTTGATGCAAGGTTTGAAAGCTACATGCTAATGTTTTGATGTTCTACTAATAAATATTAATAGCATTAATTAACTAATTTCCAATAATTCCAATTACTGCATTTCCAATAATCAATAATTTTTAATAAAAGAAGATTATATTGCTTCAAAGGCCACACTACTCCTCTGATGTACATCTAGACTGACACATCCACAAAAAGCGCACACACACACACACACACACACACACACACACACACACACACACACACACACACACACACACACACACACACACACGTGTAATCTTTCATCCTACACTCTTTACATACTAGAAACTACTGAAGTTCACAAAACAAGACCATATTAGTTCAGCATAAATAATAGTCTAAACACTGAGCATTTATATAAATTCAATAAAGACAAAAGTATACCAACTGTACGTTCTCAATTCATAACATGAATTATTAGAAACACCCACAATTATCTGTTCTTTGATAATACAAATGTAATACAAGTGAAAAGTAATACCCCTGCAGAAGCACAGTATATTTACCTTACCTGATCAAAAGCAACATCTAAGTTTGCTTCCCTTTATCCCACAGAAAAGAGGTCAACACAGTATACACACACATCTTCATGCAAGAAAGACAAATCCTTTAGAACTCATTCTGTTTGAAGATATAATCAAAGAAATGTAATTATGCAGAGCAGCGTGTGGTAATCAGCTGCTACATGACATCCGGTGGATGGCATCACTCTAGCACAGACTTTAGAACTCTGTTTGTGGGATTGTGCAACCCAGTAATTCAAGCCTGTAGAGGTTACAGTCACTTGTTTTGCATGTACAAAGATTTTGTTTTTAAAAGAAATCTCTTACGCTCACCTAGGTTGAATGCATTTGATAAAAATAAAGAGAAAAAAAAATATTGTGAAATATGTGAGTGTATATTTTAACATGTCAACTTTTTTGGTGGTAATACAATCCAAGCCATTAGACCAAAGAACCAACCTATATACCCCTAATAACCATAATAATAGATCTTTAGAGACAAAATCTGTGGGTCTTCATTTCTCTGTAATTTGTGATCAAAATGCATCTCTTCCTCTAAAAATGACTCATCTGTTAAACAGGTGAATGGTGTTGTTTTCCAGACAGAACTTTGATTCCCACTCAATCCAATAATTCGATTTAAGGATTTAAAAAAAGAAGTATGCCACAATAACCCAGCTAAGCTGTTGTCCATATATCTTCAAATTCAGAATTGTCACTATGTGCTAAACCTAGTACACAAACAGTGCACATATATCATTAAGTGAACAGTTGGCACATGCAACTTTATTAACAAATTTGGTCTTTATTTAAAATGTATCAATACAACAAACAAGTGCCCTAATTAGGCTATTTTAAAGGTTCTTAATTTTGTTTTGGAGGTCTCCTACAAGGTTTACGCGCATCCAAGGTCAAAAAACACTTTAATTTTCTCATAATATACATCGCACAACTAGCCTAGAAATCTAGACGCACCCTAGCGGCAGCGAAAATTATTTCGCAGCCAGTGTGGTCTAGCAACTCTCCATAGACATTTGAGCATGGTCAGGCCAATCACATCGTGTATAGAGTCGGCGGGCGGCTTAACACAATGACGGCACAGTTCATGACGTTCCGCGTGATTTCCATAGGTGATTTCCCTGCTACTTGAAAACAATGAAGATGCAGCGGTCTTTCGAATCAGCTTTGGCCGCGACTCTGGAGGATTTGGAGTTAAGAGAACGTCACTTAAGTCACTCTTAAAAAAGGAAGATGTGTTCGGAGTTTTGCTGACCTGATACGGCAAAAGTTTAATATATCAATTAGCTCCGCTGGTGGAAAAACGCATGGGACTCACTCATACACAGCCGTTCGTTGCTCTGATTGGTTGTAGCGTGCAGAGGGATTTTGAAAGGTAACCGTTTATCCCGCCCCTCGGATTGAGGCATGTCAATGGAGAGTTCCCAGACCTAACATCTTTATCGCACAATACCTAATTTCTCAAAGAGTGTGTAAACGGTTCGTTTGATGATTCAGCCTCTCTAAACCCCTTATTTCTGTGAGCTTCCTTTGCAGACATTTTGCACAAACAGCAATATTACACATAGCATGAAGGGAAATATTCGAAAAAGCGTAATAGGGCCACTTTAAACACTTTTTCAGAAAATTAAAGTCAACAGGATACAAATCTGAAAACATACTTAAACTTGGTCACCTGAGGTATTGGTTAAGTTTACTGTAGGTGGAATAAATGCACCAAGTGATGGAGCATTTAGATCACCATGAAATCAAAATTGGCAATACTTGTTTTTTATGTAATATTGCAGTATTTATTATAAATGATTTATCAATACACATCTTTTTTTTTATTAATTTCTGCTCTTCTCTGATGAGTTAAAAATGTATCGCCCAACATTTTTTCTTGTTCAATAAGTCATTTCCCTTGGATATGTCACAATAAGAAAGATAAGTCTGTACGTTTCATGCCGACTTTAACTTTTTGGCACCATTCAATGGAAATTGCATTACTGCACAGCCGTGATCGGTACAACAACTAATGTAAAAATAACTTTCAGCGCCACTCACTGTACATTTAGGATGCAAGAAGCAACATAGTATCTGTAGAGGCCAAGCCCAAACTTTAAACCCCTGAGGTGCTTTCCCGGAATTGAGTAATTGACGCACTTTTACCTTGTTAGATTAATGAAAGTCCAAGTCGTATTTGCTGTTAAAACCATGGGTTCGGTTTATTTCCATCATATCGCCATATCCAGACAAACTTCATTGCACATGTATTTGACTTTGTACTGGCATCGGCGTGTGCGTGTGCATATGTGTATGTGGTCAAAAACTGTCTGTGCTTCCGGGTAACATCTAAGGAACCAAAGATTGAGTCCTATTTATACTAAGAGCGCTAATTGACTCTTACAGTATCATTTTTCAATGAGCCTGGGTTGGCCAATTTTCTTCCACACAATGCCTTCACCAACAAAATACATTTCAGCCTGAATGGTTATTTTTCCTCTGCATATTTTCCTCCTGTGGAACAATTCATATTGTTATAATGTCTCAATGTGGTAAGAATTACACTGTTTTCTGATGTACACAGATTTCACATTCACACTTATTGACATTTCATACCATGTTCAGTGGCTAGAATGACGCAGACAAAAGCAAATTAGCGAGAGTGGAGAGACATGTGGAGATTGACAACCCTAGCCACCCATTTCCAATTTCACACACTGCACACACACCATCGCCACCTATTTCAGCTCTCATCATCTCTTACACACTAATCTTTGCCTAGGGCTTATGTGAAGCATTCCAAGGAGCTCTTGTTGTGCACCTCAGATTTCTCAAGTGAGTCACCAAAATTGAAGAGAGGATCTATCATGTGCATTACCTGTTTCTGTATGTGTGAATTACACAATGAGGATTAGGGCTGTATCAATACACTAATCTCACGATACGATACGATACACGATATTCAGCTCACGATACAATATCATTCGATTCGATATAATTCGATACACTTACATCATTTTCTGAAAGATTTAAAGGGGACAGAGTGATTTTGGTGACATCTTGTGAGTGTTCCATTTACTTGGATTGAATTAATTGAACTGAAAACATCAATTACACAATATATGTCTCTGACTAGACAGAGAGTCTATAGCTTGCAAATGCTGGACAAAATGAATCAAAGATGTGTTGAGAAAATTAGTTCAATTTATTGAAACAGTGCAAACTGTAGCTTACAAGCCTTTGAAAAGTAAATAAAGTGCAGTATTGCAATTAAGAATGGAGAGTTAAAAAGTTCAGCAAGTGGCCTGTTCTGAACAGTTTCTTTGACAGCTTTTTTAGCTTGACACTGAACATACAGTATGAGGTAGCCAGTCTAGCCACCAGGTAAGTAAACGTAGCACCATGGCTTCTCCAAAACATCCAATAATTCAAGTCATTAAGAAGAACATTTAAACATTTACCTTTTAAAAAATGTACCCGTCTTAGCCGAGTAGTTTAAGGCCAGTAGGCCTACAAGTAGTTGTGCGCGAGGTCCAGCTGTCGCACGTCAGGGCAACTCTCTCCGCGCTGGCCAGGGAGGCTTTGACGTGTGCCCTTGTCTGAGCGTACAGCCTGGAAATGCAAATCTTGGTGGATGTTCGCGGGTTGAAATAGGATAGCGGGGCTCCAGCGCGTTCACCATGCGCCTAAAGCCGGCATTTTCCACCACCGAATACGGTCTCAAATCCTGACAAATAAAGTAGGCAAAAAGTAGGTTTCCCATACGTTCATTTATTTGTGGCGGCCCGCCACAATATCAACACTGACCGCCACACATTGATTTTCGAATTTTTTTTTTTTACTAAGCCTATTTAAAATCGTATTTGATTGCAGAGCGCTGTAGCGCATTCTCGCAGCACTACCTCTCGCTCGCCCCCCCCCCCTCTCTCTCTCTCTCTCACTCACCCGTACCCCTCGCGCTTTCTTTCCCTCATGGAACACTGCTGCACAAATCTATCCAACACAGCGCTGTCAATGTTGGAGACCCAGCTTTTAAAAAAGTTAATAGCCAACAAGCCTAGTTGGCTACGAGCCTAGCTAACAAGGAGAGCTAAGTTATTGTTAGAATACAGATGGATTTTTGAGGTTAGCACGCTGTGTATATAACTGGTAGTCAATATCGATGCACGCGCGCTGGTGGCCACTTGCGGCTGGCTGACCAAATCGCTCTTCATGCAACGCGAACGGGGGTAAACACGGGGATTTGAATGGGACTTATGTATCGATATTCGCGGCTTAAAAATCAATACTTTCTTGGGAAAAAAATATCGATTTATATCGCAGAATCGATAAAATTGCTCAGCCTTAATGAGGATAGTGGCACCTGTCCAAATATCCCACTGGAAAATTAAGCCTTACTCAACTCTGATGCATAGTGCTGTGTGACATTGAGAAGTGTCACATTGTGTATGTGGAAAACCGTGGAAACACTGTGGAGATACGCAACTAAGTCAGTGGTCATGGCTGCCCTTCAGGTGCTCTGGAAGGACATCCAGGTCTCTGGTGTTTCAGTGCAGCTTATAGTGAAGCAAGAGAATAGAGAGGTGATGACTTCAATCAGGTAATTAACATTACAGGCAAGGGCTGGGGAAGCCTGCAAAAACCCAGGCTAGTGAAGGGGTCGCTAGAGGATGTAAGAAGAGAGTGTCCTTGCATCCTATTCCATTGAGTAAATGAGACAATACAATATCAAGAGCCATAAGAGGGAAGAACTATAGAGGAGAAGGAGTAACTACATATGAGAGGGAGGAGCCTATACAGTATGACAGAAAAGGGCTATATTTTAGCCAAGGTTTGCATGCAAAAAAACTTAACTATGAACCAATTATATATGGACCAGTAAGAGATTCCAAAATGACAGACCCTTGTGAAAAAGAAGTACACTTAATTGCAACGAATGTGCCCTTATATTTTTTTCAATCTGTAATTGCAGATAATATATTAATTTCATAAAAGGTCACTTAAGATTATATAAAGATAACTCTTTCATGACTGTTTCTTAACACACGTAAGTCCTCAAAGTACTTTACTTTAAAGTAAATGATGTTTTAATTATCTTTTGTTGTGCTTTAAAGAAGTATGCTGATTTTGACGTGTTGATAAACATGCTAAAGCACATGTACAGTACTATATAGTATAATGATATACAAACACAAGAATGAAACGATAGACGCTGGCAGACAGACAGACAGACAGACAGACAGGCTCACAGTCTTACATACACATAAGGCCACAGTGGCCCACTTAAGGCCAGACTGAGAGTTAACACAATTAGACATAGGCTAATGGAATCTAGACAGGCCAGAGATAAATGCGACTTCATTAGTACAAGCCTAGAGAGACTGTCAATGCTAATCGCTGATGAAGAAATGTGGTTTCCTTCTTTTGCTTCCTCTCGTATACTCCTTCACACACTATCTGTCATTCCCGAGCATGTGTTTAAAGTCTGGCCTTGGGATAGGAGGAAAAACGATGAAGGAAGGAAGGGCAGTGAATGAAAAGAAAAGTAAACGACATCTGTTGTTTGAGGAACGGACATACAGTATGGACAGACATGCTGGTTTTCATAGCTATAACTCTATCAAATACATGTAAAAATTCCTTGAGACAAAAAGTAAGGGTAGCTATATTGGATTGAGTGCTTTCTGTTTTGAACAATGCCTGGCAGAAAACATGCAAAGGACCACTCACATAATGACCTGGTGGGAGACAAAATCTATCACAGAGAAAGCTTTTACTCACACACACACACAAATAACGCACTTACTAAAGCCCGGTGTGAGTGTGTGTATCTTAGAGGAGGAAAACGTTTAAAACTCAGGAAATGGATAGCCCAGCCACAGCTCACAGGCCATTTAATGATTGAAAGAGATTTGTGAGAGGTTCAAACCAGAAAATTTGATTCTGGTCTGGCTGGTTGTGGCTGGACATAATTTGATTTCATGCATTCATCCATTGGTTTTGGCCATTTTGAAAGTGCATATCCACTTAGCTATGCATAGCCGTAGATATAGCATTGACGATGGAATTGTTCACTGAAGCCAAAACATTCAGCAAATCTAAAAAATACTTCTATAGTTTTACATCCATTAGCCACAAAATGGTTAAAAAATGACAATTTACCTCAGTTTTTGTGAAATACAATAGTGTGCTAGCTTCGAAGCTAGCATATGACTGTATTCCATTACCTGAATTTTTCTTTCAATCAGTGTATTTTTTTTGTACTTTCAGCAGTGTACTGTATATAAAATATAATATATCCAACTTACAGGGTTCCCAGTATAGTTTACAGTATTAGTTTAGACTTGTTTTTTGTCTTAAGAAAAATGTACATATACTTACATTTACATTTATTCATTTACCAGACGCTTTTATCCAAAGCGACTTACAAATGTGAACAATAGAAGCAGTTAAACAGTAGGACGACAATATGTAGTTATATGACCCCTCTCAGTTTAATCTAACGCAAGCTTTTTATTATTATTATTTATTTTATATAAATAAAAATAGAATAGTAGAGAAAGCGTTAGTATTACTGGATCAAGTGTTACCGAAAAAGATTCGTCTTCAGCAGCTTCATGAAAGTGGCTACGGACTCAGCAGCTCTGGTTGAGTTAGGCAGATCATTCCACCAGCAGGGAACAGTCATGGTAAAGGTCCAAGAAAGAGATTTTGTGCCTCTTTGAGATGGTACCACAAGACGACATTCGCTTGCAGAGTGCAAGTTAATGGATGGTACATAAGTCTGAAGTAATGAGTTTAGGTAAAAGGGAGCAGTGCCAGTGGTTGTTCTGTAGGCAAACGTCAGTGACTTGAATTTAATGCGAGCTGCAACTGGCAACCAGTGCAATTTTGTGAAGAGAAGAGTGACGTGTGCTCTCTTCGGCTCATTAAAGACCACTCTGGCTGCAGCATTCTGGATTAGTTGCAGAGGTTTGACAGAGCAAGCTGGAAGACCAGCCAGGAGAGCATTACAATAGTCCAGTCTGGATAGAACAAGTGCTTGGGCAAGGAGTTGTGTAGCATGCTCTGTTAGGAAGGGCCTGATCCTCCTAATGTTGTGCAAGGCAAATCTACACGACCGGGCAGTTCTAGCAATGTGGTCTGTGAAGTTCAATTGATCATCAATTACAACCCCAAGGTTCCTGTCTGACCTTGATGGAGTTATGGTTGATGAGCCTAGCTGAATGGAGAAGTTGTGATGAAGTGTTGGGTTGGCCGGGACCACAAGTAGCTCTGTCTTCGCAAGGTTTAGTTGAAGGTGGTGGTCCTTCATCCAGCCAGAAATGTCTGACAGGCAGGCTGAGATACGAGCAGCCACTGTCGGATCGTCAGGCTGGAATGAGAGGTAGAGTTGTGTCTCATCAGCATAGCAATGATAGGAAAAGCCATGTTTCTGAATCACAGATCCTAGTGATGTCATGTAGATGGAGAAGAGGAGTGGTCCAAGCACTGAGCCCTGAGGCACCCCAGTAGATAGATGTTGGGTCTTAGATGCCACACCTCTCCACGACCCCCTAAAGGACCTACCTGAGAGATAAGACTTGAACCATTGGAGTGCGGTTCCCGAGATGCCCTTCGTCTTTAGGATTGAAAGGAGGATCTGGTGGTTAACTGTGTCAAAAGCAGCAGACAGATCCAGCAAGATGAGAACTGAGGATTTGGAAGCTGCTCTTGCCAGTCTCAGAGCTTCAATTACTGAGATCAGGGCAGTCTCAGTTGAGTGTCCACTTTTGAAACCAGACTGATTTTTGTCCAAGAGGTTGTTCTGTGTAAGAAAGGAAGAGATCTGGTTGAAAACAACTTGTTCAAGTGTTTTCGCGACGAATGGAAGAAGGGATACCGGTCTTTAATTTTCCAGATGTGCTGTATTTAGAGTGGGTTTCTTAAGCACAGGGGTTACCCGAGCCTGCTTAAAAGCAGTGGGAAAGGTACCAGTGTGAAGAGAGGTGTTTATTGTCACGGAATGCGGATATGAACCCAAACGCAGACAGTAATAAATAAAACACGGATTTATTAAACAGACAGAAAACAAAGACCCACGAGGGGGCAAACGAACGTTGACAAGACTAGACTAATAAACTTGACAATAACATGAGACTAGAACTAACAGGCAGGATACAAACTCTGATCACAGGAATACACAGCTCACAGAACAGGATGACAAGATACAAAACGAACAAGCACCGAGTAACAAACACAAGGACCTTAAATAAGGGACATCAACAGGGCACAGGTGACACCGATGAACAATCAAGACTAACGAGGAGAACAAAAGGGGGTGGTAAACAACACAAGACAATGCAAACACATAGCCCAAAACACAGGCCATGTGTTTGCACACACAACATAACTCGTGACATTTATGATGTGCGTGAGTGTGGGTACAACTTAAAGGCACAGGCATTGCAAGTGTTTAGTACTAACATAGAGGTTTAGTCTAACCCTAAACCGCAGACCCCCTGTTAACAAGGTGATTTGAACTAAGAAACTGATGGTTCTGTTCAGATGGTTAAGTGACTGTTTTACATGGCTTCATTCTGATGTTTCTGATTCAGGTCTCATTCACTTTCACTTTCCATTTTACGCATGTTTGCGTGATTTTGTTTATGGGATTGTTTAGTTAAATCACGAATACAACTTTCCTTAGTTGTGTTCGTGATTTAGTTAAATAAATCTTTTGTGCACAGTCATGTGAGTTTTGATTCTTGTCTGCTTGTAAATCAATGTCCCTTAAAACGATGTGATCACAACTACATGCTAAGAAAGCGTTGTTATTTTTATGTGGCCACAGAAAATATCCTTTCTGAAATACTGAGTGTTCACAGATAAATTGATTGTAATATTAATTCAGCTACATCAAGTTAATTATATTTACTGATCCAAATATGAATTATTCATACTTCCCTTTTGAGTTAATTTGATACACAGTGAATCAAAAATGTATAGCACAACCAGCGAGCAGATGAGTTACCAGTTTGTATCAGTCTCCAACACTGCCCTGTACAATGTCAATGTATAGCATTAGCAAATAGATAAATGCTTTCATTTGTAAACAAAATGGAATCTGAAATACACTCAAATAAATCAAAATCAAATCAAACTCAAATTGGAATCAAATTGAAATTAGCTTTTTTATATATCTTAACCAATTGAATAAGTATAAATATACAGCCCTAATCAACCAACTATATTCAAATCAACTACATTTAAAGAGAAAATACAAATCTCAATCTAAAATTCCCTTATTTGACTGTGAAAAATTCTACACTAGTATACTGCACAAAGAACTTAAATCAGTTATTACAGTGCACTTTGTGGCCAAATTCAGCTAAATGTCAGCCGTTGAAAGGCTCCTGCAGTCATGCTGTAATGTAGAGAGATTGACAACCACGTTGTTTGGGTCCAAGGGATTGGTTTCTGCTGACTCATTGAGATGTCAAATTGAAATATGGTCGCATTGACAATGTAAAAGAGATTCTGCATGAGAATATATCATCGGCAAAGCAAACACAGACTGTCCACGTAACACTTTGCACACTTCAATTAGTTTCTCTTCCCCTGCAGTCTAGCTGTATTGTCGTTTCCTCCCCCTCAACTCCGTTCATGACCTTGTGGAGGATATTCCACGCAAGTTTGCCTCTGAATATTTGCAATCTGTCTTCATAAATTGTGTTATGTGTGCATTTGTATTGGGGTTTTGTGGCGCACGGTACCTGCTGCATTAGCTGACAGACAGCAGAGCTAGCTGCAAAAGAAACTAATTGATGTGTCTGAGACACACACTGATACAAAAACCATGTTGAGTGTAGCCAACCATGTCCCATTTCAACAAAGCATGTAAGAGGAATCAATCAGCTGGGAGCGATGCCATTACACACATGCAGGAGGGCATTTATGCGCAAGGCACCTCAGCACTAGATGGAACAACTGTTAGAGCTAACTTTTTTGACCTTGTGTATCCTAATTGCTTTTTGCTTTTCAGATTCATAACCTCGCTCTCATTACCCAACAACCCATCTGTCTTCCATTAAACTGGGAGAGATAGTGATAGAGAGATAATCATCTATGTAGGTGTACACTGTTGGTCTAAGCATTTTGTGCATGTTTGTGGGTCTTAAGATGCCTAATGTAACATGCATGAACACTCTTTAACTTCCACGCAGACACCTTTTGTCATATACACAACTGCACACATGCGGTCTCTTTTCAAATATGCAAGGACAAATACATACTTTCTACCAGGTTTCTGCCAAACACTGTAACTACACATCTTGTAATGATACTTACTACATGACTCTTTTTTGAACACTTGATATCGATAGACCATATCAAATATCAATATAATAATGAAACTTTTGGTTGAAAAGGTCTCCCATCAATTTACACGAACACAGAAAAATGCACACTTTCATTATTGTTGTTGTTGTTGTTTTACTGTATAATATCATATAGTACAAGAATGATGCAAATAACAAAATAAATGTTTATTAAATGCATTAAAATGATTTAGAAAATGCATACTATAATTATTAATAAAGAGTGTATTGTATACTACTAATAATAAGAAGAATAATAGTAATTGAAGATTATGTTTTACTGTATACTACTAATAATAATAATGATAATAATAATAACAATAATAACTATTTATAATAATAATTAAAGATTGTGTTTTACTGTGTACTAGTACAACTACTGCTAATAATAATGATAATAATAATAACAATAAACATTACTGTAAATGTAATTAAAATGGTATATAAAATTAAATTATAAACATTTATGATTATTAAATAGCATGTGTTTTACTGTATAATAATAATAATTAAAGAGTGTGTTACTGTATAATAATAATAACATTAAAAATAACTAAAGATTGTGTGTTTTACTGTATATACTACTACTACTACTAATAATAATAATAATAATACTACATTTAACTGTAAATGTAATTAAAATATAATATATACATTTATAATATAATACATTTAAAATGTAATTGATATATTCATATATATATTAATATATATATGAATGATATATTCATATATATATTAAAATATATATGAAGTTATTAATCAAATAATTTTTCTAAATAATAATATTGATATTATACTTTCTTCTATTATTAAAGAGTGTTTTACTGTATAATAATAATATATTCATTATTGCTGTTATTATTATTTTACACTTGTATTATTTTAATTTTTAAAGTTAGTATTATTATTTTTAAATAGTGTGTTATATATGTGTATAACAATAATAATAATAATATTTATCATTATTATTGTGATTAGTATTATGCTAATAAATATACATAATTGTCTTATTTTTAATTATTGTTATTATAATTATTAGTTTAAGTATTTAACTACAATTTACTAAATGAGTACCATGTGCTAAATGTAACTAAAATGTAACTAAAGCTAACTAAATTAGCCGTTTTCTTCTTTGGGACTGTTGACTGGTCACACAGTGTAGTTTATTTCAGGTTTTTCTATCTATGAATAAATGTAGTGCCCTCAAATGTAGGCAAAACCTGACTCACACATGCCACACACACACACACACACACACACACACACACACATTCTGAACCTTGTGCACCAACTGAGCTAAAAGCCCTGACACAGTGCCTGCAGTGAACAGATCAAGTTAATACAATCTCAGATTGTATCTTACCACCATACATACAGTAAACTCAAGCAACACCTGCATTTTATACACACTGTTCCATATCTTTCACAAATACACACAGTGTCATATGCCCTGTGACCCCCTAAAGGAAAGATCCCCTACCTTCGCCCCCTATAGTGCAGTCCAGCCAAGCACTCCTCCTCTCTCAGAGTTCCTTTTCACACCTGAAGAGTCTCTTTCCTCCTCTTTCCTCGTAAAAACAATGCGGGGTATCAACGGGTTAGCGGAAACCTCTGCCTTCACTCTGTCTGTAGTATGTGACTATCCCAGCATCTGATAGGAATCCTCTCCTGCAGCAGTATCAGCAACAGCAGCAGCCGACCGGCTCACCAGCTCAATGAGGGTGACTACAGGACTACTGCAGGAACAGCAGCATCACACACACACACACACACACACGCCCCTCTCTGCACACACACACACACACAGACCAGGCCACATTACTCCTGCTTTCAATCCGCTCTACCTTATTCTGTCGAATAGCAGCACCACTCTTTATTTTTATTTTATTTTTTCCAGTGGCTTCTCCATTCAGTCTCATCCACTTCGCCCTATATCCCAGTAGTATCCATGATGCATGGTTTTTACTCCTCCTGGGATTTCCAGATATACCATTTGTCTGGTCCAGAGAGTGCTTCTTAGAGCTGGATGAGGGAATTTCTGGTGGGAAATATGGATTAAACATGACTCTGTGCTTTGACATGAACTGCTGTAATTTATTCACTCACTATAAGATGTTGACTGTGTTTACGTTAACATAAATATTCTGATATAAATAAGAATTTAGTAATTTACTGATTATGTAAGTGCCGTGTAAATTCATTAACAAGGGCAAGGCAAGGCAAGTTTATTTATATAGCACATTTCATACACAATGGTAATTCAAAGTGCTTTACATAAAAGAAATTAAAATTATCACAAGAAATCAGAATAATTAAAACAGTTTAGAATTTTAAAAAAAATAGTACAAACAGTCGGGCGAACAATGGCACAGTGCTCATTCAGTAAATGCACAGCTAAACAGAAGTGTTTTGCGTCTGGATTTGAATGTGACTACTGTAGGAGCACATCTGATTTCTTCTGGAACTGGTTCAAGCTGCAGCTGGCATAGTAGCTAAAAGCGGACTCGCCCTGCTTAGAGTGAACCCTTGGTATTTCAAGCTGGTGTGATCCTAATGATCTGAGTGATCTGTTGGGTTTATATTCAGTGAGCATATCTGCAATGTATTGAGGTCCTAGGCCATTGAATGATTCATATACCAGTAATAATACTTTAAAACCAATCATATAACTGGCAGC
This sequence comes from Chrosomus eos, assembly GCA_036326025.1. Taxonomy (NCBI): domain Eukaryota; kingdom Metazoa; phylum Chordata; class Actinopteri; order Cypriniformes; family Leuciscidae; genus Chrosomus; species Chrosomus eos. The sequence goes on from CM070829.1 coordinate 20,248,311, forward strand.
AAGTGTAAAGACCTGAGGATTGGTGTGATGTGTTCATATTTTCTGGTTCTGCTCAGAATCCTGGCAGCAGCATTCTGTATGAGCTGCAACTGTCTTATGGTCTTTTTGGGAAGGCCAGAGTCCATTACAATAATCCACCCGGCTGGTGATTAAAGCATGCACAAGTTTCTCTAAGTCTTGACTGGAAACAAAGCATCTAATTCTTGCAATATTTTTCAGGTGATAGTATGCTGATTTATTGCTTTGACATGACTACTGAAACTGAGGCCTGACTCTAGAGACACGTCGAGATTCCTGACTTGATTTTTAGTTGTTTGACCCCTAGAGTGAAGGTATGCATTCATCATTTCCAAATGCAATGACTTACGCCGGTTTCACACTGCACGCGTTAGCAGAGCGTTAGCAGAGCGTTAGCAGAGCGTTAGCAGCGCAGGAGCAGTGCATATGGTGAGCGGAAGCAGGACACGCGCGTTTTCATACTGGCAGCGTTTGACGCGCGCGGCGTGTTTACAGACAAAGTACTCTATAATGGGTAAGTTGGCATTACTTTATTTCGTTTTCAAATACATTTAAGAGAAAAGACTTGTCAAGAAGCTTATTTTATTAATTAATTAGCCTAATAGGCTATATTATATAACTTTTGGTTCATCTTTGTTTTTGTTGACTTTGTTTTCTTTTTAAATTGATGAAGGTCATTTGATTGACTGTTTAAAACACAATAGATATCATCAATGCGCTTTTGGGTAAAACTGCTGTGTATTTTGGCCATGATCAATGCATTGTCACTTTAATTCAGCGTAAGCCGCGCGTCAAAAATAGACCAGACGCCGAAACGATCGCGGCACTGCTGCTCCTGCTACGCGCTGAGGCGCCGCCTCTGCGTGCGGTGTGAATGCTCTAATCTGTTAACATGGGCGCCGAAAAAAATACGCACTGCTTACGCCCTGCTAACGCGTGCAGTGTGAAACCGGCGTTAGTCTTTGTTGTCTTTGTTTAACTGAAGAAAGTTTTGGCACATCATCCAATTGTTTACTTCATCAATGCATTGGCACAGGGAGTCAATGGGGCTGTAATCGTTAGGCGATAGGGCTAAGTAGAGCTGTGTGTCGTCTGCATAGCTGTGGTAAGAGATTCGGTTCTTTCTCATTATTTGGCTCTTTGGGAGCATGTACAGGTTGAATTGGAGTGGCGCAAGAATTGAGCATTAAGGGACTCTGTATGTCATGGATGTCCACTCAGATTTATGGTCTCCTATACTCACATAATAACCTCTCCCTCCTAAGTATGACCTGAACCATTTTAGGACTATCCCAGAAAGCCCCACGCAGTTTTCCAAGCTGTCAATAAGTATGTTGTGATCGACAGTGTCAAATGCAGCACTGAGGTCGAGTAGTACCAGTACTGATAATTTGCCTGTATCAGTATTTAAGCGAATATCGTTTATTATCTTTATGAGCGCTGTCTCTGTGCTGTGATGCGATCGGAAACCAGATAGAAAATTGTCGAAGTATCCATTTGAGCTTAAGAATTTGTTCACCTGATTGAACACAACTTTTTCAATTATCTTGCGTATGAAAGGAAGATTTGAGATCGGTCTATAGTTGTTTAATATGGTCTAATCCAGATTGCTCTTTTTCAGGAGGGGCTTGACAACTGCAGTTTTCAGGGAGTTTGAAAAACTCCCAGAGAGAAGTGAGGCATTTACCACTTCTAGGAGATCTGCTTCTAAGCTGTTTAACACACTTTTGAAAAAAGATGTGGGAAGTATGTCAAGGGCACAGGTTGATGTTTTAAGGTGATGTACGGTTTCTTCCAAAATTTTGCCATCAATTTCTTTTAAATTTAGACATAGTAACTACTTTCTCAGGTTGTGGTCTGATCTGTTTGACCCCAGCGCAATTCAAGGATGTGCTGATCACCTTTCTGATATTATTGATTTTCTCAGAGAAGAAAGAAGCAAACTCACTGCACTTGATGTCTGAGAGCATTTCACTGGGAATCTGGCTTGGGGGGTTTGTTAGTCTCTCTACAATAGCAAAAAGAGTGTGTGTGTTGTTTAAGTTGCTGTTTATAATATTTGAGAAGAAAGCCTGTCTAGCTTTGCCTAGGTCCATATTGAAAGCATGGATGCTGTCTTTCTAAATGTTATAATGGTCTACAAGTTTTGTCTTTCGCCACATGCGCTCTGCTTTTCTGCATTGTCTTTTCATATTTTGCACTGCTGTTGAGTTTCTCCAAGGTGCTTTTTGTCTACCACTCTTCTTCCTGACTTTCACAGGAGCAATATCATCAATTACACTTTTAACTTTTGAGTTAAAAGAATCAAGGAGAAAATCAACAGAGTCAGCAGATATGCTTGGTGTTGAAGATATAGGCCTAGCCTTCATAAATAGTACACTAGTGTTCACATTTAAGCATTCTTGACAGACACAGATCTAGCTTCAATGACAGGAGAGATCAATATATCAAAGAAAATACAGAAATGATCAGACAGTGCTACAACCTTAATAACAATCGATGAAAGGTTTAGACCCTTACTAATAAGTAAGTAGAGTGTGTCACGATTATGTGTGGGTCCATGTACATGCTGAGTCAGATCAAAGGTTTTTAAAACAGTTTTGATTTCTTTTGCCATATTGGTTTCTGCATTATCTATGTGAATGTTAAAATCTCCAGCAATGGCAAAACAGTCAAACTCAGGGGAAATTGTTGATAACAGTTCTGTAAAGTTCTCAGCAAAGGCTGGAGAGTATTTTGGAAGCCTGTAAACAATGATAAGTAAAATGCGTGGAGCAGCTTTTAACATAATACCCAGATATTCGAAAGATGGGTAATTACCAAATGATATTTGCTTACATTGATAGACATCTTTAAAAAGAGCAGCAACCCCCACCTCTCCTACCCGCTCTGCAGACACTCATAAAAGCAAAGTTAGAAGGGGATGTAATCTGGCTTAACCAGATTAAGCCAATATTCTAGAAATCTGAAAAAATTTATGGGGGGGTGAAAAAGGTGAAAAAAAATAGAAAATATTAATAATTTTTAGCTATATCGTCCAGCCCTACTCTTGTGTGCTGTTTTTAAGGACATAAAAAAATAAAAAATAAAAATTAGTTGGCTGAATTACTATGCAAAATAACTCAAATCCCTCATATAAAAGACAAGAATTCCCAGGATTTCCACAAAAGAACAGCAGGGGGAAAAAAGTGCCTTCATTTAATCAGACTATGATAAATATAAATGTAACCTCTTTATTTGTGTGTAAAATACATGTAAAATACTGGCTCAGGAAAACATATTGACTGGCTATGGGTGTATTGTGGGTGAATGCTAGTATAAATTTGCATTTGCTATGAACTGATTTTACTAAATAATTTTTCAAAACCAAAGAGCAGGAGAGGGTGCTGACAGGGTGGGATATTCACACCATGCTCATCAAAACGTGAAGGAATCTGTGTCTTAAAGCAAGCGAGCAAAAGAAAAACGTTTCAGATGACAGCACCCAGTTGAAGTTCATTAGACCTATCGAGCTGGAACATTAGCCTGATTAAACGATTGCTGTTTTAGGGACTCTTAACCAAGGCAAATAAGAGAAAAGCACGCATCTGGAACCTGCCAAAACAAATCGTTCAAGCGTCGCAGCGTCCGGTGCTTTATTATTGGAGGATGATGAGCATGTTTAACCTGACTTCGGAAGGAGGGGTGCAGACTGGCTGCTCACGTATGCCCAGACCCTGAGGTAATTACATTTCCATTCAGCATGGCCTTTCACAGATTCCATTTTGCTTATCAAATATGTCCAGACCCGATCTGAGATCAGATTGGGATTCATAAAAGCTCATTAATTACAGCAGGCAAAAACAGTGACAGAGCTGGGTAATTGAAAAAAGCTTTGTAAGGTGTGTAGTCTATGAGTCCATAATAAGTGAGGAATGAGAGAAACCACACACACCTCCTGGAGTGAGTGTGCATTTGGCTGTGGCTTTAGATCACATTGGCTCTGGTATTATCTTTGTGTTCCTGGACTAATTACTCTTCCGGACCCGCTGGAAAAAGTCAGTCAAAAGTATAGAATAATTGGGGTTTGATTCATGTTTTCGAAAGAAGTCTCTTATACTCACCAAGGCTGCATTTATTAGATTAAAAACAGGTAATGTTGTTTTATATTTAAAATAAAGTTTTCTATTTAAATATATTTTAAAAAGTAATTTATTCCTGTGATGCCAAAGCTGAATTTTCAGCATTATTACTCTAGTCTTCAGAGTCACATCCTTCAGAAGTCCCTTTAATATGCTGATTTGGTGTTCAATGTCATCAGTTATTTTTGGTGAAATAATGGTTCTTATTATGAATCATGGTTCTTATCATCAATGTTGAAAAACAATTTTGTAGCTTAATATTTGGTTGGAAATCATTCAGTTCAGATCATCGTTCAGTATTCTATGAAAAATAAAAATGAAGAAAACCAGTGGAGCCCTGTATAAACCCTTTAGCCTTTGCAGCTCTTGTGACCACACAAAGAATGTTCAATGGTGCTTATATAGACAGAGTCAGAGCGGTATTGAATTATAGCAGATGAATGAACAGATACTACAACATGCACCTCTAAACAGAAGCTGGTGATGTATGGGATGTTGTCAGGATGCCATGTTTCTTTACAACAAAAACACATAGTCAGAGTAGTCAGCTGTAACCTGAGTAAGTCAATTTGGTTGTTTACAGCACTGATACTGATACTAGAATGGTAGATAAAGCGAGTGAATTAGGATTAGCATTTAGCTTAGCACACTTTCCTGTCATCTCACTTGGACAGCTTCTGTTAGCGTGATAAACTACAGTACATAGGTGAATTAGAGTGTGTGTTATTAACTGTAACTGTTTTTAACTCTTATTAACTGTCTTAAATGTGTTCTCAAAATTAAGAGTAAATGTCTTTTCACACCAAGAATAATAACTATGATGATAAATATAAAGTTTCAATATTCGTTCTAACTTAGCTATAACAATAAGAGAAAAGTTATCAGTGGAATAATTTTCAGAATTTTTTTTTATTATAAAAACTATGACAGCCAACCGTGTTCACCTGACTTTAAAGAGATCAAGGGTTTTAAGCGGCAGATGACAAAACTGCCTTTGAGATGAGCCAAGAGTTCAATCTGTTATGTTTAAATCAGCTATGTCACACACGCTCACTTGTCATACAAATATGCAAAGGTTCATTAAACTTGAACTTTCATACATGAATGCAAAGCTTTTCTCTCTATGAGCTTGTTCTTCCAAGTGCCCGCGTTCACATGCGTATGAATGGAAGTCTAGTGTGTCTGTGGCTCCAGTCATCATTGCTCATTGCTCAGCTCTCAAGTCAAAGGGAACATTAGGGATTGACAGCAGAAAAGAGTTTGATGGTGTGGTGTTGTAGTGGTTAAAGCTCTGGACAAGTAGCTGAAAGGTTGCTGTTTTGATCCCTGCATGATGCAAGCCATGAACACCATAAACCCAGGTTCCCCAAAGCTTACATTACTTGTGTGACCTTTTTAGTTTTTATACCAAGCTTACATGTACACACACACACACACACACACACACACACATACACACACACACACACACACACACAAACACACACACCCCAAGCGACAACCGTCCATGGGTTTGTATTAATTCCAAAATGTAACTTATCTCATCAGTTTGAAGTTGTCCCACCCCTCTGAGAGGGACCTTGCTGTCTGACGTCTTTAAGTCCATTTCTCCCTTGATAAATAAAACAAGTTGCTTCTGTCACTATCCCACTGAATGTAAAAACTGCTGCAGTCACCAAATCTTTAAAAAAAATCCTGGCTTACATCTGAGTTTAATAACTGAAGCCCCTGGCCTCTCTCCCTCTCTACAGTCACAGAAGCCTTTTAAGTTTTTTTTTTGTCAATTCCACAAAAATCAGACAGATTTCCTCAGTCATTAATGACCTGCTCATCTCTGCAGACTCTGGGGCCTTTGGAATTTTTATTTAGCTTGATCTGAGTACAGTTTGACAGAGTCTGTCATGGCATACTCTTTTCTCGACTCTCAGCTATTTGTATCTCTGGCACCGCTTTCTCCTGGTTTACTTCCTGCCTCTCTGACAGACGATTTATCATCTCTCCACAAACACACATCCTCCAATGCACCCCTCACTCAAGGTGTCCCCCAGCATTAGGACTCTCCTTGTCATAATCAACATGCATCCCCTCAGTCAAATCATCTGTTGTTGTCTCGGCTATCGCTGTTAAGCCGATGACATGCAGATTTATATTACTTAAAAGTCCTACTGAGATTGATGGAGTTTTTTGGTGATCACCCCTATTTGGTATCACATTTGACCCATCTATCACTTTAGCAAATCAGCTCCTGTTCCATCTCTGCAACATTTCTCCGTGTATACATTTTTCCTCTGCCAACAAAAAATACAGAGCCCTTTGGTTTTCAACTGCGAAAACTAATGTGCTCACTCACAGAATCAGATACTGCTGTTTTTTTATAACACATTTCCCGTAAAGAATTATGATTGCGCTTGGTTCATTGGTGGTCCGTTGGGTCGGATTGCTTTCTCACCACAAGCGAACAGGTCCAGAGTTCGTTTTCAATAAGGTCGAGACCACCTCGTTCAGGCGATCTCGGAGTGATTGTTTTGGCGCAGATCCGAGCATGATTGCAGTATTCATATGCCTAAAGGAACTGAACTAAGGGGGAAAATGCAACAGGTTCCGAAACAAACGTTCCAAACAAGCCAAGAGTTAAAAATAAGACCAGATTATTTTATTATAATCAGTTGAATCAGTTCAATTTATGCTGTGTGGCCAATCATACCAGAACCAGAACTAAGACATTAAATATGACAATTAGAACCTCTGGATGTAAATTTAAATGGCACACAGTACAACCCAAAAAACGTCTCAGGTTACTATTGTAACCATAGTTCCCTGAGAACAGGGAACGAGACGATGCGTCGAAAACGCTACGGGAACGCCTTCTGCGTGATTGCGTCTGAAGCATCTATGCCAACTAGTCCAATGGAAAAAGGGAATGAGCGTCACGGGCGGGTGACGTCATGACCAGGAAATGATAAAAGCACTTCCGCTGCGAAACGCCAGTTAGCTTCGAAATTGCCGAAGCAAGCCGATCACAGGGACGCCAGAAGTATGGCAGAGGGATGCATCGTCTCGTTCCCTGTTCTCAGGGAACTATGGTTACAATAGTAACCAGAGACGTTTCCTTATCGAAAAGGGAACTTCGAGATGCGTCGAAAACTCTACGGGAACGAGAATACCCAATGCGCCATAATTCAAGTACCTGAGTGTCAGTCTGTTCAGCTAAGCACTAAGCACCTGAGAACCTGAGGCAGCATCCAGGTCTAGGCTGTAAAACCTCATGAATGTGAGCGGAGAGGACCAGCCCGCTGCATCACAAACATCTTGGAGAGAAACCCCATGCAGTAAGGCTTTAGAAGCCGCCATACTCCTGGTCGAGTGAGCTCGGACCACCAAAGGACAAGGCTGGCCCGAGTACTCGTAAGCAAGTGAAATAACCTCGACTATCCACTTACTGACTGTCTGTTTTGAAGCAGGAAGACCTTTTTTAGGTGATCCAAAGCAAATCAATAATTGGTCGGACTTCCTGATTGAGGATGTCCGATGTACATACGTGTCCAATGCTCGCACTGGACACAAGAGGTGCAATCTTTCCTGGTCCGCAGTTGTAAAGGGAGGAGGACAGAAAGCCTGCAGCACAATAGGCCTCAGAGTCAAGGTCGGCACCTTAGGGACGTATCCCTGTTTTGGATATAGGAACGCCTTGACCATCCCCGGTGCAAATTCAAGGCAAGTGGGGGAGACCGAAAGAGCCTGAAGGTCACCAACTCTCTTGAGGGACGAAATAGCTAGCAAAAAGATAGTCTTAAGAGTAAGGAACTTCTCTGAGACCGAATCTAAGGGCTCGAATGGGGCCCTAGACAGGCCTTCTAGAACTATAGTCAAATCCCAAGCTGGCACCCTAGTGCGAGTTGCAGGCCTTAGCCTCAAAGTGCCACGAAGGAAACGTGTAATCAGGGGTCTCGACCCAAAGATGTACCCCCCACCAGGGTGTGGTAAGCCGCAATGGCTGCCACGTAAACTTTTAGCGTGAAAGGGCATAAACCTGACACAAAGCGCTCCTGCAGGAACTCGAGTACTGTGTTCACAGAACAGTTAACTGGATCCCAATGATGTCGGTGACACCATAAGGAGAAAACTCTCCATTTAAGCGCATATAGTTTCCTAGTAGCCGGAGCTCTGGAGCTTAGGGTGGTATCAGCAGCCTCAGCTGAGAGACCACTCTCTATGAGTTGGGCCCCCTCAGAGGCCAAACCCACAGATTCCAAATCTCTGGACGAGGGTGAAATATTATGCCCCCGGCCTGAGACAGAAGGTCTCTCCTGATCGGGATCTCCAATGGAGGCCCGTCTAGAAGATGGATCAGGTCCGAAAACCAGAACCGACTTGGCCAGCGGTGCTGCTTGATGCTACTAGCAGTAGGCTTATTTCATACCGACGGACCCTCTCCAGAACTCCTGGGAGCGGAGCAACAGGGGGAAAGGCGTACAGGCGTAGCCTCGGCAACGTCTGCACCATAGCATCCAGCCCCAGAAGGGGACAGTGCGTCGTGTTCTGAGATGCAAACAGGTCCACCTCTGCTCTGCCATATGCCTCCCAGATTTTCTCTACCGCCTCGGGGTGGAGTCTCCAGTCCCCTGGCCTCAGCTCCTGCCTCCACAGGATGTCTGCTCCTATATTCTGGTCCCCAGGAATATACACTGCCCTCAGGGAGAGTACCTTCCCCAGAGACCACAGGAGGATCTGGTGCACCAGTTTGCAAAGCGGACGCGACCTCAGACCCCCCTGACGGTTCAGATAAGAGACCACTGATGTGTTGTCTGTTCGAACGAGCACATGATGGCCTCTTAGGTCCGGAAGGAAATGTCTCAACGCATTGAAGACGGCCATCATCTCCAGGCAATTTATGTGCCACGAAAGATGATGGCTTTTCCACAGACCCTGAACCGAGCGGCCTTCCATTACCGCTCCCCAGCCGGTGAGGGAAGTATCTGTCGAGATAGTAGCTCGATGGCAAAGAGCTCCCAACACCGGACCCTGGGTTAAGAACCAGTGTTTCCTCCATATCTCTAAGGCACGAAGGCATCGCCGGCTAACCTTGATCATACGGAAAGGGTTTCCGCTCGGGGAGAACCCTCTGGTCCTGAGCCACCACTGTAAAGGCCACAGCAGGCCAAAAGGTATCACGTTGGACGCTGCTGCCAGTAGACCCAACAGTTTCTCAAACTGTTTTACAGTGCGTGACTGACCTAGCTTTAGCTCTTTGGTGGCTGCCAGGATAACATCTACATGAATGGGCGATAGGTTGGCCCTCATCGTCACTGAATCCCATACCACACCAAGGAAAGTAGTTCTCTGTACTGGAGAAAGAACACTCTTCTTGGCATTGAGCCTCAACCCCAACATCTGCATATGGGCGAGAACGACACCTCGGTGCCGAACCGCCAACTGCTCTGATTCCGCTAGAATCAGCCAGTCGTCGATATAATTCAGAATGCATATGCCCTGAAGCCTGAGAGGGGCTAAAGCTGCATCCATGCATTTCGTGAACGTGCGGGGGTGACAAAGCTAGGCCGAAAGGAAGAACCCGATATTGGTATTCTTTGCCCCTGAAAGAAAACCTTAGGAACTTCCTGTGCTGAGGGAGGATGGAGATATGGAAGTATGCATCCTTTAGATCTATCGTGACAAACCAGTCCTCTATCTGATTTGGGTCACGATCTGCTTGAGGGTCAGCATCTTGAACTTGAGTTTCTGAACTGACCGATTTAACAGGCGAAGATCTAAAATGGGACGCAACCCTCCATCCTTTTTTGGAACAATGAAATAACGGCTGTAAAAACCCGACTCTCGGTCGGGTGAGTACACCTGTTCTATAGCTTGTTTCGCTAACAGGGCCTTTACTTCTTGGTCCATTACCAGAGCCTGCTCGGGATGCACCACTGTGGGTAGCACCCCGCTGTAACGAGGAGGACGAGAGCCAAACTGTATTCTGTATCCTTTCTCTACAATCTGCAGGACCCAATGAGAAATATTCGGCAGAAGCTTCCACGCTGCCAGAAAATTTACTAAGGGAACTAGCCTCTCGAGGCTGGTCTCTGGTGTTACTGAGAGAGCCAAATCTGGAGCCTGAAACATAACGGCAGGAACTACCTGACCTGACTGCTCTAAAGCCCCCCTCAGAGGGCGCGAAACCGATGCTGTGCCTCAGCATAGCATCAGCAACTCGCTGGAGACCGCTGCGCCCTGAAGCACCGGAGGTGGCAGGGTTGGCAGGAGGGTCTCGTGAGGACCCCGGAATGGAACGGGCACTGTGTAATGAGGTGAACACCGTTCCACTTCGGTCAGGGCTGTCCTCAGAGGCCTGATGCCTAAGCATCAGGACCTTTTTTTTTTTAACCGAAGCCTTCTTCGCCTGAAGAACGGTCCTCAGATCTGGCTTAGGCTTAGGCGACTTCGGTTGAGAGGGCTGCGTCTGTCTCCAGTATCTACGTGGAGGAACACGAGACGCAACACTCTCTTTTTGTTGCACACGATATGATGAGCTAGATGGCTGGGGCTGCTCACGCCCAGCAGCCCCAGGGGGCTGAACACGGTGAGGGATTAACTTTTTAAAAGCATCAGACTGCTTTTTAGACTCCTGAAACCTATCCACTACTGTGTGGACTGCGTCACCGAAGAGACCAGAGGGTTCAAGTGGAGCGTCTAATAAAAAAGTTCGATCTTTTTCTTTAATTTCAGAAAGATTCAGCCATAAGTGCCTCTCAGTGGCTACCAAAGCTGCCATAGACCGCCCAATTGCTCTGGCGGTCTCTTTAGTAGCCCTGAGAGAAAGATCAGTAGCCCTACGAAGTTCTCGACCATCGTCATGACTAACTCCCTCGCTGTTATCCAGTTCCCCCAGCAGGTCAGCCTGGTAATCCTGGAGCAGTGCCATGGTGTGTAAGCAAGCTCCAGCTTGACCTGCTGCCGAATAAACTTTGCCCACTAAAATAGATGTAGGTTTAAGCGGTCTAGTGGGCAAAACCGGGGCTTTCAGAGAAGATGCTGGACCAGGCGCAAGATAGCTGGCTAAATTCTGCTCGGCCTGGGGCATCGACTCATAACCAAACTCTTTTAGCCCTCTAATCTTTGAATATGTAGTGGTCTGAGGGCTAAAAACACGAGATGAGAAAGGTTTATTCCAGGATTTAGAAATCTCATTGTGTAAATCTGGAAAAAAAAGGCAGCCCTCGTGGTGGATATAATGTGGCTGAAGGAAGAAAGCGCTCATCTAACTTGCTTTTTGAGCGAGTGCTTTTTTTCTCAGATGGCCATTCAATATTTAATTTTTCTACAGCCCGTGACATGACATCCACCAGCTCATCATACGCCGGGGAATTAAATTGTGAATCCCTTTCCCCCGTGTGTGCATTTACACTTTCAACACTCATAACGTCAACTTCCTCAGAAGAAGAACATTGCAGTAAAGGAGAGCTCTCTTCCCGGGCGGAAGAAACCGCAAAGCGTGCTTCCGACACCGGGAGAGGAGAGCTAGATCTCTCGGGTAAGGAAGGAGAAAAGGTCATCGGACCCGTCTTCCCCCCCTCCGAGAGATCCAATTGCGATCCCCAAGAATGCATTCTCCGCGCTGCCTCAGCAGACGCGGGTCCTGATCCTTGAGGATCGCGAGCCTGCCCACTCTGTTTGTCAAAGAGTGCCAGGCGAGAGCGGAGCATGCGAAGCGGAAGCTTCTCACAGTGTTGGCACTCAGCCCCCTCGAAGGCTGAGACCGCATGCTCCACTCCTAAACAAATCACACAAAGCTCGTGTGTGTCCCCACCCGTTAAATAACGCGGGCAGGGAGGAACACACTGTTTGTAGAATTGTTTCGCCATACCGATACCAACAATATTGTAACAGACAACAATAAATAGACAAGACAGTATGACACAGATCGCTTGCTGAGGCAACAGAAGCTAACTGGCGTTTCGCAGCGGAAGTGCTTTTATCATTTCCTGGTCATGACGTCACCCGCCCGTGACACTCTTTCCCTTTTTCCATTGGACTAGTTGGCATAGACGCTTCAGACGCAATCACGCAGAAGGCGTTCCGTAGCGTTTTCGACGCATCTCGAAGTTCCCTTTTCTATAAGGGAACAAGCAGATAATCAACTCAGACAAAGTAGAGAACTTGTAAAAGACTTCTGTCAGTGAGGATTGTCAATTATAATGCGTTCATTGGAAATTCAAGTTTTACAATGTGTACAGTTACGAAAGCGAATTATTGGGTCTTTGTTTTGAGTTTTTTCCCTGTGGAGAAGTAACAGAAGCCGACAGGTTCAGAGTCTCAGGGAATTTTCAGACCTTATCACTAAATGCTGGACACACAGACGTCAAAGGTGAAGGTGAGATCGCAGCCAATGATTTGTAGGGCTGAGTGCACAATATTGTCCAGGTGTTTCCTCTGCATTGCCAAACCAGCCAGACCTCCCTTTACACCCGTCGCTGGGCACATACTGGAACTGGTCAATAACTGTAATGTCACACATTTATGTTTTGAAAACATTTGATCACATCACCATAAGCTATAAGCAACTATAAGCTTTCACAGCAACCCAGAGAGACACACTTCCGCTGGTCATTCACATTCACATAAACAGGTATTCAAAAGTCTTTCAGTATGATAAGCTTTTTTCATATCACAGACACCCAAGTGATCACAGAAATACTATGATAAAAGTTTACTTGTCATATATATAGGATTATTAATTTACTGTCATTAATGATTAATTTACTGTCATTTTAGATGTTTGCTGCTAATGTCTACAAATGTATTTTATTTGTTTGGGTTACAAACAAATGTGGGTTTGGGTTATTTGTTTCTACAATGAAGACTTGCTGTGTATGTGTGGGTCAGAAACACAATTTTTTAAGAATGGGTCTGTCATTGCAAAGCGGCTGAGGGTTTTTGGAGGTTAAATGGAGTCAGCCATTTCTGCTGATGATGGCCAAACTGAAAGCCTGCAGCTTCCCTTAAAAAACAGAGCATGTGTAAAAGGAAAAAAGAGAATAAATACTCTTTTCACTCGGAGCTACAGGCAATATTTTGCTCTGCAGATGTAATTAAATTATGCTGGTGCATTCAGTAAAAGCAATGCTCTAGGAAAAGTGATTCTGACAATATCTTTCACTCGCTTTGATTTCAAACAGATGCATCTATACAAGAAACTGTCCATTCAAACTGACATATCCTCTTAGATTTCATGTCAGGACAGACTGACGGACGTCTTATTTTGCCTAGGGAAAGAAGTGTGATCAAGAGAAACATGAATGAAGCCAGTGATCTATACTGCAGCTATTCCTGTACAATACATGCTTGAATGGGTACGGGGCAAATGTTCTTTTTGCTTTTGTTGGGTCTTTTGTGAGGAAAAATCTTGCACGCATGTAGGCAACCCTTATGCTATTAATTTCAATTCCTATGAGGTGTGAAGGTACATCACAAATGCACACAACAAATTCACAAACACACACACACACACCCTGTGTACGCACAGACATCTCATCTGTGGAGGTTAAAGGGTTGCCACGGCTCCCCTTGCAAAGACGGATGGGCTTTTCAAAGATGAGACTTCCCATCCTTCATCCCTCTCTTCCTCCCATCTCTCCCTCTTTCCTCAGCCATCCCTCCATCCAAAAGGTAAATCAATATAAATTACACTCCTCTGTAATGTCGGTCTGTTCCCCTCTCTCAGGCAGAAGACATAAATTAAACTGTAGGCCAGAAAAAGAGAGAGGGGGGAGGGGGAGAAGCAGCTAATCAGAGAATGAGACTGAGAGAGAACAGCCTGAAGGAGATCAACTATGTTCATTATAGCCACAGAAAAACACAGCACCTGCATCTAGACCATGAAGATCACAATATCAAATTGACCTAGGCTAGTGCTCACGTCTAAAAAAATACAGCAGAACAGACTTTACTTACTATGCAACATATGCATCACTGAAGCATCACGCAACATGACTGTCTGTTTTACAACACGGTACGGCAGTAACACGCAGCCTGTCAGTCTGCTACACAACAAAATATTGCAACTGGTCTGCTGCATGATGCGTATTCATGTTTTTGCTGCTAGGGAAATTTTGGCCCTGTGGTTTTATAGAACCAACTCTCTTACAAATATTTGAATACTCTTGTTACTTTTTTTTTCTTTCCCATTAACAACATTCAATATTGTATAAAAATGCATCACTGGAGAATTCTGGCGTTTCCACCACATTCCAAAAGTATTGTGTTTAATGGGGGGTTTAACGGTCTGTTTCTTGGCCAATATCATAGCAAGCTCTTCACCATTAACTATTGTCTCCTTGGCAAACAAGTAGACTATATTTAAAATAATTTTGATGGATGGTACAGATGTTGGGTTAAAGATAAAAGACAAAAATTATTTATATAAATAAATATTGAAAGTGCTATGACTATACTTCAGTTGCGGAACTGAAGTATAGTCATAGCACTTTAAATATTTATACAAATAATTTTGGTGGTTTAGTATTGTAGTTTTGAACAATTAATTTTTATGCATTTTATGAGGAAATTACATAGTTTAAAGGGGTGATGAACTGAGAAATCAAATTTTACTTTTGACATCTAAGAGGTCATCATATTATAAGAATATCCTCTAAGTTTCAGAACTGAAAACATCCTTGTTAGTCCAATAAAGGCTTTTATTGACACCAGGCTCAGCAAACGTTTTTCAAAGTGGGGAACGTCTCAGGTTACTATTGTAACCATAGTTCCCTGAGAACAGGGAACGAGACGATGCGTCGAAACGCTGCGGGAACGCCTTCTGCGTGAATGCGTCTGAAGCATCTATGCCAACTAGTCCAATGGAAAAAGGGAATGAGCGTCACGGGCGGGTGACGTCATGACCAGGAAAGGATAAGAGCACTTCCGCTGCTCGCCGACATTTAGCTTCGACAGTGCCGAAGCAAGCCGATCGCAGGGACGCCAGAAGTATGGCAGAGGGACGCATCGTCTCGTTCCCTGTTCTCAGGGAACTATGGTTACAATAGTAACCTGAGACGTTCCCTTTATCGAAAAGGGAACTTCGAGATGCGTCGAAACGCTGCGGGAACGAGAATACCCAATGCGCCATAATTCAAGTACCTGAGTGTCAGACTGTTCAGCTAAGCACTAAGCACCTGAGAACCTGGGGCAGCATCCAGGTCCAGGCTGTAAAACCTCACGAATGTGAGCGGAGAGGACCAGCACGCCGCATCACAAACGTCATGGAGAGAAACCCCATGCAGCAAGGCTTTAGAAGCCGCCATACTCCTGGTAGAATGAGCTCGGACCACCAAAGGACAAGGCTGGCCCGAGTACTCATAAGCAAGTGAAATAGCCTCGACTATCCACTTACTGACTGTCTGTTTTGAAGCAGGAAGACCTTTTTTAGGTGATCCAAAGCAAATAAATAGTTGATCGGACTTCCTGATTGAGGATGTCCGATGTACATATGTGTCCAATGCTCGCACTGG
Organism: Chrosomus eos; assembly: GCA_036326025.1. Lineage (NCBI taxonomy): Eukaryota > Metazoa > Chordata > Actinopteri > Cypriniformes > Leuciscidae > Chrosomus > Chrosomus eos. The sequence goes on from CM070829.1 coordinate 20,263,957, forward strand.
ACACAACAAGTGCAGTCTTTCCTGGTCCGCAGTTGCAAACGGAGGAAAGCCTACAGCACGATAGGCCTCGGAGTCAAGGTCGGCACCTTAGGGACGTATCCCTGTTTTGGATAAAGGAACGCCTTGACCATCCCCGGTGCAAATTCAAGGCAGGTGGGGGAGACCGAAAGAGCCTGAAGGTCACCAACTCTCTTGAGGGACGAAATAGCTAGGAGAAAGATGGTCTTAAGAGTAAGGAACTTCTCTGAGACCGAATCTAAGGGCTCGAATGGAGCCCTAGACAGGCCTACTAGAACTACAGTCAAATCCCAAGCTGGCACCTTAGTGCGAATTGCAGGCCTCAGCCTCAAAGTGCCACGAAGGAAACGTGTATTTAGGGGGTCTCGACCCAAAGATATACCTCCCACCATGGTATGGTAAGCCGCAATGGCTGCCACGTAAACTTTTAGTGTGGAAGGACATAGACCTGACACAAAGCGCTCCTGCAGGAACTCGATTACTGTGTTGACAGAACAATTAACCGGATCCCACTGATGTCGGTGACACCATAAGGAGAAAACTCTCCATTTAAGCACATACAGTTTCCTCGTAGCTGGAGCTCTGGAGCTTAGGATGGTCTCAACAGCCTCAGCTGAAAGACCACTATCTACAAGTTGGGCCCCCTCAGAGGCCAAACCCAAAGATTCCATATCTCTGGCCGAGGGTGAAATATTGTGCCCCCGGCCTGAGACAGAAGGTCCCTCCTCAAAGGGATCTCCAATGGAGGCCCTTCTAGCAGAAGGATCAGGTCCGCAAACCAGATCCGACTTGGCCAGCGTGGTGCTACTAGCAGCAGGCTTATCCCACACTGACCGACCCGCTCCAGAACTCCTGGGAGCAGAGCAACAGGGGGAAAGGCGTACAGACGTAGCCTCGGCCACGTCTGCACCATGGCATCCAGCCCCAGGGGGGCCGGGTGAGTAAGTGAATACCAGAGGGGACAGTGCGTCGTGTTGTGAGACGCGAACAGGTCCACCTCTGCTCTGCCATATGCCTCCCAGATTTTCTCCACCGCCTCGGGGTGGAGTCTCCAGTCCCCTGGCCTCAGCTCCTGCCTCGACAGGATGTCTGCTCCTATATTCTGGTCCCCAGGAATATACACTGCCCTCAGGGAGAGTACCTTCCCCAGGGACCACAGGAGGATCTGGTGCGCCAGTTTGCAAAGCGGACGCGACCTCAGACCCCCCTGGCGGTTCAGATAAGAGACCACTGATGTGTTGTCTGTTCGAACGAGCACATGATGGCCTCTTAGGTCCGGAAGGAAATGTCTCAACGCATTGAAGACAGCCATCATCTCCAGGCAATTGATGTGCCACGAAAGATGATGGCTTTTCCACAGACCCTGAACCGAGCGGCCTTCCATTACCGCTCCCCAGCCGGTGAGGGAAGCATCTGTCGAGATAGTAGCTCGATGGCAAAGAGCTCCCAACACCGGGCCCTGGGTTAAGAACCAGTGTTTCCTCCATATCTCTAAGGCACGAAGGCATCGCCGCGTAACCTTGATCATACGGAAAGGGTTTCCCCTCGGGGAGAACCCTCTGGTCCTGAGCCACCACTGTAAAGGCCTCATGTACAGCAGGCCAAAAGGTATCACGTTGGACGCTGCTGCCAGTAGACCCAACAGTTTCTCGAACTGTTTTACAGTGCGTGACTGACCTAGCTTTAGCTCTTTGGTGGCTGCCAGGATAACAGCTACACGAACGGGCGATAGGCTGGCCCTCATCGTCACTGAATCCCATACCACACCAAGGAAAGTGGTTCTCAATACTGGAGAAAGCACACTCTTCTTGGTATTGAGCATCAACCCCAACATCTGCATAAGAGCGAGAACGACACCTCGGTGCCGAACCGCCAACTGCTCCGATTCCGCAGAATCAGCCAGTCACCGATGTAGTTCAGAATACGTACGCCCTGAAGCCCAAGGGGGCTAGAGCTGTATCCACGCATTTCGTGAACGTGCGGGGTGATAAAGCTAGACCGAAAGGAAGAACCCGATATTGGTATTCTTTGCCCCCGAAAGAAAACCCTAGGAACTTCCTGTGCTGAGGGAGGATGGAGATATGGAAGTATGCATCCTTTAGATCTATCGTGACAAACCAGTCCTCGGATCTGATTTGGGTCACGATCTGCTTGAGGGTCAGCATCTTGAACTTGAGTTTCTGAACTGACCGATTCAACAGGCGAAGATCTAAAATGGGACGCAACCCTCCATCCTTTTTTGGAACAATGAAATAACGGCTGTAAAAACCCGACTCTCGGTCGGGTGAGTACACCTGTTCTATAGCCTCTTTTGCTAACAGGGCCCTTACTTCTTGCTCCATTACCAGAGCCTGCTCGGGATGCACCACTGTGGGTAGCACCCCGCTGTAACGAGGAGGACGAGAGCCAAACTGGATTCTGTATCCTTTCTCTACAATCTGCAGGACCCAATGAGAAATATTCGGCAGAAGCTTCCACGCTGCCAGAAAATTTACTAAGGGAACCAGCCTCTCGAGGCTGGTCTCTGGTGTTACTGAGAGAGCCAAATCTGGAGCCTGAAACATACCGGCAGGAACTACCTGACCTGACTACTCTAAAACCCCCCTCAGAGGGCGCGAAACCGATGCTGTGCCGCAGCATAGCACCAGCGACTCGCTGGAGACCACTGCGCCCTGAAGCACCAGAGGTGGCAGGGTTGGCAGGAGGGTCTCGTGAGGACCCCGAAGTGGAACGGGCGCCGTATAATGAGGTGAACACCGCTCCACTCCGGTCGGGGCTGTCCTCACAGGCCTGATGCCTAAGCATCAGGACCTTTTTTTTTTTTTTTGAACCGAAGCTTTCTTCGCCTGAAGAACGGTCCTCAGATCCGGCTTAGGCTTAGGCGACTTCGGTTGAGAGGGTTGCGTCTGTCTCCAGTATCTACATGGAGGAACACGAGACGCAGCACTCTCTTTCTGTGCACATAATATGATGAACTCGACGGCTGGGGCTGCTCACGCCCAGCAGCCCCAGGGGGGCTGGACACAGCGAGGGAGAAACCTTATTATATATATATTTTTATATATATATATCTTGTATCACCTAACAACGACCGCATGGAATGCGTCGCCGAAGAGACCCGAAGGCTCAAAGTTCGCTATATCCAGAACCCCAGCAGATCGGCCTGATAAGCCTGGAGCATTATAATATAGATTTCTATAAACATTCTCCAGCTGACCTGCTGCCGTATAAGCTTTACCCATAAAACCAAAGTAGTTCTGCTTAAACCTACGCGCTGCCTCGGCAAACGCGAGATCCCAGCCACAGAATCTTATTTTTGCAAAATACACTCGAAATCTAAGCGGTGCCTCGGCAAACGCGAGATCCGAGCTAGATTCTGATTACAACATTAAACCTACACGCTGCCTCGGCAAACGCGAGATTCTTTAGTATAGGCTTATGAGCAAAGCAGAGGCTTAAATGATGATACTGGACCAGGTGAAAAAATAGCATTTTCCTATTTTTATTTCTGTTCAGCCTGGGGCATCATATCATTACCGTAATCTTTCAACCCTCTAATCTTGAATAAACATTTAACACGAGGGCTGAAAGTAGTGATAAATACGGTTTATTCAATAATTTAAATATTCAGTGTGTAAATCAGGGAAAAAATGGAAGCCTCGTGGTGGAGATAATGTGATAGAAATAAGAAAACGCTCGTCAAGTTTCTTAGGACGAGCGTTCCTTTTTCTCAGCTGGCCATTAAATATTTAATTTACTAACAGCACGGGACAACGCTTGCTGAGGCACAGAAGCTAAATGCCGGCGAGCAGCGGAAGTGCTCTTATCCTTTCCTGGTCATGACGTCACCCGCCCGTGACGCTCATTCCCTTTTTCCATTGGACTAGTTGGCATAGATGCTTCAGACGCATTCACGCAGAAGGCGTTCCCGCAGCGTTTCGACCCATCTCTAAGTTCCCTTTTCGATAAAGGGAACTATGACGTCAAAGAGGATGAAACACCACCCCCGCAGAAGAAGATCAACGCCTACTTCAACACGGCCGGTTTAGCCCCGCCCACCGATTCGCGCATTACACGCATAGCTAAATAACATTGGCCTACCTCGTGATGACAAACCGGATCGAGCTACCGAGCAATAAACATGCCGTTTACAAAATATTGTGCAGTGCCTGGTTGTGGAAGACGACAATAGGAATGCTTAAACTTTATTTTTAATGACGTTCCAGCTGATGTGGGTCCGTTTGTTCGCTTCATTTCACCGAGGATTGTTTTGTAAACAAGACACAGGTCGAGTCTGGATTTGCAGACCGATTAAGATTAAAAACGGTGCTGTGCCTTCTATATTGGATCCGACAGGAATGGTGCAACACACTTATGTGAGTAAAATTTTTATTTAAAAAGTAGTAATAATCTGATAGGCTAGTATTGCATTGTTACAGATCGTTTGATATAATAATTATGTGTATGTGTATGTGTATCAGTCTAATCGTTACCAGTTGAATCTCATTATAATATGCAAAACTGTTATCCACTCACAGCAGTGGGCGTTTACTTCCAAGTCTTCAATGCGAGACGCCCATAAAAACTGAGCGTTTTTGAGCTAGGCTCAAAACTAGGGTAGAAAATAGCCTATTACTTATTCATTTTGATGTTTTTGAATGTAAAAAACAAGCGAACGTTATAAGTTGACCTCAGACAACAATATAAACACTTTTAAAAAGCCAGTTCATGACCCCTTTAAGGCTGATACCATGGAAAAAAAATGTACTCACTCGCTCACTCAAAAACTCGCTCACTCAAAAACGTCTCAGGTTACGTATGTAACCCTGGTTCCCTGAGAGGGAACGAGACGCTGCGTTGAGACGCGGTGGGAACGCTCTGCGTGATTGCGTCGTAAAGCATGTGTATAATCAGTTCAATGGAAGAGCGAGACGTCATAGGCGGGTGACGTCATAGACCAGAAAGCTATAAAGCACCCCGAATACAGACCACAACAGCTTCTGAAAAAGCCTGAAGCAAGTCGATCAGGGCATGCAGGAAGTATGGCAGGAGAACGCAGCGTCTCGTTCCGTCTCAGGGAACCAGGGTTACATACGTAACCTGAGACGTTCCCTTTCAAGGGAACTCGAGCTGCGGTGAGACGCGGTGGGAACCCCATACCCACTACGCCATAATGAGAAATGCCCGTTCTGTGTGAAGTCCTTGCGCACACTAAGAAGCAAGCAACCTAGCCACATTAGTGGGGACCTTAGGAATGTAACCCGGCCTGGGGTGTAAAAATGCCTTCATCATACCAGGTGCAAATTCTAAACATGAAGGAGCCACATCCCAAGCCAGTGCTCTAGAGTGCAATGCAGGCCTCAGCCTCAATGTACCATGAAGAAAACGAGTGATAAGAGGATCTCTCCCAAGAGAAGAAGCCCCCAGAGGAGAGCGATAAGCAGATATAGCCGCTACGTAAACCTTTAAGGTGGAGGGAGATAATCCAGCAGAGAAACGGTCTTGTAGGAAATCGAGAACTGTACCAACCGGGCAGTTAACAGGATTTAAAAAACGTTCTCCACTAGGGCTGTTTTCGACTAAGGATTTTCAATCTGATTCGTTAGATTTTGCCGTAGTCGACTGATAGTCTAATCTTTTTTTTTTTTTTTTTAAGACAGCAGCTAGACGTTCGGTTGAATAACTGTTCGTCTGTTATAGGACAACTCGCTCTATGTTTATTTAAAATGAACAGCAAGACTAGATGTTGAGACTCAGGAGGCGGAGACAGATCCATGTGCAACAATTTATTAATATAGCAAAGGTAGTAAAGGCAGCAGGCTGAATCGAAGTACACCAGGCGTGAGTTCGGGGCTGGCAGGAAGCATACAGGTCAGAGACAGGCAGAAGTTCAGGGGCTGGCGGCGAGTATCAGAGTCAGGGACCGGCAGAAGTTCGGTACTGGCTGCGAGCATCAGAGTCAGAGACAGGCAGAAGTTCGGGGCTGGCGGCGAGTATCAGGGTCAGTGACAGGCAGAGTTCACGAGGCAGGCTGCACACAATCAGAGAGAGGGTTTGAGCAAAGGTTCGATATAACAAGGCAACTAGCAGGGTATTTTCAAAAGACGCTCAGACATGCAACACAGAAGTGAGACAATACTTCGCAATGGACACCGAGATGACAAGCTAGATATATGTTTGAACTCCGAGTAAATTACTAACAGGTGGAAGGTGATCAGAGCGTCAATGATGCATACTAGGAGGAGTGTGCATAATTAGTATTCAGGAGAAGGTGCTGGAGACTGAGTACTGGGAATCTCACTAGACGCCGTAACACTAGAAGTGAATGTGCCTTCCATTAAATGAATCCTTAACAAAAAAAACAAAAAAAAAAAACTTGCAATGAACGTGCTTTGTTTTAAATAAATCACACACAGTAAACAAAACCTTAACAAAAAACTTTGCAATGAACTTTGCAATTTAGATGCGCAAACTGCGTGCCGGTGCGGTGAGACATAGCCTACATGCTCGGGCAGATTCAGCTTGAAGTCGGTCATCCTCGGACGCGGCGGCGTGCGCGCTGTTACAAAAAAAGCCGTGTACACAGCCAAGCGAAATGGGGTCTTGCCGGTCTTGCGCACCCAACGCGTCATTTTTTGCCGTGCGGACGCGTCGAGTATAAACAAGGTTTTAACTCCGTGTCAGCGCGCACTCTGATCGGTAAAGGAGCACAGACCTCTTCCGCATCATCTCCAGCAGGAGCAGCCTCCGAAGCTCCAACTCCGCCTCCGTTTCCCTCGTAAGATGATATTAGTATTTAAACATTCTCTATGATAAAAAATGTTTGTAAAAAATATTTTAATAGCACAGTTTTGGCGGTTATAGAGTTCTAATGACGGTGTTCAACTATAACCGTCGGTCCCATGGTTATATAATAACCGTCACACCCCTATAATTGGTTACATAACACTTCCCTACTATTCGACTATGAGGTTCATAGTCGAATCAGACCTCTCCGAATCGAATAGTAGAATCCTCGACTATTAGAAGTCAGCCCTATTCTCCACAGCATGTAGAGAACAGTTTCCATTCCAAAGAATATAGTTTTCTCGTGGAAGGAGCTCTGGATTGAAGGATGTCTCAACGACATCAATCGAGAGACCGGATTCTATGAGCTGGGCCCCCTCAGAGGCCAAGCCTACAGTTTCCACAACTCCGGGTGAGGGTGAAATATCGTGCCCTCGTGCCTTGGGATAGCAAGTCCCTCCTGATAGGAATCTCCAAAGGAGAGCCGTCCAGATCTGGCAGGAAGTATTTGAGAGCCCGAAATACCGACATCATCTCTAGTCGATTTATATGCCAAGATATATGACCATAGCTGATGGTCCTGCCAGAGACCTGTCGCCGAGCAGCCACTCATGACCGCCCCCCAGCCTGTAAGGGAACCATCCGTCGATAGCGTTACACGTCGACAAGGAGCCCCCAGAACTGAGCCCTGGGCGAGGAACCAAGGTTTCTTCCACATGACCAAGGCATGTAGGCATTGCCGCGTGACCTTGATTGTGCGAAACGGATTTCCCCTCGGAGAAAACCCCTTCGTTCTGAGCCACCACTGCAGGGGTCTCATGTACAGAAGGCCAAAAGTAATTACGTTGGACGCAGCTGCCATGAGACCCAACAGACTCTGAAACTGTTTCACAGTGAATGACTGGCCTAGTTTTACCCTCTTTACGGCTGTGAGAATCGCATTAATACGTGCTGGAGACAATCGTGCTTGCATAGTTGTCGAATCCCACACCACTCCTAGAAAAGTGGTCCTCTGTGCTGGGAGGAGCACACTCTTCTTGGTGTTTAGCCGCAACCCCAACTTCTTTATGTGAGACAGAACGACATCGCGATGCCGAACTGCCAACTGCTCGGACTGAGCTAGATTCAACCAGTCGTCGATATAATTTAATATGTGAATGTCCTGGAGTCTCAGAGGAGCCAGCGCTGCATAGGCCATACGGAAGGACTATTGTGACAAACCAGTCCTCAGACTGAATCTGTGATACAATCTGTTTGAGTGTAAGCATCCTGAACTTGAGTTTCTGAACTCTGCCTTTTAACTGACGCAGATCTAGAATAGGACGCAACCGCCCATCCTTTTTGGGAACGATGAAGTATCGGCTGTAAAACCCCGACTCTCTGCTGGGAGGAGAAACCCTTTCTATAGCCCCTTTTTGCAGAAGCGTCAGTACTTCTTGCTCCATGACCCGAGCCTGCTCGGGGTCTACCACCGTGGGGAGGACCCCTAGAAATCTGGGCGGACGAGAACCGAACTGAATTCTGTACCCCTTTTCTATTATATGCAGGACCCACTGAGAAATATTTGGCAGTAGTTTCCCCGCTGCCAGGATTTCTACTAAGGGGACCAGTCTCTCGAGACTGGCCTCGGGATTTGGTTGAATAGACAATTCGGTGACCTGAAGTGGCGAACCGGCAGGGAACAACCGAACTGACCGTTCTACGACCCTCCTCGGAGGATCGTATGGGGACGCTGACACCTCGGTGCCCTAAAGCGGCGAACCGGCAGGGAACAACTGATGTGGCAGTGCTGCGACACTCCTCAGAGAATCGCTCCCCTGAGGGCGCCGAGGAGGACTGATTTCTCGAAATCGTCCCTCCCCGGAGGGGACCACCCTCAGAAGTCTGACCCCTTGTGAGTCAGGACTTCTTCTTACCCCAGGCTTTCTTAGAGATGACATTCCTCAGATCTTGCCTACCCCTAACCGGCCTGGACTGCGACCGCCACCCAGGTTCCCCTGATTGTGGAGGGGCCTGAGCGGCGACGGTCTGTTTTTGATGCACTCTTGTGCTGTGAGGAGCTTGTACTCGGACGAGACCGCTCGGTTTTTATAAACGTTTTTCGCTCAGCAGTCTCGGGGACATCGAAACGTCGAGGAAGAAACCTCTGGAACGCAGAAGATTTCTTTTTTGCAGAGAGAGATAGCTCGCAAGCGTCTCTTCTGCCCGAGGCACTGTCAAATAACCATAATCAGAGGCACCTAAAACATTACTATAGTTGGATGTTTGTGGGTTAAATACTCTGTATGAGACCGGCTTATTCCACGATCTTGACACCTCAGTGTGGAGATCGGGAAAAAATGGGAGTCTCCGACGTGGAGGCTGTGTTCTAAAACATCTGGTAAAAATCTTTCATTTAGTAAACTCTTTTTAATCACACTCTCTGAATCATCGGCTGGCCAATCAATATTTAATCTAGCTACAGCACGAGATAAAACCTCCATAAGCTCCTCATCTCCGGAGGTATGAGCTGGCGAAGACTCATAATCCCCCATATCAATAATGACGACATCCAGTTCCTCAGAACTGGATAGTCTCAGCATTGGTGCCTCGACCTGGGAAGGAGAAGCCGCAGCGTGGGCTCCTTCCTGGGCAGAGGCACTAGATCCAGCAGGTAAGAGCTGAGAAAGGGTGGGGCCCGTCTCAAGCCCCACTACTAGATCCATATACGAACCCCAGGATGAAAGGCGCCGCTGTGCCTCGGCAACAGCGGGACCCGCACCTCGGGGAACGCGAACCGAACCGTCCTCCTCAAAGAACGTCCGGTGAGAGCGGAGCGTCCTCACAGACAGCTTCTCGCAATGCTCACAGTCGGCTCCCTCGAGAACTGACTGGGCATGCTCCACTCCCAAACAAGCAATACAAAGCTGATGTGTGTCCCCACCCGTGAGAAAACGAGGGCAAGGGACAACACAACGCTTGAATTCCTGTTTCGCCATAATAATATATATATAGGGATAATGATATATAATGTGCTTTGACAGACAACAGTAAATAGACAAGGACAGTATACAGAGAGCGCTTGCTGAAGGCAACAGAAGCTGTAGCGGTCTATATTCGGGGGTGCTTTATAGCTTCCTGGTCTATGACGTCACCCGGCTATGACGTCTCGCTCTTCCATTGGACTGATTATACACATGCTTCACGACGCAATTACGCAGAGCGTTCCCACCGCGTCTCAACGCAGCTGGAGTTCCCTTGAAAGGGAACTCACTCCTCACACTCATAATGCCCAAAGTAAAAAAAAAAAAAAAAAACATATTGTAGAGCTACTGTAAAAATCAGTTTGACCACTATATTACAGCAGCATGGGTTAGAGAATCAAGTTTCCAAGTAAAAATCAACATAGCTATGTGAAGTAACGACAATCAAATTACAAAAAGCAAGGCATGGACTTGTATTTGGTGTAGCAGCCCATTGGTGTGCTGTAACACATGTTGCTGCAACAGCAGTCTTGTTCGCATGTCTTTCGTATAAAACACAAAGCAGCACACAACTGGTTTGTCCTCTGTTCAACACATATGTTTCTATAGCAACACAGCTTGTCTGTCCTCCGTAGAAAATGTTACTTCAGCACCGTGCAGCCTGTCTGTCTTTCTGCTATACAACATGTGTTACTGCAGAAACCCATTTGTCTTTCAAACAGCACGTCACTGCAGCACACAGCCTGTCTGTCGTAAAACATACAGTACTTATCTCCGAATCACCAATATGATTTGTTCAATGACAAAAACTAATAGATGAAAAATTCATGCCACTCCCTATAATCTATGTGCTACACATTGTTTATTAATTTTCTAAATGGACATTTGTAAACTATTAATCTGTGTACTTTTCAGTTTTTTATTTTTTATTTAAACTTTATTTATTTTTAACTCTTTCCCCACCAGTGTCAAGTTGCCAGCCACCACCAACATTTTTGATAATTTTCACAAAATGTTCTTGGCCCCCAGAAAATTTTGTTGCATGAATATCAGAAAATGCATATCAAAAGAAAGAACAGACCCTCTGCTTTTTAAACAAACAAAAAAATGTTTTATTCATTTATTTTGTATCATCACTTGAATGTGGGTAGGTAAAGAAAAAACAACTACATTTCACTAGATCTTCGGATGAACAACTTATTTCTCAGTCTCCGTAAGTGAACCCCCTAATAAGCTAATTCCCATACTATTCATTTAGCTTAATAGGGCTTTCCTGGAGGGACACTTTCCAGCAGAGTTTAACACCAACTTGCCTCAACACACCTGTCTGGAAGTTTCTAGCATGCCAAGCAATACCTTGATTAGATTGTTCAAGGTGTGTTTAATTGGGTTTGGAGCTAAACTGCAGCACAGTGGCCCTCCAGAAGCAGGATTGGTCACCCCTGCTCTAGGGAGTCTTGTTTTGTGTGAAACAAGACAAGGAATTAATCCAAAACAGTGTGACATTCTACACAAATCAATGCATTTACACAATCAGCCTCATCAATTAGTTTAAAGAGTCTTTACAGCCCAAATTTCAAGAACTGTATGTTGTTCTTCTTCCAAAAAAAACTATAGTTATTGAGGGGGAATGAGGAAGAAAAAAGTATAACACTATTGATTGTATTTCTTGGCATTTTAATTAATTATTTTTATAAAATAACAATAATTATTTTAAGTCTTCCTATGACCCCTTTGGAAGTTTGCCAATGCCCCCTAATGGGCCCCGGCGGGGCCAGAGGGATCAGTTACATCAGTGTCTACCTCTACCCCTCTGAGTGTTTTTCACACCACACTGAGAGGTTTTGGGACTCCTTAAGACTCGATCTGTAGTTTTATTGAACTCTTGAGGAACCCTTGAGGTTCATAACAGCAGGGCTTAAACTCATACTGTCCAGCTTTACTGATTTAACATCCCTTGATTTGTTGCATAAGATATAAAATAGACACCTTTAAAGTAGCAAAAATATTTTTTTCTAGATAAGATAGCATGTGCACATTCTCACCATTTCAAAAACTCACGGTTGAGGAAAAGGGTCTCTCAATGACTTAAATGAGTTTTATGGGGTCCAGCCTCTGTTTAAGAGCACTCTATTGACGAAGGTACGCACACAAGTCCTGAAAGTGGGGTTGGTGCAGGATAAATTGCTGCAATGGAATTAGACTTGACAACCCTCATTCTCAACACATCAAAGGATGGACGAGAAAGAGGGATGGGATAGGATGGGAGAGACTGAGTGCTATTCATACAAGTATTTGATGAGGTGTGGCTACATCTGTAGTTTGAAGGATCTTTCTGATTTCCGAGATCAAAACAGAGCTACAAACACATTGCAGATGTGATTCAAGTTGTCCCTAATGCTGTAAGTGGTGTATTTTAAAAAAAAATAGAGGCATTGGGCCAACTCTCTGATGCTTTTGAACATGCTTTGAGGTGTTTGTTCTCGTAAATGTTTCTATTTTCTGTAAAGCTGCTTTGGAACAACACATTGAACTGAAATGGCTCTCTAATCCTACACACTATAGCAGAGAGATACATGTCATTGTATTTCTTAATGTGTATGCTCTAAGCTAAAACAATACAGTTGAACTTTGAGTTGAACAATACAGCGAAAGGGTTAAGGAATGAGACTTATTTTAAACAAGCATAAAAAAAATAAGAATGTGTAAAATATACTGTATACTGTTCAAAAGTTTGAGGTCAGTATTTAAAAAATAATTCTATTATTCAGCAAGGACACATTAAAAACTCAGCATTGCCATCATATGAATACATAACTTTTTAAAATATATCCAAATAGAAAACAACTATTTTAAATTGTAATAACATTTCACAATATTACTGTTTTGAAACCCTACCGACAACTTCTGAACAGTTTTGAATGTACATATTCATAAACACTTTCATCAAAGAATAAAAATAAATTGATTAAAATTAGAATGTCAGTGTATATATAAATACACAGTAATTCACTTATTCAAATATACAGTATAAACACACACATTAGATATTAAGCAGAGTTATACAGTACAAACAAACAATACATGTGTATGTATGTATGCATGTATGCATGCATATATGCATGTATGTATGTATGTATGTATGTATTTATGCATGTATGCATGCAATTATTAGCATTTCTGCATAAAAAAGGAGGGGGGAGCATTTAGTGTGCTTGTCATAAATCACAAATGCCATTCTTTGGTAAATATTTGCATGTGCTAATTGAGACCATTAGTGTTTTCAATGGGGCACAAAGGCATTTGAGCAGAGTGCAGAGAAGCTAGATAAGTAGAGAGCTACAGATCACTACCTTAATTGGCTATCGTTTATTAAGCCTGGACAGTCTTTGTTGTTGATGAATACACTGCAACAGTGACGGGGTATGATGGGTGATTGTGGGCGGCGTGTGTACTGATCCCACAGGGGAGGGAGGATGTTATATCACAATAGAAAATGTACTAACATGATGTTCACATTAGCATCAGTGTCTGCGACAGAAGTTGTAGGTTTGTGAATACAAGTGATGGTTTAACAGGGAAACTAATGTGCTAAAACAAATCACTTATTAAAACCTTATTCCCAACGTCTTTCTCTCCTGTTCTACAATAAGCCAATAATGTGTCTAAAATGGTGGTTATTGTGATAAATCATTCACCAATTAACATAAATCTACCTTGGAGCTGTATTGGAGGGATAATTATCAAATGTTCAGTAGCCCATCATGCATCATGCAATCAATATCACTGGCCAAGAGGTAATATGCATGCTGTGAAGAGAGAGAGCAACAGATAATGGCATCTTAGACAACAACAAATCCACACTTATTTAAGCACACAAACATTTTAGTTATATAATCAAACTCACCGGACACTTTATTAGGTACACCTTGCTAGTACCGGGTTAAACCCCCTTTTGCCTTCAGAACTGCCTTTTCTTCGTGGCATAGATTCAACTTCATAGAAAGGTGCTGGAAACATTCCTCAGAGATGTTGGTCCATATTGACATGATAGCATTACGCAGTTGCTGCAGATTTGTCGGCTGCACATCCATGATGCGAATCTCCTGTTCCACCACATCCCAAAAGTGCTCTATGGACTGAGATCTGGTGAATGTGGAGGCCATTTTAATATAATGAAGTCACTGTCATGTTCAAGAAATCAGTTTGAGATGATTTGAGCTTTTCAGTGGGTTATCCTGCTGGAAGTAGCCATCAGAAGATGGTACACTGTGGTCATAAAGGGGGGACATGGTCAGTAACAATACTCAGATAGGCTGTGGCATTTAAATGATGCTCAATTGGTACAAAGAGGACCCAAAGTGTGCCTAGAAAATACCATTCACACCATTACACCAGCATCAGCCTGAACCGTTGATACAAGGCATTATGGATCCATGTTTTCATGTTGTTTATGCAAATTCTGACCATCTGAATGTTGCAGCAGAAATCAAAACTCATCAGACCATGCAACGTTTTTTCAATCTTCTATTGTCCAATTTTGGTGAGCCTGTGTGAATTGTAGCCTCAGTTTCCTTTGTCTTCTGCTGCTGTTTATCATCTGCTTCAATGTTTGATGTGTTGTGCCTTCAGTTCTGCAGACCTCGGTTGAAACGAGTGGTTATTTGAGTTACTGTTGCCTTTCTATCAGCTGAAACCAGTCTGGTGATTCTCCTCTAACATCTGGCTTCAGTTTCTCTTTTACAAACCATTCTCTGTAAACCCTAGAGATGGTTGTGTGTGAAAATCCCAGTAGATTCTGAAATACTCAGACCAGCCCATCTGGCACCAACAACCATGCACGTTCAAAGTCACTTAAATCACTTTTAATCCCCATGCTCAGTTTGAGCTTCAGCAGATCATCTTGACCATGTCTACATGCCTAAATGCATTGAGTTTCTGCCATGCGATTGGCATTAGCAATCAGTTGAATAGGTGTACCCAATAATGTGGCTGGTAAGTATATAAACAGCATTTAAAACCCTTTTAATAAATGTGCAGACAAATATTTACATTTACATTAAATAATGTATATTAAATTAGATTAAATGTTTAACTGGACCAAATTTAACATTTAATTTGCAATAATGGTATTATTATGTTTTGGGGTTAGAATACTGATTAAAATCATTAAAGAATAAATACAAATCAGTAGTAAATTATTGAAATGCACATTAAGGTTAATTATATAATAATTATTAAAATTCAGGCACAGAAAAAGTGCATATAACTTTGCTTATATTAGACCCATTTGAATTCCATGGATTACAAAACTTTCCATTTAAAAAGGCAAGTCCTGACCAAAAGAAACTCCAGGTTGACCAGATGTCAAAGAATTCATAAAGTTTTGTACACATCTAAAGTTAAGAAATGTACATGGATTTCTATTTTAGATGCTGTTAGGGTGTTAATATTGAATGTATAAATATCTACCCTAAAAACATATTGGCCTGGTTTAACAGACAGGGCTTAGATTAATCGAGGATTACGCCTTAGTTTAAGTACATCTAAGTAGCTTTAAATGTTCCTTAAAAAAACATTACTGGTGTGCATCTTGCGATAAAACATTGGCACTGACATATTTTAAGATATGCCTGTGCAATTTGCTTTCAGCCTTAAACATTAATTTTAGTCTGGGACTAGGTTTAAGTCTTGTCTGTGAAACCGAGGGATAGTGTATGTGCATGCATGTGACTGGGAGTCACAGCAAAAGCATGCATTACTAACTTTCCCAGCTCCACAGATCCTCTTCAAAGATGCAACTTGCTGGTGCGATTCAGCTTGGGTTTTGTTTACATTCTATCTCTTATTGCTTCAAGCTTCATCCGCTCAGAGCTAAACAGAAGTCCAGAATTCTCTTTAGATTATTGTGAAACAGAGTTCCTCCCAGCAGGAATCTTACAGCCTGGAGCTTTGATTCCAGAAGAATCCACACACATGGGAGAAGAGGCTGACAGACAGGCCTTCAACTCTACGACTTGATCAAACAACTCAGATATGGTACTGCAGACAACTCCAATCACCACACAACTCAAAAAAGATGATATTTGGCTACATCCTTGATCCACACACCACCAAAACACTGCTCTGGTAATGTTTCAAGCTTGTTGTGGAGGATTCTGTGAAGCCTCGTCTGTCCTCGGATGTTATCACGACACGTTTGGTAAGAAAGAAAATGTGGAAGCAGGGACAGAAAATGTTTTGATCATTTTTTTAGAAGGCTACTTTTTGAATATGCCTTGTTGAATTGCTCCTTGGTGAGGTTATTCACTGTAAATAACGTGAAAAGCCATTGCTGGTAAAAACATTTTGCGCAATGCACATTCTTCAAAGATAAGCAAGACTTCCTGAAATTCTCCAAAGTAAAAGTAAGGTAAAAATGCTACCAAAAGTAAAGTTTTGATGCTGCATAAATAAACATTGTGACATTTGAAACATTATGGATCCTGCCAACATTTTCACTGGCCCCATTTTCTTTTCGGCAATGTATTTTTATTGTCTTTTAAAACATTTTATATTTGTCATTAAATGTACAGTGGATTAGGAAAGTATTCGGCAGTGTTACAAATAAGCAATCAGATTACTTTTTTAAACTATTTTATATAAACTAACTACTATAAACTAACTATTTGATTTTTTTTCAATATCGCGTCATTTTACGTCATGAGAGGGAGCCTCAGCAGCGCAGAGTAGGTTGGTATTCAATAAAGGCCAATTTATACTTCTGCGTGGGGTGCGCGCGGTAGGTACGGCGTAGCATGCGCACAGACGCGTTCCATACGCCGTACCCTTCGCCGTAACCTGACACGCACCTCCTCAAAAATGTAACTACACGTTGCGGCAACGTGGACCGCAAGATCTGTGATTGGTCGGCTTGGTAGCATCGCGTTTCCTCCTACGCATTTCCGGCGTGTTCTTCTGCACCGCCCCCGCCATTTTTAAATTCTAAGTACAGCGAAACTGTTAAAAAAACTAAAAACGTACTGCTTTTCCACCTCGATAAGCTCCAACTCCAACGTGATCCACTCTCTTTCAATAGCCATTGCTTGTAGTAACCTAAACTCAAAACAGTCGCGAGGAATCTTCTTCTTCTCTAGGAACCGCGCGGAATCTAAACACAGTGGAACATTAAAACCCTCCGCCGCCAACTAGCGTTTCGGCGCTGTACTGCAGAACAACGCAGACCTAAACGCAGAAGTATAAATGCTCACGGTGGCGTCGCCTACGTGCGTAGCCTACGCCGTACACTATGGCGTACACTCGACGCAGAAGTATAAATTGGCCTTAAGAGCGGTCGTGAGTCAGTGTTTTCGGTAGTTTTTGTATTTTAATTTATCATCGTCATGGTAAATTATTGTGTTTGTGGAGGTTGCAAAAACTCCAGCCTGTCAGGACATCGAGTCAACAGGTTTCCTAGCAAGAAAAAGGACGGTGCTATCTTTCGTGCCTAGGTGCGGTTTGTGCAGGTGAAGAGATGAGATTTCTCTTCCACATTGGCTTCGAAAAACACGGTCCTGTGATCGTCACACATTTTCCACTATGGAAACCCGCGGGGTGACATTTTCCACTTAGGCCCACAGTATGCATCCCCCTCCCTGCAGCACTGATTTCTGTAATTGGTAAATTCCAATACTCCAGGATGACCAATAAAAGCTTTGCTATTAACTGCTATACGATGGTAATAATCTGTACAATATTGTGAGCACAGTGTGTATCGTTAGCGAACGGTTATATATCTATAAGCTTAGCTAACACTGGTCTCTCACCAAGACAGCTGCCCTGTTCTCAGTGGCGGCGTTTCACAAAAACAACGACAAGAACAACAACATTACCGAACGATATACACCTCACATTTTACCAAACAAAATGCACGATGCACTATTAACTCTATTACACTATTAATTAAAACTCGCAGTGAACAGCATTATATATAAAAACCCATGCCTTACCTTTTTGATGCAGTGCAGTTTTTATTGCATAAGTGGTACAATGTTTTGCTGACAGCACTACAGCCCTCATTTGTATTGCTGCTTCTATTCTCCTGATTGCTATTATTTAATTTCTTCGTTAAAAAAAACATCCAGGAAAGATTGAATAGGCCTGTTTCTTTTAATGTTTACTCAGTATCTGACAGCTAGGCTAATCAAAAAGACGCGCGATTAAGTGATGCAATAAACTGCATCACTTGTTTTCTTGGCAGCATTGCTGGCTCATAATTGTATGGCTTTGGTCCGTCATACGAGTAAGTATGAACAATTTCCTCAGCGTCCGAAATGTCATTGTGATCCATTGATTTCCTGTTGTTTGAATCGACCGCTCTCTCTCCTGTTACGTCACACCCGTCACGCCCATTTTCAGATGCGGAAGTAAAATTTTCACAAAAACAACTCCAGAAGCCAATGTAGTGTGTTTATAAATATATTTTAAAGAAAATCTAGTTACTACATTGTTTTTCTAAACATTGACTCGTTGGGTCCTCTAACCTGCAATAGAACTGGTAAGTCCCGCCCCTTCCGCTAACCCCGCTGGACCTCTAGGTTGAAAAATCGTCAATGCAGGTGAATGAGAGAAAACAATTATTTTCTAATCCCGTTTGAATTTTGCAATGAATGTGAACATATGTTGTCTGTGAATTTTTTATATACTTTTTTGTGTAAAGAATGCTACAATTTAGCGGGTAGTATTTTCATACGGTTAGACTTTGTGTGAGAGCACTTTGTGGACTACAACTCTTCGCTGCTTTCGACGCTTTGATATACGTCACCACCACTAGCACACGGATCCCGCTAAACATGCCTGTGTCTTTGGTGCACGTCACCGCCTTCTTTCAGGGAGAGGACAAACTAGTTGAGTGTGGTGAAAACCACTTCAGGTCTGGGCATGTGGAAGGGTTTAGGTACGCAAGTGGGGAGATGGCCGGCGTTGGCACATTTGCGACGTGTAGTCTTTCTCGTTATGTCTATTCCACAACTGCTAGCCAAAGAATCATACAATATACTGTCAAACTCGTTACATGAGAAATTATATAAAAAATTCACAGACAACATATGTTCACATTCATGGCACAATTCAAACGGGATCAGAAAATAATTATTTTCTCTCATTCACCTGCATTGACACTTTTTCAACCTAGAGGTCCACTTGGAGATTTACGGATGGGCGGGACTTAACAGCTCTATATGCCCTTTAAGCTGTGCCTTCTACTGTACAGGTGTGAATTTGCATTTCCTTCAGCCTGAGGCTTATTCAATTCACTTTTAGTGTAAAAGGGCTTTTACCTTTGCCAAAAACAGAACTTTTTTAAAAAAAACAAGTAAGCAAGCCTAGCCCAGGTGAAAAAAAGTAATGCAAAAGTAATGCAATTCATCACTTTTCATCAAAAGTAACACAGTAACACAATTAGTTACTTTTTAGGGAGTAAAGCAATATTGTAATACATTACTTTTAAAGGTAATGTATTACACAATCTACAATCCTTACCCAATAATGACAAAGGTAACTTTAAACAAATTAAATATCACTGGCATATTCAGACCCTTTGCTATGACATGGAAATTTAGCACACTTGAAAAGGGGTCTAAATACTTTATACACTTAATACTCAAAAAATTTCTTCTTAACTTAAAACATTCATCACTCACAATGAAATATATTGCATAATCACCAAAACTTTTACAATGACTCTGAATGAGATTGTAAACAGTAAGTTGGCTCGTGCTTTGCTGTCAGCATTCACCCCATCACTTCAACACAGTGTTTTATCAGGAGAAATGCACTTGCTTGATACCTTGAGATCTGTCCCCTCTAAAAATATGTGCTGCACTGCGATGTGACAGTGAAAAATGGGGCTCGCGCTTTGTGTATGCCAGACTACAGGCCTGCCCTGTAAACTCAGGCACTGAAATACAGCCGAGGCTGTGCTAACTGACACACTCTTTGTTCTAACGTCAGGAACAAGAGAATTTACTCTGGGGAAACTATAACTCACTCAGAACTTACTTCAGGCTAAATGAACAAACTCTGCTGTTTTTGGGTTCAAAATACATGTATACTTAATGAAAAACATGAAATCACTATAAGGCATATTTGCTGTAGCTTCACTTTAAACACTGCTCCAGAGTTCAGCTGCATGGGTGCATTATATTATGCTGTTTAAATCTAAACGATTGGATCAAGGAAGGAGAAATAAGGACATATGTTGTTAAACTGATTAAGTGCTGACTGTTGCATAAGTGATATCAGATATAAGCAGCTCTTTAGATGCTATTTAAATGTTTAACAGCATGTATTACATTGATGACAAAAATCAGTGTGGCAAAGTACATTTCTCTCATTAAATTTTTCTTATTTCTCATAATTCCTCAGTGTCACTCATTTATGCTTCCTCTTCTTCTTTCCTCGATAAACCAATAACTCAATGCAGCACGGAAGGTTTAAGGCTCAGCCTAGCCATAAATCAACCTCAGGCACCAATACTGGCCTCAGAGGAGCCAGATAACTGTAGGCTTATACTTCTATTCGATGGGCTTTATTATTCCTAGAAAACTACTTCAGCTCATGTTAGGGTGGCTTTCAATCTTACACAACACCATTACAGCTGTTTTCAAGGGGAGACATGGTCTGAAACAGAGGGAAAAAAAGTTCTGAAGAGTAAGCCGAATTATTAATATTTGATTACAGCATACTTATAAAGCGCACATAAAGACTATATGCCTGTGTATGTTGGAGGGGAAAAGTCAGAAGCAAAAGCATAAAAAAGAAAAATAGCAGTGAAGGTATGGAGTAGAAAATAATGTTTTTAACCACACACAAATGCAACAGTTAGTATTTTTTTTAAGGATATTGGTTTGCTTATGCCCTTTTTGAGGACTCGAGCTTAACACTTGAGTGTTTGAATATGTTTAAGAGACTGTTGTGTTACGCTTGATTTATTGCAATTTCGAGGTGTTCATTATTTTTTAAATAAACCAATGCTCTCCTCACAAATCAACTGTTTCTTGTTTTTCACTGGCATGTCTCTTAGGTGTTGAGGACATGTCCATCTTTGAGACTATATTCAGTATGTGTGAAATACTGTTAGTGATAAGTATTGTTAAAATTAGATACTCTAAGACTTTTACTCAAGTAAAAGTTGTATTGGAATTGGTGACTTGTAATGGAGTACTTTTCACTGTAAGGTCTCCGTACTTGACTCAATTATGGTTTTCAGGTACTCTTTACACTAAGGAAAAGAGATACTGAAGATCAAGGCCCGACTTCCACTGGTATGTATCATCATTATTGTAGCCCTTGTCATATTTCCTCAATCTTAACAACCAATCTCCATTACAGATACCTAAAAACACACTTAAACATGTCACTGTTTAAAAGGCACAAACTCGTTCACACAGTCATCTTGCTTCATGCACTTCCACACACACAAGCTATAAATATCAGCTCCAATTTCAATTATGACATTTAGTAGAGGAAGTCATTGAGTGTGAGAAGTGCCCTGTAAATGACTGGACAGCACTGGCCACTCACGGGCCGCCATAAACACAAGACAAATGTCAGGGTGCTTGCGGAGACTGTCTGAAAGCAGAACAGATACTCTGTATTCAAAGAACACACTCTCTCTGTGCTCTTCTGCTCTGAATACCTCAGGGGGGCAGGGAGGCAGAGAGCGAGGCTGTTCTGAAAATCTTTGTGACATTGTACATTCTGCTTTGGTGCTACAGGCCCCGGGACTGAACAGGAGGGAGATTAAGAATTCCCTGCATGGGCTTTGGACCTGGAGATGGAGGCCGTAAGCTTGGCGTAGGGAAAGAAAGACGTTTAGTCAGTCTAAAAGAAATAGATCAGCAGTTTTAGGGCAATATACACTCGACATGAGCGTCTCAGCGGTCTAGCAGAGGCCCGGGGAGAAGAACTGAGTCTGTGATTCAGAGCTTCAGCTGAAGGGTGTTCACGACCACACATTCAAATGAAGACATTGGGCTCTTTCTGTGCAGAAAAGTTCCAGTGATTATAACGGGAGCGATTTAATCTCGTCTGGTTTTGCTTCACTACCCAGATTATACATAATTATATATACATAAGCTCAACAATGAACCAAATTAGGCTCCTTAGGAAAACCAACAATTTTACAAATGAGTAACAAACAGTAGATTTGTGAACCAACACTGGGCCAAATACTATATTAGAGTGAGTTTGCGATTAAAAGAATACCATTCAATTTCTTTATAGGGGAACTAATTTTTAACCGTAACTTAGAAACAGTAAAATACAAAACTACAGTGAGCTACAAGGTTGTTAATCGATGGTATATTCTTCTGTTGAAGTCATCAGCCCACATTATTTCAATTTGTTTCTTAAATAATCGATCATTCCTGACAAATAACTACATTACCCACGATTCTGCAACCTCCACCAATCAGAGAATTGTGATAAATCGCACTAAAGTTTCTACATTCCTTATATTCTCCATATAAGGGCTTTCAGCACATGCTTTCCTTACCACCTTTCGTCAAATTCGTCAAACTTGCAGCTGTTTGCAGAGGCACTCTCTCCCGATCCTCGAGCAATGCCAAGTGTCATTCTCACCCGTTCTCACAACAAACACTTATACAGACCCAGATTACAGACCTTGCATTAAATTAGACCCAGCAAATTTTTGGTGAATTATGATTTGCTCTTAAAATTGTTTGTACACACATTTCATATAAATGTGTGGGTATGCATGCTTAGCGAATGAGACCCACTTATCCCAGATTTAAACAACAGCACCGTCCTATCGGCAAAATCAAAAGCAACGTTAAATCAACATTTCGGTCTTGCATCGACAAACAAACACCATTTCAAAACACACCTGCTTTATTCCCAGTGACCGCACTGTATGTCACCATGTTGCATGGCAATCATTTGATGGGAAGGCCACGAGTCTGACAAGAAAATTAACATCTCTTTATTAATTTCACCAGAATTAAGCAAAGAAAGAGTGTTTACACAAGCCCAGCATGAATACATACTTCTAACAGAGTAGAGAGGCACTAACTACCCTTTCAGAGGGGAAATTAAACTCAGCGAAGCTCTTTGTGATCTACAGAGAGACAACAAGGTAGCTGTGTACTGTGTTTTAACCACTATTCAGTGTTAATATGGTTTCAACACACTCTGTGGCCTCAGCCTCGGCTGAAGGTCACCGTGGGAAAAAACATCATGCGGCGAGGAAGCTCTTAACCTCTTGAACAATACATCTAAGAGCTCTGCCCTTTAGATTTACTCAATTACAGCGTCCATGCGCGAGTGTGTTGGTGTGTGAGGAAGACAGAGCACCTCTGTCCAGAGTATGCCGTGTTTATAAGGCCCGATCGATGGCGGCGAGATAATAAGAGTGAAAATGTAAGAGATGCGCTTTTGTACATCGGTTTAAAAATTTGCCTTGTCGCTTTAAGTGATTCTTTTTCACAGTCTCACATTTATATACGTCCTACAAAGAGTAGAAATGAAGACGCTCATTTTAAATCCTCAGGTTTGTACAGCTGATACGACAATATGTATAATAAGCAGACATTTATTCCTCCCCTCAGTTTGCAGTCAACATCAAAAGAGGGATTTCAGCATTTCGGCTCCCTCTTGTTTTACCGCAGGAACACAGATGAACCTGATCCGTCCCTTCAGGACCTGAGCGGAAAGAGAGATGAAAGAAGAGGAGAGTTGGTGCGTAGATTGTCTGTTCTGTTTACGTATTTATTAGTCATAAAGCATTTCTGAGCCGGCAGGGGGACTGTGTATGTCAGCAATGACATCAGCATGAGACTGCTACAAGGCACCTTTGATTTCATCATTAATCGGCCGTATGATGCATTCAATTACACAGATGTAGGTTGGAAACAAACGAGATCAGGATCAGAGCATCCCAAATAATGGTAAAATGGCTTGCAAAATGTGACATTTCTAGCCAAATTTTGTCTGCCTTTCATACCTTTAAAGTCCACAATTGACGGTCAAAAATGGCGAAACATGCAATGAAGACCGTTCTTTTATTAAATAAATAATAATAATATACAGTCAAACCAAAAATTATTCAGACACCAGATATACATTTTTATATATATTTTGTACTAGTGGGTGCAGGACACTACAGTTAATTTATGTAAGTGAGGATAGTTAAATAAAGTAAACTGTGACATAAATTGACTTTATTTGTGACTAAATAAAAATGGTTTCTACAAAAATTCTTCTTATAGTGGACTACCAGTAAAATGTATTAAAATTTGGGATCAAAAATGATTCTGACACTTTGACCTGATGCAACCTTTTTACTCCACAGACTGAACAAAATTAAGCATTTCTTGGTAATTGGTTGACCTAAATTGGTATTATCTAATTGTGTACTTAAATTGAACAGCTGACAACTGACAGATATTCAACCTGCATTTGTGAGACAGTCTAACAAAAGGATGGCCAAAACCAGTGAAATAACTCTTGAGTTCTTGTCCTATTTTATTACCATTTTCATTTTCGAATAAACTGTGATAATGTGAGAAATGTTGAATGTCTGAATACATTTTGGTTTGACTGTAAATTAAAAACTATAAAATATTTAAAAGACATAGATTTTTGAGAACATTGAGAAAAAAAAATTAACTCTATGAGACTAAAGTAGCTTTTTAATATATTTTAATGTGCTCAAACGCAACATTGTTAATCCTTTTCTCTCCCTTTGTTTGGTTCTACTTGCTCTTTCTCTGTCCTGCCTTACAGCGGTCCCATACTTCTCTGCTCACCTGAATGCCCTCCCTCGATCCAAATTGGCACCAGTCTGCTGAGCTGCCGAGCAGGCCCAGTGCACAGCGGGAGAGAGAGGCTCAATCACCTCAACATCAAGAACCCACGCAGGCACCCCTGTGGCAATGTCGACGTGCTCCAGACAGACACAGCAAAAGACAGAGAGGGAGAGCTGGAGGCTGTAGTTTATTGTCTGTCTGGCATGGACTCCTCTGTGGGGCATCTTTGAGAGCAGACACTGAGCTTCATCCAGCTCTTTATGTTGCTGAGCTCCAGGGGCAAGGACAACGGCTAAAGCCGGGTTTGAGCTAGACTGCCTCTCGCTGTGAACCCTCCAGAGACTTCAGGAAAGATTCAGAAGGGCCTTGTGTTTGTGCTCAAGTGCTGCAGGCAAATAAACTCACTCTCACACACATATATACACAACATTGATATTTATTCCAGAGTGGTCATACTAGATCTTAAGCATGTGATCTGTCATTGCAGCATGTGATGAATTATTGCAGCCTACACAATGAATATGGCAACAGGATGTCACAATTGGCTATAGTTTGTAAAAAAAGGGGGGAAATAAATAAATTAAGTAAAATAAAATGAAAATTCAAGTGAAAATCTTACAATCTCAAATGTTTGTAATCCCTGTTTGCAATGATTCATGGGATTGTAGTTATTTCCTCTCGCTAAAGTTGTATTTTCGAAATAGTATGTGCTTCAAAGTTTGTAGCTCTATATGGCAACTTTTTTTCAAATCCCTATGGGAAAAATTACTGGAAAAAAATAAACGGAACCAGCTCCACTGAAAAGGGAGGGCACTGCTGCGCTCTATATAAGAGCTTATAAAGCTTCAAAACGCATGCCGAGTCACAAATTCATTGTGAACGCATCCCTGATTGGAAATCACAAGCCACTCATGCATTTAATTCACAGCTCTGATTCAAGGCCCCTATAATTCCATCATTGAAGAGGCTGCTGGACACAGTGGTCAGATGACATTTAGACAATAACAGTTCGGTCAACACCGCTGTCACCCCGAGTGACATCATCTTCTGTCCACATGTCCCTCCGATGTCCCCTACTTGTTAGAATGCCACAGCGGGGTGACATTTGCCTCGTTAAGGGCCTAACGAGGTTGACACCTCATTAAAGGTTATCTGTTAATTACCATAACAGCTCGGTGCAGTGAGCGGACTAGGGGCTGGGAGGGGGGATTCTTATCACATCAAATCTTAACCTTTTCAACACACTCCCACTCTCTGCTCCCATTCACCCCACTCACACAGAACAAACATTGGACGCACGCTCTCAAGGGGAATTGCTCCAGCTAAAATGCCATTGAGATGGGCTCTGCGAAAGCCTAAACCCTTGGGAATTGCTCTATAATAAAATAAACAACCATAGTCCGGCTGAAGTCACTTCAAAACTTGGCCAAACATGTCAGAGATACTGGCAGGATGAAACTGACACTTTCCAGCTGCCGGAAAGTCAAGCCAGAGAGCTGAACAGAAATCACTTGTCCAATATTTCAAACTAAGTGATAGATCAAACAATGCTTGAAGGCTCACATTTATTTTAGATGTAAAATATTGTGCTATGCTATCCCTTGGCTAACCTGTTATCCAGCAAACACGAGGAGTGAATGGGTCTGGTGAATGTTTTTTTCCTATTATTCGGTAGAATTCGTTATTCATTTTGAAGCCATTATCCGTGCTTTTCCAAATAAGGTATTCGGCTTCAGGCACATCCCTATCCCTTAACATCATATTGATGATCTAGAACACATTTAAGTAATGTATTTAAAATGTACAAGCATAAAATATCTGTACCATATCAGTTAATAAAGTTATTTTATTTATTTTTTTAATTGTTGGTCAATATTGGATATATTTTGTCACTACTGAATATTTAATTATTCAAGCTAATTTCTTCTATTTTTACATTTATATTGCATTTTCCATCATCAAAGTTAATCTTGAAAAGCAGTAATTTAATAACGCTATTAAATTTAATCTTAGCCAATCGAAATGTATACATTTTCCGCGTACATTATAGTGTTGTGATGCCTAAATCCACTTTTAACATTTAATTTTTTTTATTACATTAATCTTTTTTTTTTTTACTTTTTTGGACAAAAATAAATAAATATATACACTACTGTTCAGAAGTATTCAAATAATCCAGTTTCCACAAAAAATATTAAACAGCACAATCATTTTCAACATTGATAAATAATAAATGTTTCTTCAGCACCAAATCAGCATTCTAATGATTTCTGAAGGATCATGTGACACTGAAGACTGTAGTAATAATGTTGAAAATTCATCTCTACATCACAGGAATAAATTAAAAATATATTAAAATAGAAAACAGTTATTTTAAATTGTAATAATATTTCTCAATATTACTGTTTTTACTGTTTATTTGATCAAATCAATAGAGCCTGGGTGAGCATAAGAAGAGACGTCTTTCAAAAACATTTAAAAATCCTACCAACCCCACACTTTTGAATGGTATAGTGTATATATGAGAATATAGTATAGACAAACATGAAAAAAACTATGTAGTATAGTAATAAATCATTAACTATTGGTATTTTTATTCTTAAAAAAATCCACTCAATCAGATTTTTTTGCAATTTAAAAAATGTCTAAACTTTAGGATCAGGCCTGGCTTCACAAGGGGGCGAGGGTAGACCTGGACCACCTTATCATGAACTTGGCACAACCCTTGCAACCAAACCCACCCTTTTTTAAGATTTTAAACATAGCTAAAGAGATCTGGTGGTCTTGTCGCAGACTAATATTCTAAAATATTTGTCATATGAACATCCGAACACAATGTGTGATCAAAACTAACAGAATAATGAGGTATAATGTAATTAAGAGCCTTATCGGTGGAGTAAATAACTGCTCTTTTTAATAATACCCACAATCAAGATCTGCAGAACACCAGGGCTGCTCCTCCTGCTGCTGCACATTATCCACAGAGTGAATTGCACACTGTGAAGGCTATTATCTAAATGAAACTAATGTCTACTTTAGCCAGCATAATAAAAACAGCATTTACCAGGTTCATAAACTCAAAAGAACTCAAAGAAAAGCAGTTACATAACAGCAACTTGTTTTTCTCTCATGCATTGTACCCAAAGCAAGTTTCACACACACACACACACACACACACACACACACACACACACATTCACACAAGCGCTTTTTCATTAGCAAAAGGAGAGAGAAGCCACATGGTTCTTCGTGTTTCTGCACATTCATGCTCCTGAAGATGTCACAGTTGAATCAAATGCACTCGGAGAGCATTCAACCCCGTCTCATTCATCATTTGAAAAGAATTAAAAGAGAGAAAAAAATCCACAAGGCTACTGCTAAATAGGCTCTCAGCCAGGTGAATGGTGCAGCAATGCATCCCTGGGGATGACAACATCTGTGTGTTCGCCTTATATTTCGTAACACAATGATGTAGGGACCTTTTCACACAAAGCAAAAGAAAAAAATGGGATTGTGAATTGCGGAAGTGGAGCGGGTGACGGAGAGAGAGGGAGAGAGGGAGTGATTGAGTGCATAGTGAAGCATTGCAGCAGTTTGATCCATGTGGATGTCAGGGGGTGCTGAGGCAGCAGAAAGCAGACATATTTACAGATCAGTCAGTGCTAATGTACTCCACACCATTAAACCACTGCCACTATAGCAACAGAGCCGTCACCACAGAGACCTCCCTTAACAACAGGCCATTTCCCACAGTGCACCAGCAGATTAAATTAACATGCTGCCGGTAAGGTACACAACACATGCAATCAAAATGCATATAAGCACAGACTTCATTACACACATTTGTGCTAAAGCCCTACAGCAGAGCTCTGGCTTAGTAGTGAGCAGGTATATTCTGATTTTGAGCTGCGGTGAGCAACACAAGTTCGAAATCAGCTCATGCCATTTCCTGGTCTTATCATTACCTGTCCTCTCTGCACTGGCATTTCACACTAAACAAAACCAAAACAAATCAAAGCAATGAAAAAAAAGGTAAAAAAAATATTACTCTTTCATAACCATTTGCCCTATAAGTTTATTACTTTTACTGCCTTACCATACTGATATCAGCATTCAGAGCTGTCATGTCCGTAAAGAAGAAATGTTGTGTCCATAACAGTGTTTTTGACAACATGAAAATTGAAATAAAATTTGCCTAATACATAATATAAAATGAAAGTTCAATATCACCAGCACAAATGTTAATTTTTGCGGCAAAAATCTGCACAAATGTAAAGCAAAAACTCTAGGCTACAAGAGCCATTTCTCAAAAGTCTTGTGGACACATATTTAATGTTTTTTAGTGACTTACGACGCGCATAAACATTATTTTCTCCAAAATAAAAGATGTTGCTCACATATTATTGTTGCACAGATTGTGCTGAATACAGTGTATGAGACATTAGCGATTAATATGTTTATAAGCAACTGAAAAAAGCTAAATTTCTCCCGGCCCCCAAAAACCCTCAGACCCCAGATAGTTAAGAATGGTATAACTGTCCAGAAATATTTAAAATGGAGTGCCCTATTAATGAATATAATGTATATAATATAATTCCTCGGGTCCCAAGCATCTTCAAGGACAACACAATTCAAAAGAAACAGGAATATTCATGCGTGTTGGATTTGAACTCATCTTGTGTCAGGATGAATTTTTCCGGGTCCTTACAGTAGGTATAAGCAGCAGGCTGGCATTGCATGTTTCTTCAAGCATAAGTGCTCTCCCTGACTTGATACAAAACTGCTCTCTAAAAAGCCCTGATAAGCCCATTTATTCCAAATATGTCGGTGATGTGCTCCTTCGACCTGAAACGCAAGATTTTCTCCCCGTGGGCGGCCATGTTTAAGGATAGCTAAACTGTTTCTGACCAAACTGTCACTCTCACTTTCATCGCGACGCCGCCTGCAGACATGCAGCCTGATCCTGAGCGGCAAACTTCATCCTTTATCTGTTCATTTCGCCTCTTGGCTCATCTCCGTCCCTGAACTCCCGCTCCTGCTGCTGTGCTATTTATCTCCTATTCCCTCTTGGCCTGAAATGAAAACAGTTTCTAAAAGATCACAAGCTACAACATTTAAATGTTTTGCAGTATAAGAACATGGGCGGCTTTATATTCCTATGTGACACAGTTTGTTTATGCACATTTGGAGGGGAAATCTGGTTCACTGGGATGAACTCAAATGCAGTTCATTTGATTCATTCACTCTGGATGGGTGCGTGAAGGATACCCAAGACTTTTCACACCCAAAAATTAGGGATGCACCGATATGAACATTTTGGCCGATACCGATAACCGATAATACTTTATATTTGAAAGTCGATATATTGGCCGATAAATCCTAATTCAAGTTTTGATTACAAAAACAAAAGTCTCACCATTAAAACCCATGTCCCAAGCACACAATTATAATGATGTTCTCATTATAATTTTATATAGCCTATATAGACTTGTGTTGCACTTAACTAGCCTATATTTTCCTATTTTGAAGTGATTTCAGTCATATTTCAAGCCATTCAAAACCTCATGACGAACTGTGCACATCTCAGGTGAAGGAAACAATCCATTATTTATCAAATTTAATAGCCTATATCAATTGGGCCGATAACGATAACATTAAAAATGAGCATATATCGTCCGATACCGATATGGTGGCCAACATATCGTGCATCCCTACCAAAAATGCACCTCAGTGTTGTATTTGACCAGAGGAAAATGGAAACAAACTCACTCAATTCGCTTCATTCTCAAATCACAACCTTTTTTTACATTAAAATTTTAAACACAAAGACTATCTTAAATTTTCAAACATTTAAAAAAAGATTTCAATTTAATTTTGTTTCAACACAAATACTCAATGTGCAAACTAGTCCATGATAAACTTAACAGCTTTTAAGCGAGGCCAGTAATTAAATGGTCTTAAACGTTTCATTGCATGTGCGCCAGATGTCCATTCGCTCACTCTCATCATCTCTTTTCCAATTTTCTTTTCTCACATTCACTCCACTGTTAGAGATGTAACTGTTGCTTGGCAGTTGGCAGTTATGCAACTGCAGATGCTTGTGACAACATAAATGGCCTTGAATGCAAAAAAAAGAAAATCACACACAAGAGACACATGCTTTGATACAGGTGCTCTGATATAACTGTGATTACACGTGCAGCACACAGAAGTACACATTAAACACAAAATATACCCGACAACCTCACAGGCCCTCACTATTGAGGGCAGTAAAAGACAACCACACCGGAAACCACCATTAATAAGAGAGAAAGAAAAGACTAAACATAAGCTAAGGCGTTATGAATGGTTGCCAGTGCCGAGTCAAAAGTCAGGCTCAGGTTTCTCCTCCATTTAATCCAGTCGTATTTTGTGATTCTATGGCTATCTTCCGTTAAAAGCAAGAGACTGTCCATGAATTTTCTTGGCAATGTTTTTTCCAGGGTGGGTTGTCAGGTCTTTCCTCAAGCCTCCCCTATTACATGACTTGGGACTCACACACATATTCACACCTATGGCCAATGTGGTATGTCTAATCCACGTAACCTGCATGTCTTCAGACTGTGTGGGTAAACCGGAGCTGACACGGGGAGAACATGCAAACTCCACACAGAAAAGGACTCCTGGCTCAGACGGTGCTCGAACCGGGGACTTTCTTGCTGTGAGGTGACAGTGCTACCAACTAAGAGCTTTCGATTTAACATGTTAATTTAATTAGTTAGTAAAATTGCCCCTGTATGAGTTGTCATCCCAAATGAAGCAATATCACATGAGTGCTGTTCCCAAATAGCCCTTGTACAAATGTGATGCTGATTTTATACAACAGTTCAAATAGAAATAATGCGATTAATAAATAATGAATTATTATTTTAAAAGTAACTCCCCAACACTATACAATTATGCTTTATGGGGATGGAAGGGTGGCCATGTCATATCTTACAGGTCGAATACCAGAATCACAAATAGATGTTACCTCCAAAATCCTTATTTAACCTAGCTAAAAACAGTTTGTTACTCCGATAAATCACCCCAGTCCCCTGAGACAAAACTTCTGTCACATCTGTCCCTCCCATGTTCCCTTTCCTTTCTTGAAGTCTCTCTTTTCAGAGTGAAAGGATGATTCTGTCAAGCAGATGTCTGTGTCTCTAACTCATCTCTTAGTCGTTCCTCATTCCTCCCGCAGCAACAATCTATTTTCTATGTAAAGGCAGTTTTGGCTCTGTAGCCCATGCAAGACCCTTTAAGCCACCCAGTGGAGAGGCTTATTTCTAACCCACGCACAACAGCTTTCTAGCAGCACACTGTCAATCAAAGCACACTAACCCTGCCCCGCAAGGCCAGAGTTATCCTCCGTTCAAGGGCACAGAGAACCGGTTGCCACAACAACAGTACCTCAGCAACAGCTTCAGCGCAAGAGAGCCCAACTCTCCCAGTCTATTGTGATGTCTTTATAGCTTGTCATGAGAATCATGAATTAAATTAAATGTTTATCAAATACAATTTCAAATGATTTCATTTTGTCATCACTCAGATCGGAAAGTGTTTGCTCATTTCGACAAAAGAAATAAACTCATTAGAAAAGACTGATGATGCTATTACGACCGTTGCCACTGCATTTTAGAGAGAGGGAGAGAAACAAGCTCTTTGAATGCTAATCAACAACAGGTGCCATAAAGTTTTTCATCAGCACTAAATTATAAATCAAATAAAAAGTTTCCTGAATGAGGTAGTTGTATCCCTTAGTCAGAATTGATAATGGGAAATACAGCTTAAATCTGCAATTAATAAGCCAGACAAAAGAAAGAAAGAAAAATTACCATGTCATGTCCCGCCAGTATAGGCGTGGTCTCGCCCTATAAATACCCCTCGATAGCTGTATTTGAAGATTGAAGATTGAGCTCAAGCCCGAGGCCTCGAAGCTTTCCTAGCCACTCTAAGAAAGCGACGGTGTTCGGATCCCGCTGCAGCCGGCTCCCCACCGAAAAGATTCGCTCGTTCAGTTCCTTGCGATGTGACTGTGCCAGTGTATTTAGCAGTGAAGCAGCCGGTGTCTCAGCCCGCTTGCCTGCACAAAAAAGCCGTTTTTATGGCTACCCAGATAAATCCAATAAAGAGTGTATTTTCTGGTATGCCGGCCACGGCCGATGGTGTTATGAGTGTTGTAAGAATGCCCACGCCCCAGTGCCCATTCCCACACCCAGACACAGCCCGCCACGGTGCGAGGCTAGCACACATAAATCTGACTCAGGTCGATTGTGCAAACAATGTAGCGATTGCGCCCATACAATGCCCGCTCACGCTGCATGCCGCGTGTCCCTTGGTTTCTGTAAAAACGAAACCAACACACAATCTATCGGCTCCGGCCGAAAGCGTGCACAGTGCAGTAGATGTGCCCGTAGGTTTGCGCCCACATCCTCCCGCAAGCACGCCGAATCCCACGGGATTCGCCCCGCTCACTCTCGCTGTGCGTCCCGCCGTAGAGATTCTGAGCGCGGCCAGACTGCCCGCTGTGCCCAGCGCGCCCCCCGCCTCGAACGCTGTAAACACGGCGTTGTGTTCCCAGGGTACCGGGGCTCTCGAGCCGTTGCCAGGTCACGGCCAGAGCCCGGTCTGCATCCTACCCCTAGCTACTCGCGCAGAAGCGTGGTCGAAGCTACCCGTGGTATCAGACTGGGTGCTGAACACTATAAAGAGAGGCTACTCGCTACAATTCGCACGACGTCCACGCCGTTGTACGGCGCCCGTCGAGACTTCGGTGAGAAACGAAGTATCTCATCTACTTCGAGCCGAGATAGCGAAACTACTGAGCAAAGGGGCCATAGAGCCCCTTTCTCAGGCTCAGAGCAAAGGGGGCTTATACAGCAGATATTTTCTGGTACCGAAAAAAGATGGGGGCTTCAGACCCATTCTAGATCTGAGACAGCTGAACAAAGCGCTTGTGAAGCGCCAGTTCAGGATGCTTACGACCAGGAAAATCCTCGCGCAGGTGCGCCAAGGAGACTGGTTTATGTCAATAGATCTGAAAGACGCGTATTTCCAAATACAAATAGCGTCCCATCACAGGCGATTCTTGAGATTCGCGTTCGAGGGCCAGGCTTATCAATACACAGTCCTGCCGTTCGGCCTGTCTTTGGCACCCCGTACATTTACGAAGTGCATGGACGCGGCTCTCGCGCCCCTGAGACTCCAGGGCATGCGAGTTATGAACTACTTGGACGATTGGCTGATTCTAGCTCGATCACGGTCAGAGCTCATAGAACACAGGGCCACACTGCTCGAGCATCTCGAGACACTGGGCCTGACGGTCAACTGGGAAAAGAGCCTGCTGTGTCCCAGCCAGAGAATTTCTTTCCTGGGAACAGTGTTAGACTCGCTTTCCATGACGGCACGCCTGTCACCGGAGCGCGTACTAAGTATTCAGCGCGTCGCGGAATCCTTCCGCCACGGCTCCATAGTCCCGCTCAGACGGTTTCAGAAAATGCTGGGCCTGATGGCCTCAGCATCCCCTGCACTCCAGCTGGGCCTGCTTCGCATGTGCCCACTGCAGTGGTGGCTGAAAGCACGGGTCCCGCCCCGGGCATGGAACACGGGCCGGTGTCGCCTCAGGGTCGACCAGTGGTGTGTTTCGGCTCTGGAACCCTGGAAAGTAACCAGCTGGTATCAGTCTGGTGTGAGTCTGGGGACCGCCTCAAGGGTGAAAGTGGTGTCTACGGACGCCTCCACCACGGGGTGGGGAGCGCTGCTCGAATGCAGACCGTTGGCTGGCCTATGGTCAGAGCGGGAGAAGCTCCTTCACATAAACTGCTTGGAATTGATAGCAGTCGACAAAGCGCTACGGCGCTTCCGTCCCCTGGTGAGGGGCCACCACGTCTTGGTCCGGTCGGACAACAAGTCAGTGGTGGCGTACATAAATCGCCAGGGCGGCCTCAGGTCCGCACGCCTTTGCAGGCTGACGGAACCCCTCTTGGTCTGGGCCCAGCGCAACCTCCTTTCTTTGAAAGCGGCGCACGTGCCTGGGCACCTGAATACGGGTCCAGACATGCTGTCCAGAGACAACGTCCTGACAGGAGAATGGTCGCTGCACCCGCAGACGGTCCAGCTACTGTGGGAAACGTTTGGCAGAGCGCAGGTGGACCTGTTCGCGTCCCGCGAGAACGCTCACTGCCCAGTATTCTTCTCAAAGGGCAGGGACGCGCTGGCCCATACTTGGCCCAGCGGTCCCCTGTATGCCTTTCCCCCGGTCTCGCTCCTGCCTCAGGTGTTGGAGCGGATCAGGGAAAATGGATGCCCAGTGCTGCTTGTGGCTCCGCTCTGGACGAACCAGGCTTGGTTTCCGGTCCTGATGCGGATGACCAGCACTGCCCCGTGGCCTGTACCGTTGAGGAGAGATCTCCTCTCTCAGGCAGAGGGCTCGATTTGGCATCCTCACCCGGAACTGTGGTCCCTGCACGCATGGGCCATCAACGGGTACCCGCTAGCCTCCCAGAAGGAGTGCTAAACACGATCGCGCAGGCTAGAGTTCCGTCTACCAGACGGCTCTATGCCTCGAAATGGTCGGTGTTCTCTACTTGGTGTCGAGCCCGTGGCTTTTCACCCGTGGACTGCGGGGTTAAGGAAGTGCTTGCCTTCCTTCAGGAGCTGATGGATAAGGGAAGGACCCCATCCACGCTCAAAGTGTACGTGGCGGCCATAGCAACGTTTGCTAAACCGGTGTCTGGCCAGTCACTGGGGAAAAACGACTTAGTCGTGCGTTTCCTACGAGGGGCTCGGAGATTAAACCCTCCCAGGCCCCCTTCAGTCCCGGCTTGGGACCTTTCCACGGTCTTGGAGGCCATGAAAGGCGCCCCGTTTGAGCCGATCCAGCTGTCGGATATGAAGCACCTGTCCCTTAAGACGGTGTTTCTATTAGCTCTCGCTTCAGTGAAGCGTGTAGGGGACTTGCAGGCGCTTTCTGTAAGCGCGTCATGTCTGGAGTTTGGGCCTAACGACTCAAAGGTCGTACTCAAACCGAGGCACGGCTACGTGCCGAAATCCCTCAATACACCGTTTAGGGCCCAGGTGATTTCCCTGTCAGCCCTTCCGGTTCTCGATGAGGAGAGGGACGCGAGTCTCCTTTGCCCTGTCAGGGCGTTAAGGGCTTATGTGTCCCGCTCGGCTGGGTTCAGGCAGACCGAGCAGCTTTTCGTTTTGTTTGGCGGCCGTTCTAAGGGACTCGCCGCCTCAAAACAGAGCCTATCCAGATGGATAGTGGATGCCATAGCGCTGGCTTACACTTCCAAGGGCCTGCGGTGCCCATTGGGTGTCAAAGCGCACTCCACAAGAGGCGTGGCCTCGTCGTGGGCATGGTATAGCGGGGTCTCCCTGCAGGATATCTGTACGGCTGCGGGCTGGGCCTCGCCGTCGACATTTATCAAGTACTATAACCTGGAGGTGCCCGCCTTACAAGCTAAGCTTTTGGCGGTCTGAACTTCGGGCTTATCGGCCGCCAATGCGGCTATGTTGCCCTTACGGGTCGGTACCCCTACGGGACTTTTATGAAGGAGTGATGCTTCTAGCCTCTCCTCCTCTACTCTATGTGAGTTATGGTGATTATGCACTAGATGTGCCCCGGGCTTGGCCCCGGGACTCTGGTGTTGGATCCCTGTCCGCACGGCGTTTTGTATGGGGTCCCCATAGCGTAAGATATTACGCAGTACGAGAGATACTCTCGTAAGAGAACGTACTCGGTTACTAACGTAACCTCGGTTCTCTCTAGAGAGGGAACGAGTACTGCGTATCTTGCCGTGCTTGAACTATGCTCTGGTTCGCTTCGGTGTACAAAATCAGAGAAATACAGCTATCGAGGGGTATTTATAGGGCGAGACCACGCCTATACTGGCGGGACATGACGAAATGAGCGCGAAGCGTCTTCATTCGTCATTACGTCACGCAGTGCCTTCACTCGATAGGCTGCAGCTTTTCCAGCGAGGCAGCCAATGGGCGCGCAAGCTGTTTCGCCCTTGTCTGCTTGCTGCTGCAAAAGCGTTTTGCATGATTAAAAAAATTAAGGGTAATTTTTGGCTTCAATATCTCGAGGAAAGAGTGTTTCCCCATAGCGTAAGATATTACGCAGTACTCGTTCCCTCTCTAGAGAGAACCGAGGTTACGTTAGTAACCGAGTACGTTTTTGGTTCAATTCCCACAAGAAGCCATTATAGACACCATTTTGTCCATGAGCAAAGAATATTACCTCAGGTTATGAAAAGAGGGTCTCAGTCTCCATAATAAGTATACTGTTATTTTAAGAAGAAAAAAAATAGAGTGAAATGACAAATTATTATATTATATTTTGTAGATGGTTGTAAGAGTGGATATTTTATCTGAATCCTCTTTATGATGAAGCAGCCATTTCATAGATATTTCAAAATAAGTCCTGGTGCATTTCGGGGGTTTTGCTGTTTGCTTCTTGTTGTTTTTTTTTTCCTGGTTAACATATTGGTATTTTTGGTTACACAATATCTGTAATATCAAATATCAAATTCTATTAAATCAAACAAACATGTGTAGTGGCAAACAAAATTAAATCACTGAATAGGACACAAACATTTCCAATAGTCTTTGATGAGGTTTATTTTCTTGCAAGAAAAGGCCAGCAGTCATACAGTCACACAGAGAGTGACAAAAGTATCTTTCCACTTTTATAGTTTTGACTCCCAGAATGTTATCTTTCTGGGCCAATGATGGTATTTTCAATCATATGTGGAACATTCTTAGACTTGTTCATCATATTGTATCCTTGAGTGGAGACCCTCCTGTCACGTACCAACACTCTTTACCATTCCAATACAATTCCATATTAGAATAAGGTTTTTGTGTGCTCTTTTACTGTCATATGATGGTCACACACATCTTAAAGATACAATTTCTTCCACACATGAAAAGAATGTCTCAGTTACTATGAAAATATTAAGCAGAACAAATGTTTTTAACTAATAAGAAATGTTTCTTGAGCAGCAAATCAGCCAATGACTTTCTAAAGGATCATGTGACACTGAAGACTGGAGTAATGATTCTGGAAATTCTGCTTTGCCATCACAGGAATAAATTACATTTTAAATAGTTTTCTGTGAAAATATTTTAATGAGTAATATTATTTACTGTGCTTAAATAAATGCAGCCTTGGTGAACAAACTTTCAATAAAAATCTTACCGACCCCAAACCTTTGAATAATAAATGACTTGAGTTGTATTGAAATGTATTGTAAAATTTCATAATACAGTGTAAATCAATGCAGTGTTACAATGGTTCAGCGAGCTACTTAGCAACAACTACCCAATAATAAGCTTAATTTTAAACTCTTCAAAACAACATTGCATATTCATATTTTTGTAGGTCACAGAAACTTTCATGCATTTCATTTCAGTATAAAATTAAGAAAATGAATAAAACGTTGGGCAAGTTCAGTTTGTTTATTTGTCATTATTTGTGTGCCTGTTGTGAGCTCAACCAACCAATGTTATTCACCATATGCAAATAAGAGTATTAATAACCCAGGGTTCACAAAAGTGTGAAGTCGTGAAACCTGGAGTAATTCATCCATAATTCAAGTAAAAGTAAACAGAGTGAAATAAGAAACAAGATCAGTGTGAAGCAAGATCAGTCTCAAGTGTAAAAAGATCACCACATGACCCAGACTTCCTGCTGGCCTTTATCCTGTAGACAGATGGGCATCATGCACTTGTGCTGCTTGGAACCCTTAATATACTAATACAGAAGAGGTTTGGATCATTCGCTCATCTTGTCTGTAGCCCTGCAGAGGATCCACACACTCCTGAACCCATCCCAGGTCACTTTCTGCTGAGATCGAGCAATAAATCACATGCACACACACTCACAGAAGAGTTATGAATCTCTCTGATCCCTCTCGAGCAGGTCAGTTTATAATGAGAAGTTTATGAGAGAACTCCTCCACAGATGGAGAGAGACACGGAGGGAGCGAGAGGAAGACGGGCGGAAACGCAGAGATGTGCTCACGCACGCCTGGCGAGACAACAGGCAAGTTTAGAGCCAAAATGGTCGCATTCATTATTCATAGCCCGGAGAACAGGCCTTTGCAATATTTATCTGTGATATTGACTTGACTGCGAGTGACTGCCAGCGTACTCACCCAGTCACACTCTGAGATGAGATCACAACCCCACAGCTGAGACAGCTTGCTTCCCAAGGGCCAGATTCAATTAAAGCAACCAGACACACGCAAACACACATTCATGTGTTTAACAACAGACTGATATTTCACATGGGTTTACACACACAAAGAGTTACAAATCTCAGATGAGACCCATGAATGCCCACAACATTTCAGACACACACTGCTCAAACTGCAGACCTGCACACGAGCGGCAGAGTGGCACTGAAGATCGGGGTGTCGATCAAGTATGTCGGTAACCAAACAGTTGATGGACCCTATTGTCAGGGTTGGGTGCAGGTGACCGAAGACGAGGACACGGAAGCTCCAATATAATAGTTTTAATAACAAAATGAAACTTTCAAAATGAAACAAGAACAAAACTCCAGAACTTCAGGGTTTACACACAACCATACATAGACGACGATCGACCAACACTCAGGGAAAATACAGGGCTTAAATACACTAGGAATGATTGGATAATGAACTGAACACAGGTGATAAAACTGAACACAAACGAGGAGCGGGAAAACTTAACAGGACTAAACCAAAAACCACAAAGACAAGGGAAACCAAGATCACAAAACAGAACTTAAACACATTGAATTGTTACAGTACCTCCCCCCTCCCCGAAGGCGCGTCCTCGCGCCGTATAACATCCAAAGGGGTGGGAGGGTGGGCGCCCTGGAGGCTGACGAGGGCATGGTGCAGGTCCAGGAAGCCTCCAGGGCGGAGCAGGCTGTGGGCGTGGCCACGGCGGTGCAGGCTGTGGGCGTGACCAAGGCGGAGCAGGCTGTGGGCGTGACCAAGGCGGAGCTGTGGGACCCTCGGGCGTCCAAGGCGGAGCTGTGGGACCCTCGGGCGTCCAAGGCGGAGCTGTGGGACCCTCGGGCGTCCAGGGCGGTGCTGTGTGACCCTC
This sequence comes from Chrosomus eos, assembly GCA_036326025.1. Lineage (NCBI taxonomy): Eukaryota > Metazoa > Chordata > Actinopteri > Cypriniformes > Leuciscidae > Chrosomus > Chrosomus eos. Next base: position 20,303,657 of record CM070829.1, read on the forward strand.
GGGCGTCCAGGGCGGAGCTGTGGGACCCTCGGGCGTCCAAGGCGGTGCAGGCTCTTCAGGTGGCCACGGCGGTGAAGACCCTTCAGGTGGCCGTGGTGGTGAAGACCCTTCAGGTGGCCATGGCGGTGAAGACCCTTCAGGTGGCCATGGCGGTGAAGACCCTTCAGGTGGCCATGGCGGTGAGGACCCTTCGGGTGGCCATGGCGGTGAGGACCCTTCGGGTGGCCATGGCGGTGAGGACCCTTCGGGTGGCCATGGCGGTGAGGACCCTTCGGGTGGCCATGGCGGTGTTATTTTTTCGGGCCTCCGTGGATCTTTGGCCGGCCACGGCGAAGGCGTATAGCCCCCCCCCAAAATTTTCTTGGGGAGAAAGACAGGTTCAGGAACTGGAACAGACTTGACATCAACAGGCGCTGGATCAACGGGGTCTGGGTCAACGGGCTCTGGGTCTGGGTCAACGGGCTCTGGCGCTGGCTCTGGGTCAACGGGCTCTGGCTCTGGGTCAACGGGCTCTGGCTCCGGCTCTGGGTCAACGGGCTCTGGCTCTGGGTCAACGGGCTCTGGCTCTGGGTCAACGGGCTCTGGCTCTGGGTCAAAGGGCTCTGGCGCTTCATGGGACTCGGAACTGGACGGGGCCAGCACATCATGGGACTCGGAACTGGACGGGGCCAGCACATCAGGGGATTCGGAACTGGACGGGGCCAGCACATCATAGGACTCGGAACTGGACGGGGCCAGCACATCAGGGAACTCGGAACTGGACGGAACCAGCATTTCAGAGAGTTTGGGGCTGGGCTCATGCTCTGGCGGGCAGGCGACGGTCTCTGGCTGGACGATCTCTGGCTGGACGGTCTCTGGCTGGACGGTCTCTGGCTGGACGGTCTCTGGCTGGACGGTCTCTGGCTGGACGGTCTCTGGCTGGACGGTCTCTGGCTGGACGGTCTCTGGCGGAAGAAGCTCAGGAAGGTCGTCAAATGGATCAAATGGTTGGCTGGATGGAACCAGTGGTGCAGGCTTGGCTGGGCTGGACGGGACCAGCTGTGAAGGCTCTGGGGGAAGAAGCTCAGGAAGGTCATGATAAGGGTCAGACTCAGGCTCTGGCGGGCACGCAATGGGCTCAGGCCATACTGGACTCGGGACCACCAGAACTCGATCACATCCCCTTCTACGACCTCCACGGGTCCCGCGGAATATGGCCATCCGGGTTCCCATGAAGGCCTGCTTCCAGCTCTCCATCTTCCTCTCTTCCTTTTTTTTTTTCTTTGTTTAGGGTCGATCGTTCTGTCAGGGTTGGGTGCAGGTGACCGAAGACGAGGACACGGAAGCTCCAATAATAGTTTTAATAACAAAATGAAACTTTCAAAATGAAACAAGAACAAAACTCCAGGACTTCAGGGTTTACACACAACCATACATAGACGACGATCGACCAACACTCAGGGAAAATACAGGGCTTAAATACACTAGGAATGATTGGATAATGAACTGAACACAGGTGATAAAACTGAACACAAACGAGGAGCGGGAAAACTTAACAGGACTAAACCAAAAACCACAAAGACAGGGGAAACCAAGATCACAAAACAGAACTTAAACACATTGAATTGTTACACCTATCGACTTGCATAGTATTTTTTTTTTCCTACTATGGAAGTCAATGGGGACCATCAACTGTCTGGTTAACTTTCTTCAAAATATCTTCTTTAGTGTTCAGCAGAAGAAAGACATTCATACAGGTTTGAAACAACTTGAGAGTGAGTAAATTATGACAATTTTCATTTTTAAGTGAACTATTCCTATAAGTCACTTCAACTTAAATTATATTAAATTTACTTTTTTAAATCGAGTTGAATCTCCTATAACTTAAAAAGAAGTTGAAATTGCTTAAATTATTTTTGATGAGTTACAGTAACGTAAAACATAAATTGCCATGGCTTACTGACCATATCATTTTTATAGCTGTTAATGCAAATGTTCTTAAAGAAAACATCTGATGAAAAAAAAGGAAAGTCAAAATAAATAAATAAATAAATAAAAAGCGTTGAAATGTGGTATTAAATGTAATATTAAATTAAATACTATTCATTTACAATGTATTAATTATTAACATTAAATTCCAATTAATTTAAATACATTATTTACAAATATTTAAATAATTAATGTAAATTTATAAAAGCAACTTTATCAATTTAAATTAATAATATATATATATATATATATATATTGGGACCAGAGAAAAATGTTAGCACGTCAAATAAAAAAAGTGTGAAAATGTGATCAAATGTAATATTAAATGAAATAATGTTCATTTAAATATATTAATTATTTACATTAATTTTCAATTTATGTAAATGTATTGTTTACCAATATAAAAAAATCATTAAAAATATATATTTTGGGGGGGAAGTAAAGCAAAAAAAACAGAGCTTTTGTTTCCATAATACCTCTTCATATCCAGAGAAAACTGCAGCTCTTGGGTATTTCTTAATCTAATTAAATATAATGAAAATATAATCAATGTCAAGAATTTATGGCCAAATCTAATGTACTCATAGTCTAAAATCAAGTGGTCGCTCAGATGAGGAAAGATGTGGCCTGGGGACCTGAGCAGTTGTTAATTTCTTATATCAACAATCTTACTGCAAGCTATACGCTGCTTCGAATGATAAAATAATAATTTAAAATAACATCATGATGAAAATATTGAACATTTTTAAGAGGTGTTGGAAAATGCCCTCAAAAATCTCAGTCTTTAATGTGAAAGATGCAGGTAAACACGACCAGAAATGCAAAGAAGTACCAAAAACAATAACAATACACAAACAATTATTAAGGATACCAATAACTCTCTTAGTAAAGGCTATGAAAAATGTCAGTATATGAAAATATATCTGTATATGAATATAAATTATATATAACATTTAAATATGCATAAATTATTTATAAGCAAACTTAAGAAATATAGCTTGTGATATTAAAATCCACAAAGAGATTGAAATAACTAACACATTGAACAATCTCAGGACAAATAATAATAATAATAATAAGTTAATGGTAAGTTTCATAAAGATGGAGCAGAGTTATCAATGGAAAACACAGAGTGGAGCTGGAGTGGACTAATTACAGAAGATTTATTCCTTTAGCTCCACTCCACTCCTACATAGCCTATACTGGAGCAGAATCACTATCACACTCTGTGAGATATGCTACTTCATATTCCTACCTATACCTCTCTTAGGCATGAAAGGAGCAGGTGAGGACATGGAAAACAAGGAGAAGAAGAGAGGAAGAGAGAACTGAAATGCTAGTAATCTCTAGATTGGATTACTGTAATGCAGTAGGCTACTAGCTGGTTGTCCTGCGTCCTCAATAAACAAGCTACAATTAGTCCAAAATGCAGGTGCTAGAGTTATGATCATATAACACCAATTTTATTATCATCTCTACACTTACCTATAAAGTTCAGTATTGATTACAAAGTATTGCTACTGACCTATAAAGGCTGTAAATGGTTTAGCTCAGTACAGGTGTATTTAACAGACCTTCTAGTAATACGGATTTGACAGTAAATAAGCCAGGATTTGAGAGACCAAGGAAACTCTTTTTGCTTTCTGTAACTCAATGGTTTCTCAAACTTTAATATAATATAACCACATTTGACTTCTACAGATTATAATTTATAAGTGTATTACTTAGGCCTATAACTAATTCAAGAGGCATGTTGTTATAACAAATTAACTTCTAGTCAAGTCAAGTCAAGTCACCTTTATTTATATAGCGCTTTTTACAATACAAATTGTTTCAAAGCAGCTTTACAGAGATAACAGGAAAATAATGTTGTAAAAGTATTGTTAAATTAAAGGGTACCTATCATGGAATTTTGAAAATTACCTTTCATGTAGTGTGTAACATAGATCTAAGTGAACAAAAACATCCTGCAAAGTTTTAAATATGAAAGTTCACCGTATACAAAGTTATTGTCTCTCAAAAGTAAGAGTCGACTCTGAGTCGCTGATATGAATCGATAGACGAACGATGCACTTTCATACGTCACTTGCACAAGTTATTTGAATTCGACACGCCCACTCAGTGCGCGCGCCCAGCAGACAGAGAAACCTGACAACAACATGTCGACGAGACTCTGTTCTGAAGTGCGAATCAAAAGCAAACTTTTTTTTTCACTGCCCAGGGACAAGCATGTGAAGACTCAGTGGCTAGAGTTTATATTTACAACTATACCACACAAGTATAGCCACCTTGAGCTGTGTTCGCGTTATTTTAATGAGGATCGCTTCACAAACACAAATGCTGTGTGGATTATGGTGTATTCGCGAGTCGCCTGATACTGAAGGAACGTTCAATACCAAGTTTATTTGGATCAGCTTCCTCCTCCGAATCACAACCTGTAAGTACTATTAATAATTGTTACTTTTATGTGTGTGTGTGTGTGTGTTGCGTGCGTGTGTGTGTGAGAGAGTGAGAGTTACGCCCAGCAGCTTCTAGGTCTCCGATGTCATTTTTTTTGTTTTTTGAAATATGTGAAATTATGTGAAGCGTATTGTAGTACTGCAGTGCTTTATCAATATGTTTAAGCTTTGGGCTAACGCAAAATATAACTGACTGCGTCATCTGACCAATCACCGCCGATTAGCGTCACGCAAAGGAGGGGTTTGGACAAATGAGTCGTCAAACGAATCATTAGGGAGTCGGTGAGCAAATCAGGTAAAAATAAATGCATATTATAAGACAACAAAAGTGTTTTTTGTCATTGCATGCATGTAAAACTGTTGTTGGGGACTCCCAGAACATTATTAGGAACATTTTAAATGCCATAATAGGTACCCTTTAAATTTAAAATTAAATGTTAAATGTCCCCAACTAAGCAAGCCAAAAGCCAATGGTGACAAAGGCGAAGAGCGGCGAAAAAGGCAACAGTGGCAAGGAACCAAAACTCCATCAGGTGACAGAATGGAGAAAAAAACCTTGGGAGAACCCAGGCTCAGTCGGGGGGCCAGTCCTCCTTTGGCCAACGAACGAACAGTGTATGATTATGAGTTAGGCAGCATAATGTCAGTAGTCAGATGGGATCAGAACTTTCACGATATTTATCCAGTTCATCTGGTTGGAGGTTGGGTCATCCCGCCGGTGAGGAGATGAGTGTGTTGAGGAGTCCATGGGCCTTCACAGCCCTGATAATGCGTGTCGTCGTGCCCATGTGATGGTCCTTCATCAGATCTGGATATGCCCTGGATCCGGCGGTCTGCGGTAAACCTCGGGATAAACAGAGAGACTAATATTAGCGTAGACGCCATCCTTCTTATGATGTACAAAGTACATCAGGAATTATGGGAAGTGTTCCCGGTTCCGGCTGATCTAAACTATGCAGCCTAACATTGAATTATAGAAATCTATAATGTGTTATGTGTATGCTAAGCCAAAGAGATGTGTTTTTAGTCTAGATTTAATCTGACAGACTGTATCTGCTTCCCGGACCGTGTTAGGAAGATTGTTCCAAAGTTTTGGTGCTAAATAGGAAAAGGATCTACCGCCAGCAGTCGATTTTGATATTCTAGGTATTATCAACTGGCCAGAATTTTGAGATCGCAATAGACGTGAAGGACTATAAATATGCGTAAGTACTGGAGCTAAACCATTTAGTGCTTTGTAAGTAATCAGCAATATTTTAAAATTTATATCGATGTTTAAACAGGCAGCCAATGCAGTGCTGACAGAACCGGGCTAATATGGTCATACTTCCTGGTTCTGGTAAGAACTCGAGCTGCTGCGTTTTGAACTAGCTGTAGTTTGTTTATTAAGCGTGCAGGGCAACCACCCAGTAGAGCATTACAATAATCTAGCCTTAAGGTCATGAACGCATGAACTAATTGTTCCGCATTTGTCAGTGAGAGCATATGACGTAATTTAGATATATTTTTAAGATGGAAAAATGCGGTTTTTCAGATACTAGACACGTGACTTTCAAATGAAAGATTGGTATCAAAGAGCACACCCAGGTTCCTAACTGACGACGAAGACTTAACAGAGCAGCCATCAAGTGTTAGACAGTATTCTAGGTTATTACGTGTGGAAGTTTTTTGTCCAATGATTAGAATCTCTGTTTTTTCAGAATTTAGTAATAGGAAATTACTGGTCATCCAATTTTTTATATCAGCTATCCATTCCGTTAATTTTGTGAATTGGTAAGTTTCGTTATACAGCTGATTATCATCAGCATAACAGTGAAAGCTAATTCCATATTTCCTAATTATATCTCCTAATGGTAGCATGTACAGAGTGAAGTGAAGTTAAATTAAAACTCTACCACAGTGAGTTTTAATTTAAAACTTTTAAACCATTAACATTTTAAACTTTGTGCATGAATTTAATAAAATATACAAAACAATCACCCTCCATCAATTTTAAACATTTTAATTCAAAATGGTAAATATAAAAAAAAAACGTTTTCTTTTTGGCAACGCCACGCGCATGATACTGCACCATCTGGTCTGTTGTTTGTTTAGGCTACATTAATTTTTATTTCCCATATTTGTCAACAACTAACAAACTATCATTACAACGTTTTAGCCTTCGATATTGCTGTTTTATCAACAAGAAGTTCCAGTCTTAGTTGTAGGCCTATGTTATTTTCAAAAGTGTTATTATATTTAATCATCAAACACGCTAAATCAAAACAAGAAGCACTTAGGCCTACCTGTTCATATACGCGATCTCTGTCGGGTCAAATGTCGGCTTTAATCCAAAAGTGTCCAGTCAGCCACATAGGCATACATTGATGGATTCTCATGTTTACTTCCCATTTCTTTGAAGAAAAACACTCTTCATGTTAATATTCCACTTTATGTGAGATGATAAGCAATCGCGGTTAAACGCTTTTATGTGCTGTGTTCCATTCACATACAAGACCACCAGGGGGCGGTTTCAATCAGATATGCTTTTTAATCAGATATCCTTTATCATTATACAGTATAGAAAGATATAAATTATAGGCCTACAATTTTGCATAAACTTATCCGAATCCTATTGATTTCATTGTGACTTGAATGATGTGTGACAATAGAGCCAATAAAACGACAGCCTACTATGTATGGATTTTAGTTGTCTTTTGGAAGTCTCCTTTGAAAATTAACATGACTTGATCTTTATAAACGTTTTATAATCACTTTTATAATGTGTGTGTTTTTTTTTTTTTTTTTTATCTGGAGCTTGACTCCAGATTAACCCCCGTCTACACTCATTTTCAAACAGGATATTCTTTATCTTTTGTGTTTAGGGGTCAAGTTGCTTGAGGACCACTTATAATGTTAATATATACAGTTCGCTGCTTCATCTATCGACAAAAGTTTTTTGCAAACTCTCATTACACTACCTTTTTTACAAAACAAAATGCTCTGAACAAACATCCTGCCGGAATCCTTCTGAAGTCTACAGAGTCGCAAACAAGCTGTTTAACCTGGACGAACGCCAAAGACATTTATATGTCAAAAGATCAAGGCATATTTGATCTCTCATATCATGATCTCATTAAAACAACATCTTAAAGGAGAAGATAATCTTAGTAAAGCTTGAGAATTGGGTAGTGGGTTTTGGTCTCTGGGTAGACTGTTAGGCTCTGGCTTCATCATGTCATTTCTGTGTGCTTCTCACACTGAACTACAGCACTGAAGGGCCAGGAGCCATAAAGTTATAATTAAACTGCCCTGAGGCCCATCTTGTGCACTGTTATGAACCAAAAGCAATGACAACCGTGTCCCTACACCAGCCCAAAATAAATGGCTTACCTTCTGCATGCCTGTCTGTCTTCTTTACTGTTTTTTTTTAACAATAAAATAAAATAAAAAATTGTCATTGGTTATTTATACGCTTTTAAAGGTGTACAAAATTGGAGGAGGTGGGGGGTGGCTTCAAGTAGAGGACAGGAATTTGGGGGATTGGGACATTAATTATAAAACATATATATTTTCACAGTAAATCAAGAAGATTTTGGAAGTGCTCAAATTAACTTTGAAATCCCTAAAAATAAATAAAATCTCTCAACATTATTCTATTTATATACAATAAAAAACAGGTGTTTGGTGTTTCACCACTTTTGTCGGCCAAATTTGTGTTGTCACAAATATAAAAACAAGTCACACGAACTGTTAACACGGCTTTTTACCATTATGTCCAGTGGATACCATCAGAGGGTTCAAAGACAGAGAAGTCCCTGTAGTTACATTAAACACAACACAAGGGTTTTAGGATGGATGGAGGTACTGATGGATGGATGAATGGATGTAAATATCCCTTTATTCCACCATGACTATGACAGAGTGATGAAGTCCTGACCCTCGAGGAAACAGTTAACACCCGTGTCTCCAGTCGCCATGGTGTCACAGCGGGAGTGGGTAGCCATGGCAACGCAGAGGAAACATGCCTTCAGATTCCACCTCGCATCAGCGGGCACCATTAATTACAGGCCCGGCGAGAGTCGTTACAAATATGTAAATACAGTAACCGTTGCTCTGTGCTGAATAATAATGTGCGTGTAGGAGACAGAGGGGGAGAGAGACATCGGACAGCTCGGAAAAGATGTAGATGTAATGTCCGTCCCCTCAAGAGCCTGTACCTGTGAGTATCTCGTCTTCTTAATAGCTACAGGGGGTCCCTTCGCCCCCTCTGTTCACTCTCTTTCCCACACACACCTGCTCTGATGATCAATAGATAATGATTAATAGTGGGGGTTGCTTTGACCTGCCTCTAATTCATCTCTGACAGACAGTCAGTGTAATGAGAGTCTGGATATAGTATCCGCCGCGTGTACGACCAGACACTCTCCCCACGGCTATCTTAACCAACTGCCCCACTTTCAGGTGTGCTGGTACATGTACACATGGAAACAAAAGAAAGAGAATGACATCACGTTGATATAAACAGAAAAAGAAAGAAAAATACCGAGGCAGAGATAATGACCTAATTTTAAAGTCTGAAGTATTTCCCCTGTCACGCTACATCACACCAGAACCACTATATGAATTGGAATGATATTTCTTGTTATATTCATGTGTTCATCATTTTGTGGTCAGTTGAGACCATTTTAAATATGTCCCGACTACGATCTTATTTTTAAAACCTACTGGAACTAAAATATATTTGTAATGTTTTTTAATTAAGTAGCTTATATGCTCACCAAGGCTGTATTTGTTTTGTTTTTTAAATACAGTAATATTGTGAAATAGTACTACGATTAAAAAATTCTGTTTTCTATTTTATTACTGTTAGGGTTGTGTGCAGGTAGCCGAAGACGAGGACAAGAGATCTGTGATATAGTAGATTTATTTTTCAAAATGAAACTTCCAAAACCAAACAGGAACAAAACAGACTCCAGGACTTCAGGATACACAACCATACGTAGACAACGACCAACAAACACTGAGGGAAAACACAGGGCTTAAATGAACTGAACCAAACAAGATAATTAACTGAAAACAGGTGCAGAGAATCTGAACAAAAACGAGGAGCGGGAAAACTAACAGGACTAAACCAAAATCACAAAGACAGGGGGAAACAAGATCTTAAAACATAACAGAACACATCCAAAACGTGACAGTACCTCCCCCCTCCCCGAAGGCGCGTCCTCGCGCCGTATAACATCCAAAGGGGTGGGAGGTGTGGGCGCCCTGGAGGCTGACGAGGACATGGTGCAGGTCCAGGAAGCCTCCAGGGCGGAGCAGGCTGTGGGCGTGGCCATGGCGGAGCAGGCTGTGGGCGTGGCCATGGCGGAGCAGGCTGTGGGCGTGGCCATGGCGGAGCAGGCTGTGGGCGTGGTCATGGCGGAGCAGGCTGTGGGCGTGGCTTTGTGATCCCTGTCTTTGTGATCACGGCGAGGGCCTATGCCCCCCCCCCAAAAAATGAATGGGGAGAGTGACTGGATGAGGGACAGGCTCTGGGACAGGCTGGGCAGACGTGACGTGACTGACGTGGACCAGCGGTGAGGGCTCGGCAGGGCTGGACGGGACCAGCGGTGAGGGCTCGGCAGGGCTGGACGGGACCAGCGGTGAGGGCTCGGCAGGGCTGGACGGGACCAGCGGGGAAAAAGTCTCTGGCTGGACGGCGGTCTCTGGCTGGACGGCGGTCTCTGGCTGGACGGCGGTCTCTGGCTGGATGGCGGTCTCTGGCTGGACGGCGGTCTCTGGCTGGACGGCGGTCTCTGGCTGGACGGCGGTCTCTGGCTGGACGGCGGTCTCTGGCTGGACGGCGGTCCCTGGCTGGACGGCGGTCCCTGGCTGGACGGCGGTCTCTGGCTGGACGGCGGTCTCTGGCTGGACGGCGGTCCCTGGCTGGACGGCGGTCTCTGGCTGGACGGCGGTCTCTGGCTGGACGGCGGTCTCTGGCTGGACGTGGCTGGATGGGACCTGCGGCGAAGGCTTGACTGGGCTGGACGGGACCAGCAGCGAAGGCTTGACTGGGCTGGACGGAACCAGCGGCGAAGGCTTGACTGGGCTGGACGGGACCAGCGGTGAAGGCTTGACTGGGCTGGACGGGACCAGCGGTGAAGGCTTGACTGGGCTGGACGGGACCAGCGGTGAAGGCTTGACTGGGCTGGACGGGACCAGCGGTGAAGGCTTGACTGGGCTCTTGGTTGGCGACAAGGGCTCAGGCAAGACGTGGACATCAAGGTCAAGACTGCCAAGAAGATCCGGCATGGCGTGGTGATCAGGCATGACGTGATGCTCTGGCTGGACGTGGCTGACGTGAAGCTCTGGCTGGACGTGGCTGACGTGAAGCTCTGGCTGGACGTGGCTGACGTGAAGCTCTGGCTGGACGTGGCTGACGTGAAGCTCTGGCTGGACGTGGCTGACGTGAAGCTCTGGCTGGACGTGGCTGTCGTGAAGCAGTGAAGGCTCTGTGCTGGACGGGCTGACGTGGAGTGCTGATGGTGACATGGCGTGCCACGGAATGAAGCTGTCCAGACATCTAGAGAGGGCCTCTCTCCAATCCAGACCAGCGATGTCTGGGAGTTCCCGTGGATCTACCTCCTGGGCCCCAAGCCGGTAACAAGCCTTTATCACCTCGTTGCTCAGAGAGGAAGAAGCAACTAGGGGAACGAACCCCCATGTGTATTGGATTAGATCGTGGCTCTCCATCGCCAAAGCCATTATCTGTCCAACAAGCTCCCAGCTCATCTTGTTTGTTTGGTTGGTCGTTCTGTTAGGGTTGTGTGCAGGTAGCCGAAGACGAGGACAAGAGATCTGTGATATAGTAGATTTATTTTTCAAAATGAAACTTCCAAAACCAAACAGGAACAAAATAACAGACTCCAGGACTTCAGGATACACAACCATACGTAGACAACGACCAACAAACACTGAGGGAAAACACAGGGCTTAAACGAACTGAACCAAACAAGATAATTAACTGAAAAAAGGTGCAGAGAATCTGAACAAAAACGAGGAGCGGGAAAACTAACAGGACTAAACCAAAATCACAAAGACAGGGGGAAACAAGATCCTAAAACATAACAGAACACATCCAAAACGTGACAATTACATTGTAAAATTGTATTTATTCCTGTGATGGCAGAGCTGAATGTTCAGCATCATTACTCCAGTCTTCAGTGTCACATGATCCTTCAGAAATCATTCTAATATGCTGATTTGCTGCTCAAGTGTCACAGTGCTGTGGCTGTAGTAAAGCACATGGCAAATGGAGTATAAAACAAAAGAGTCTTTAAAGCCTATTAAAGCCTACCTATTATGGCATTTAAAATGTTCCTAATATTGTTCTGGGAGTCCCCAACAACAGTTTTACAAGCATGAAATGACAAAAAACACTTTTGTTGTCTTATAATATGCATTTATTTTTACCTGATTTGCTCACCGACTCCCATATGAATCGTTTAGCGAGTCATTTTTCCAAACCCCGCCTTTGTGTGACACTAATCTGCGGTGATATGTTAGCTACCATAGCCCAAAGGAGTGACACCGAGCCGACGTGGTGTTATTGGTTGTTGCGTTAAATCTTACCCAGATACAATAGTGCTATTTTCTGATTGGCTAACAACACCAGACGAACAACACCAGAGGAGACGCGCTTGATTCCTGCCGGTTCCACAGTGAGAGCGGTCGCGGCCAGAGTTTTGGGTGCTGCGGCATATTAAATATATTACAAATAGTTTTTCAGCGTGAGAAATACAATGTGTGGCGGGAGAGCGTGACAAAAGACCGAAATGAGTGACTGTCACGCTCAATGCGTGACATTTGAGAGCCCTACTGACTTCACATATTTCAATACAATTGACATTGAAGACCTAGAAGCTGCGCTGTGCGTACACAACACACAAAATAATTATTGAGCATGATACATACAGTAAAACATAAAAGCAACATTAATATTAATAATACTTACAGGTTGTGATTCGGAGAAGGAAGCTGATCCAAATAAACTCGGTACTAATCCTTCCTTCAGTATCAACCGGCTCGCAAATCCATACTTTATAGCATTTAGGTTTGTGAAGCAATCATCTTCAAAATGACGTGAACACAGAGCAAGGTTCCGGCTATATACTTCTGTGGTATAGTTGTATATATGAACTGTAGCCACTGATTCTTCAAATGCTCCTCAATGGGCAGATTAAAAAAGTTTGCTTTTGCGTCGCACTTCAAAACACAGCGTCTCATCGACATGATGTTAGTTTTCCCTGGCGTCTCCGAACGCAATAAGTGGGCGTATCTTATTCAAATAAATTGTACGAGTGATGTCATAAAGTTAGAGGAAAAGCATCGTCCGTCGAACGATTCATATCAGCGACTCAGAGTCGACTCTTACTTTTGAGAGGCAATAACTTTGTATACGGTGAACTTTCATGTTTAAAACTTTGCAGGATGTTTTCGTTCACTTAGATCTATGTTACACACTACATGAAGGGCAATTTTCAAAAATCCATAATAGGTACCCTTTAATAAATCCAAAACAGAAAGCTCAGGAGATCGTTGGAAAATACACAACCACATAACATAGACATTTACAGTACCAGACAATGAACTAAGGAAAACTCAGAGCTTACAGTATATCCATGTGGAGAAATCAGGGAGAACAGAAACTGGTGTGACAAACTAGTTAACAACCTAGGAGACTAACTAGGGAATTAATGAACACAGAAACTAAACAGAAACAGAGCATACATATGAGACATCCGACAACAGTCCAACTGAGGAGGGAGGGTGGGAGCTTGGAGGGGCTGGCAAAGGTCAGGAAACAAGAGGAGATGGTGGTGGGAGAAACCAGGGTGGGATGATGGTGGGAGGAGCCAGGAGTAAGAGTAGCCATGCGGGAACCCAGAACACAGCCAGGATTCGCAGAGCGAGGAGCCTTTGTGGAGCTTTGGCTGATGACACCAAGGGGACAACTGACAGAGACGAAGCCGATGGAGGTGAAGACCCAGGTGGAGCTGAAGATCTGATGATCCCACGCAACATCGATGGCTCTGGAGACCGAGGCAGAGCCACAGCAATTAACATCTGAGGTGGAGCCAGTGGACTGAGGTGGAGTCGGGGGGGCTGAGGACCAAGCGGAGCCAGAGGGAAGGCGGAGCCCGACGAAGCCGAAGAGGTGGAGGGATGAAGAACTGCTAAAGGCCCAGAAGTCCGTGGCACAGGCAGAGTGACGTCTGACCAAGGCGCAGACAAAGGGACAAGAGAGCCCGGTGGAGCCATAAGGACGATGGTCCAAGGTGGAGGGATGCGTTCAGAGGCTGGAGGCAGAGCTAGGGAATCCTCTTGGCTGGCCGAAGCTGGAGACCAGAAGACCCGAGGCAGATCCACACAACAGAGTGCGTTAGAGGAGGAGTCGAGGGGCTAAAAGGAACCAGTGGAGGCAGGGCTGATGGACTGGCTGATTTAGGAAGAGGAGGTGGGAAAGGGAGGCTGGGTGGGAACTCTGGACACACAGAAGACTTCTTGCTGGGCGGGACCAGCGGGGGTACAGGAAATTTCGTTCTGGATGGACACGGGCGCAGAATTCGTGCTGGCGGACCAGCAGGGATCAGGAAATTTCGTGCTGGGTGGAACCAGCGAGGGTACAGGAAATTTTGTGCTGGGCGGGACCAGCGGGGGTACAGGAAATTTCATCTGGATGGGCCAACGGGGGCACAGGAAATTTCGTGCTGGGCGGGACCAGCGGGGCGTCAGGAAATTTTGTGCTGGATGAAACCAGCGAGGCTACAGGAAATTTCGTTCTGGATGGGACCAGTGGGGGTACAGGAAATTTCGTTCTGGATGGGACCAGTGGGGGTACAGGAAATTTCGTTCTGGATGGGACCAGCGGGGGCACAGGAAATTTCGTGCTGGGCGGGACCAGAGGGAGTTCAGGAAATTTCATACTGGACGGGACCAGTGGGGGCAGGAGACTTTGTGCTGGGCAAACCCGGAGATATAGGGAAATATCCTCTTCCAAATCCTCAAATAATTATGCAGAGGCCAGCTGCTACTCACCCTCAGCGGTGGAAGTGTGGACAGGCTCCATTACATACCCTCTGATTCCACGAGCTGCTCCACACAGTGTAGCCGGCTCACGCACCTGGTCAGACTCCCTGTGTAGCTCAGGCTCCGAGCCATAACTACTCAATTTGATGGTCTGGTATTCTGTCACGGTGTTAGTAAAGCGCATGGTGAAAGGAGTAGAAAAAAAGAAAGAACAGGAGATTGTTGGAGAAACTGAAAACACAACCACGTATAGCATAGACATTTACAGTTACCAGAAAATTAATGTTGAAAACAGTTGTGCTACTTATTTTTTTTTCAGTATTCTTTGATGAATAGAAAGTCTGTTTATTAGCATTTATTTAAAACATTTTTGTAACATTATAAATGTCTTTACATTGTCTTTACATATCTTTTTTCATTTGATTAATGCATCCTTGCTGAATAGTATTGATTTATTTTACAAATCTTGCTGAATGTGGCATTCCTGGGGGGGAAAACTGAATGTGTTGTAATATTTAATATGAAAATAGCATGATTTTGGTGAGTTCTCAACTTTTATGTAATCATGATCATCATAATAATGGCGATTAACTGGTCTTTATACCCACAAACAACTGCATGTAAACCCCACCTGAGATTAATTTTACGCATTAAATCGTTGGAGCATCTGCTCAGCAAAAAATAACACATTGGGCAATAACAAATTTACTCTGCTTATGTTTAATGAATGACATCCAATATATTTGTATATGTGCTCCGATTCTCAACAAACCACAAAATTCTTCAAAACCTGCCAATTCACAAAGGAATTACAAACGTAGAAAGAACAGAGACTTTTATGTCCCATTAGCTTTCATCTCTCCCTCCTTCGGTTTCTTTCTTTGCTCTGTCTCAAAATTGCTCTGCTGATGGGTTGACCTTTATATGCCTCTTGAGTTTGAATAGATTTGACTTGAATTCTATGAGCTGCCATTACAGAAATGTTCAAACAGACACTAAAACATACACATTCAGAAATATGAACCAGGGATGTTGGGAACAAGTGTGTGAGGATCCAAAAAAAACACAGGAAGAAGTGTGTGTATGGCACTTAAATCTGTGTCTCGTCCCTCGGTATATGAGCCCAGACTGCAGTCTCTGCACTGAGACCGACTTTAGCCTTTCTTTAGAACAATGAGACAGAGACACAGTCTGTCGTGTCGGCTCACAGACTCATAACCGAGACGTTTCCAATCTGCTCTGCATCTTAGGGAAGTAAACTTCTTCAAAGGAAGCGGGTCTCTCTCTGAGCATATATGTCTGTGTATGGTGATCAACTCATCAGTAAAACTAGGGCAGGTTTCTGATTTTCTGCAAACGCAATTGTTATGCAATTCAGCTACACAAGCAAATAAACGAGGAAAGAGTGAGAGGAAAAGGTCCAGTTTGATCTGCTGTTCTGGGATTTACTTCATTAAAATGCCAACAAACATGACGCAGTCACTCTCGCACTGGTCAAATCAAGTCCAAAGTCTTTTTTTTTATCTTTATCATTATCATCTAAGTCAGGGTTTTTAAAACATTTTGATGCCAAAGACCCCCAAACATGTCAGTCCCCTTGTGAGGGGCCCCTTCTTAAAAATATAGCTATATTTTCATGCACCATTTATACTGTGTAAAAAAAAAAAATTTAAAACCCTAGTAAAAATTAAAATTAACTTTTATATTGTCATTCCAGTCAATAAATTATTAAAATTTTATCTAAAATATTGAGTTTGTATTCAGTTCTTTTTTCCTCTTATCATTTTTTTTGAGTACAGTTACAAGAAAGATTTTTTTTAGTTTGATTTTATATAAAATCAAATGTATTTGTACAACAGTTTTCAAAATAATAAATTGTAATAAATGTCTGAAGCATTCTTACAGAAAATAATGCGCTATATAATAATAATAATATAGTATGTTTAACAATAAATGTGACCCTGGATCACAAAAACAGTCACAAGTCACACGGGTATATTTGTGGCAATAGCCAAAAATACATTGTGTGGGTCAAAATTATCGATTTTTCTTTTATGCCAAAACATTATTAGAATATTAAGTAAAGATCATATTCCATGGAGCTATTTTGTACATTTCCTACCGTAAATATATAAAACATTTAATTTTGTGAATGAATGCAGCACAATCGCGAACATAAATGGACAATTTTAAAGCGATTTTCTCAATGTTTTGATTTTTTTGCACCCTCAGATTCCAGATTTTAAAATAGTAGTATGTCGGCCAAATATTGAAAATTATAATAATTAATGTAAACTGTATCAGCTTGATGAGGAAAGGTGTATTATTATTTTCTAAGCGATAAGACTTGCGAGAAAACACCTGAGCCGTATCTAGGGTCCAAAATCAAGCTGTGTACGTCAAGTCATTACTGAGTCAAGTCATTTCTCAATCATTGCCACTAAAAAAAAAAAACTAAAACATGACATAGGGAGAATATAAAATCCTCAATCATTGCTGCTGGCCGACATTCAAGCATATCACACTGCATCTGAAATGGTATTGCATATAACACTGCATATGAAAGTCTGCAGTCCATGTGAGGCTACTGTCACCCACACTGATCTGTCTCTCTATCTCGGTCTCTCACTTTCTCCTCCACCACACACACACACACACACACACACACACACACACACACACAACACACACACACACACACACACACACACACACACACACACACACACACACACACACACACACACACACACACACACACACACACACACACACACACACAAGTACATAGCCGACTATAATAGGGATCTTTGTCAGACAAGTCCGAACTTGAGTCCCTGCGTAGGAGACGTGTCATGAACTGAGACTTCTGGTGGAGAATCTGAGCAGATAGTCTCTGTTTTTTTATTTCCTCAATGTAGGCTCTCCCTTTCTCTCCCCTCTCTCACATCGTGGCATGCCCTGTCCCTGAGAGCGGGAATAATGAGTGTCATTACAAAGAGCAGACAGGCAAGATGTCCACAAGGATTTTACCAACCAGCCCGCACTCAGTCAATTATTCAACCCTGCTCTACTGAGAGCGGCAGAGAGAGCACTGTGCTACTTACACCGCATCTAAGTAGGCCAAAGAGACGGGGGGAAAGTACAACTGCTCACGCACGAAAGGCCAAAACACTTCTGACAGAATTATGGCTTACATATGAAACTTTTCTCGTACTGTCTTCATGCCACTGTGGGACAAAGATGGAATGACAGTGCCGGACAAAAAGATTCCTACATGCACATGTAGCGGTTGGGAATCACTGCCATAGACTACCAACATTCATAGAACAAACCTCTCATAAAAAAAAGCTGCTAGTGCCTCCCAGATTAGACCAAGATTCTTAAAAAATGGCGATGGAGCAGTTGCATTTTAATAGACGAGAAATGTACAGTTTTCTACCATCTTGCTGATAACGTTTCTTTAGTCATTCGGCAATCATGCAGCCTGGACCACGGCAGGGAAACCATTACATTCATGAATTTTGCCAAATAAGTGGTCATTGTGCTATAGAAATATTCTGTAAGTTTCAGAACTCAAAACTTAGTCCAAAAACAGAAAAAAATTTTTTTTCCAATTTTGTCTCAATATGACGTGACGAAAGACCGCCTCTGCAGAAGACCATCAACACCTATTTCATAATTTCCTCTTAAGCCCCGCCCACCGATTCACACATGTCATGTAATGTGGTAGTACATACAAAGCCCCTTTTACACAGAGATTCCGGAAAATACACGGATAATGTGTCCCAGGATCGTTTGATTTTGGTTCATTCACACTGCCAGTGATTTTCCAGAACCTGTGAGTTCGTTCACACATAGTAGATAGTAAGGAGGACCCTGGTCTCTGCTTCATTCCAGTTTGCAGACATTTATCCATTCTTTCTTTGTTGATGATGAACACAAACTTTCTTCTAAGAGCAACAAGGCGCACGATAATTACATAATTGCGATGACACGTGTGTCATACGACACACCCCTTACGGCATTGGTCCTGGCTTTTGTTCACACAGGGCGTGTTCCGGGACTGATCCCGACAATGTTACTTGGTCCCCATCCCGGCATTGATACCGGCATCAATCCCGGGACGTGTTTGCATTCACACAGAAGGCACTCAACGATAGTAGTGTGAAAGGGACTAGTGATAGTTGGTGGAGAAAAACAGGCCTTCTTGAGAAAGTGTGGATGAACTAATTTTAATGAGGCTCCAGATCGTGTAATTTTACTGCAGATTCGTTTTTAAACAAGGCACCATTCAGACTGACAATAAAAGATGGTGCAGTGCCAACTTATATTTGATCCAACAGTAATGTCGCAACACACAAGTGTGAGTAACAATGTTTTAACCATGTGTCACTACTCCTTTGTCTGTTACAGATCATTGTTATATGTACTCACTTAATTTTGACTTTATTGAGAATGATTAAAAAAAAAAATAAGAACAACAAGCAATGGTGAGTCATAATATGTTTACATGAAGTTATCCTAACCATGGTCACTCAAAGTACTTAAAATGTACCACAATCATATCCAAATATTTATATATATAATAAACTATACTATATAGAGTATACATTAAAGAGCCCCTGACTTAAACTGCATCCCATGTCCTTCTAAAACACAATAGTATGCTGGGCTCTACACTCCACTACACTATAGTTTAACTGAAACCTGACAGAACTGGATAGCTGATAAGTACACAACACTCCTGAAGCCTTAACTCTATTCAAACACACTTCCACCGAGCTGTTGTCCCTTATCATAGCCGGCTTACAAGACAATTTCCTTTGTGTGCATCCTGAGTGTCAGTGATGCACACTGGAATGGAAGTCTAAATAAAATGAGAGACAGGCTTTATAGCATTTGTGAAATTATCTTCTAGGCGATTTCAGTA
Organism: Chrosomus eos; assembly: GCA_036326025.1. Classification (NCBI taxonomy): domain Eukaryota; kingdom Metazoa; phylum Chordata; class Actinopteri; order Cypriniformes; family Leuciscidae; genus Chrosomus; species Chrosomus eos. The sequence goes on from CM070829.1 coordinate 20,323,070, forward strand.
CCTTCTGATGAGTCTGTCTCATTACGTGCCAACTCCGTGACATTATGAAAACACACGGCATCATGATGAAGCCACCTGTCAGAAGCTAATGAGTTTTTTTTTCTGAACAAAGACAATTCAGCATGAAAAAAGAGAAAGAAGTAAGAAAGAAGGACTGTAAGCAGGGGTTTCTTTCCAACTGGTCCAACTTGAATGGACTGACCGAATGCATACATGTGAATGTGTTTCTCACATTAAAATACAAATCATTTTTTTTGGGAAGTTGCAATCCATTTGCCTCAAAAATCTGAGGACACTCTGAAGGGGCATGGCACTTCTGTTTACATGTAACAGAGAGAAAGAACATAGAGCTGAGCATAAATGGGGTTCTGTAGAAACTGCAACACCAACCAAAGCAATCTTTGGGAGATATTAAGCTACTGTTATTAAAAGTTGAGGAGTCCCGGTAAGAACCTCACAATGAGACTCAACATGACATAAAGGATTGGGCCTCGACTGCGCTGTGGTCATGGATTAACACTGGGAGGGAAGAGAGAGAGAAAGGGCCTGAATAGAGAGTCAGAAAGAAAAAGCAGGGATAGCGAGATAGTGAAGGATAGAAAAGGAGAAAACGAAAGAGGATAAATCCCGGAACTGATGCATCTAGCTGTGGGTTCTGTGAGGACGTCAGATAAGTCCAGTTGTGGGGTTTCACACTAATTCCTAATAGTGTGAACAGCAGGCCACTGAAGCAAGGACAATCCAATGAGATAAATGCTGAATATAGAGTATGCACCAAATCCCATTTGCGCTATTCAAAGTAGTAGCCTTATCGAGGAGCCGTGACATCCATTCCCCTAACCACTGCTTCCTGTAATTCCCAACTTTAGAGTGGCTGAGATTTATATGTAGTTATATGTATGTAGATATGCTGAGGGAATTAGATGTGGTCCTATTGTAGAATATAAATATTATAGGGTTCTAAATTAACATGGCAAGCGCCAAATGCAAGTAAAATCTGTTTTGGTGCGTAAATAAAAGAGTTACTCACTAGTTCGCTGGTAACTTTATTAGGAATTTCAACAAAATACATGCTTTACATCGATTTGAATGATAGTCTCACCCTCACCCTAAATCAAAAATACTATTTGTGGCATTCATGTGTGATACTTGTGAGGAGTAGCCTGCACTAATATAATTCAATTATACAAATTGTTTAATGATCTGTAATGAATATTTGTGTTTGGTAAATTATCTTAATTCTCCCAGCACTGGCTGGTGTTGTAAAGCTACAGTAACTTTGGACATGTGAGAAAGCTCTGCGTAAACATACCAATAACATACATTTGTTTACTCACCCTGGGGTTAAGAGAAAGGTTTACCTGACAGAGGACAATGGGTCATTGCTCTGGTTGTGTGTAATGAAAGGTCAATGGTGGAACATAAAGATTTAGCGATGTTTGCTTGCAGGAACCAAGTGGGTCATGACTTTTGCTGTTTCTTTACACATCCCTTCATCCCGCGCAAAATAAAGTTCTCTTACGAGAGTATCTCTCGTACTGCGTAATATCTTACGCTATGGGGAAACACTCTTTCCTCGAGATATTGAAGCCAAAAATTATCCTTAATTTTTTTAATCATGCAAAACGCTTTTGCAGCAGCAAGCAGACAAGGGCGAAACAGCTCGCGCGCCCATTGGCTGCCTCGCTGGAAAAGCTGCAGCCTATCGAGTGAAGGCACTGCGTGACGTAATGACGAATGAAGACGCTTCGCGCTCATTTCGTCATGTCCCGCCAGTATAGGCGTGGTCTCGCCCTGTAAATACCCCTCGATAGCTGTATTTCTCTGATTTTTCATTCTTCACGCGAAGCTCATGCATCGCGGGATCCAGAGTGAGAAGCCGCGCCGTTGACTTGTAGCCTTCTCAGCGGGACGTGCCATCTTCTGAAGTCGCTGGCCCAGCCGCCTTCAACTGCCGTACCTGCTGCGCTTTCCGGCGTACTATATCCTTTTACTCTGCTAAGTGTGTGTGTGTGTTTGCTTACGTGACGCAACACCCATTTCTACTGTTCTAAAAGAGCTGCGTCTTTTTAAAGATGCTTTCCTGTGGTTCTTGCCGAGCCCCACTCAGCGACGAGGACCGCCACGTCATCTGCGTGTCCTGCCTGGGTGAGGATCACGCGGCCACCGCGCTCGCTGACGGCGGATGCTATCATTGTAAACGCTTGCCTATGGTGACTCTGCGGACTCGCCTGGCGTCGTTCTCCGAGCCCGCATCCCAGCCCGCCGTGATGCCGCGCCGCAAGAAGCGCCGCGCCCTGCGCGCTCCCGAGCTATTTCCAGCCCGCCAAAGCTCGCCGGTTCGCCCGCCAGCTTCGCCGGCTTCGCTCGAGTCGCTCCCAGACGGACAGCGGCCGCCGTCTGCCGCCGCGTCCGCACTTGAGCTCGACAAACTACCGGAGACGGCATTGAAACTGAGCCGATGCGTCCGCTCTCTCAAGCCGTGGATTACATCGGCCTGAATGGTGAGATACATTTGTGGCTAACGCTATCCGAGATGACGGAAGCTGAGCGCTCCGTGTTCCTCGACGTTCTCGCTCTGCTGGACGCCGCCCCCCTCAGCGCGGGCCCCGGCCGAGGATTGAGATAGAGCCCGAGGTCTCAAGGCCTTCCTAGTCTCTCTAGGAAAGGGACGGTGTTCAGTTCCCGCTGCGGCCGGATTTTCACCAAAACTTCTCGCTCGTTCAGTTCCAAGCAATGTGACTGTTCCAGTGTATTTCGCAGTGAGCAAGCTGGTTCCACAGCCCGCTTGCCTGCGCACAAAGGCCGCCGTTTCGGCTAACTAGCAGCGCCGCCAGGCCCGAGATCAAACACCGCGCTCTCGCTCTGCTGGACGCCGCCCCCCTCAGCGCGGGCCCCGGCCGAGGATTGAGGTAAAGCCCGAGGTCTCAAGGCCTTCCTAGTCTCTCTAGGAAAGTGACGGTGTTCAGATCCCGCTGCGGCCGGATTTCCACCAAAACTTCTCGCTCGTTCAGTTCCATGCGTTGTGACTGTCCCAGTGTATTTCGCAGTGAAGCAGCCGGTGTCTCAGCCCGCTTGCCTGCGCACAAAAGCCGTTTCTATGGCTACCCAGATAAATCCAATAAAGAGTGCATTTTCTGGTGTTCCGGCCACGGCCGATGGTGTTACGAGTGTTGTAAGAATGCCCACGTCCCAGTGCCCATTCCCACACCCAGACACAGCCCGCCACGGTGCAGGGCTAGCACAAATAAAACCAACTCATGTTGGTTGTGCAGAAAATGTGGTGAACGCGCCCATACAATGCCCGCTTACACTACACGATGCGTGTCCCTTGGTTTCTGTAAAAACGAAACTAACACACATTTAGTCGGCGCGAGCCGACAGTGTTCTCAGTGCAGTAAATGTGCCCGCTGTCCCGCATTTCCTCACTGACACGCCGAATCCCACGGGATTCACCCCCGCTCGCTTTCTATGCACAACCCGTCACAGAGAAGCTGAGCGCGGCCAGGCTGCCCGCTGTGATTAGCGCGCACCTCGCACGCTGTGAACACAGCGTTGATTCAGTCGGCGCGAGCCGAGCATTCTCCGTGCAGAAAATGTGCCCGCTGTCTCGCGCCCGCATTTCTCACAGACACTCCGAATCTCACGGGATTCACCCCCGCTCGTCTTCTCTGCACAACCCGTCACAGAGAAGCTGAGCGCGGCCAGGCTGCCGGCTTTGATCAGCGCGCGCCTCGCACGCTGTATACACAGCAGTGATTTAGTCGCGCGAGCTGACAGTATTCTCAGTGTAGAAAATGTGCCGCATTTAGTAAATGTGCCCACATTCCCTCACACGCGCCGAATCCCACAGGATTCGCCCCGCTCGCTTTCTCTGCGCGTCCCGCCATAGAGAAGCTGAGCGCGGCCAGGCTGCCCGCTGTGATCAGCGCGCCCCCCGCCTCGAACGCTGTAAACACGGTGCTGTGTTCCCAGTACACAGGGGCTCTCGAGCCGCTGTCCTGCCGCGGCCAGAGCCCAGATTTCATTCTACCCCTAGCTATTCACGCAGATGCGTGGTTAAGGCTTCCCGGGGTATCAGAATGGGTGTTGAACACTATAACGAGAGGCTGTTCGCTACAGTTCGCTCGACGCCCCCGCCGTTATACAGCGCGAGTCGAAACTACGGTGTATAGCGAAGTGTTTCATCTACTTCGAGCCGAGATAGCGAAACTACTGAGAAAAAGGGGCTATAGAACCTCTATCTCAGGGCGAAGGGGGCTTATACAGCAGATATTTTCTGGTACCGAAAAAGATGGTGGGCTCAGACCCATTCTAGATCTGCGACTGCTGAACAGAACGCTCGGGAAGCGCCAGTTCAGAATGCTTACGACCAGGAAAATCCTCGCGCAAGTGCGCCAAGGAGACTGGTTCATGTCAATAGATCTGAAAGACGCCTATTTTCAAATACAAATAGCGTCCCATCAAAGGCGATTCTTGAGATTCGCCTTCGAGGGCCAGGCATATCAATACACAGTCCTGCCGTTCGGCCTGTCAGTAGCACCCCGTACGTTCACGTAGTGCATGGACGCGGCCCTCGCCCCCCCTGAGACTTCGGGGCATGCGAGTTTTGAACTACTTGGACGATTGGCTGATTCTAGCTCGTTCACGAACGGAGCTCATAGAACACAGGGCCGCATTACTCGAGCATCTCGAGGAGCTGGGCCTTACAGTCAATTGGGCGAAAAGCTCACTGCTCCCCAGTCGGAGAATTTCCTTCTGGGAACAGTGTTGGACTCGCTATCCATGACAGCACGCCTGTCACCGGAGCGCGGATTAAATATTCAGCACGTCGCGAGATCCTTCCGCCACGGCTCTATAGTCCCGCTCAGAAGGTTTCAGAAAATGCTGGGTCTGATGGCCTCAGCAGCCTCCGTACTCCAGTTGGGCCTGCTCCGCATGCGCCCACTGCAGCTATGGCTAAAAGCACGAGTTCCCCCAGGGCGTGGACCGCGGGTCTATTTCGCCTCAGGGTCGACCTTCAGTGCGTTTCAGCTCTGAAACCGAGGAAAGTGACCGGCTGGTATCAGTCAGGTGTGAGTCTGGGGATCGCCTCGGGTGTGAAGGTGGTGTCTACGGACGCCTCCACATCGGGGCGGGGAGCGCTGCTCGAGGGCAGACCACTAGCTGGCCTATGGTCAGTACGGGAGAAGCTCCTTCACATAAACTGCTTGGAATTAATGGCAGTCGACAAAGCGCTAAGGCGCTTCTGTCCCCAGATAATAGGCCACCACGTATTGGTCCGGTCGGACAACATGTCAGTGGTGGCGTACATAAATCGCCAGGGCGGCATCGGGTCCACACGCCTTTGCAGGCTGGCGGAACCCCTCTTGGTCTGGGCCCAGCGCAACCTCCTTTCTCTGAAAGCGGCGCACGTGCCTGGGCACCTGAATACGGGTCCAGACAAGCTGTCCAGAGACAACGTCCCGACAGGAGAATGGTCGCTGCATCCGCAGACGGTCCAGCTGCTGTGGGAAACGTTTGGCAGAGCGCAGGTGGACCTGTTCGCGTCCCGCGAGAACGCTCACTGCCCAGTATTCTTCTCGAAAAGCAGGGACGCGCTGGCCCATGCTTGACCCAGCGGTCCCCTGTATGCTTTTCCCCCTGTCTCGCTCCTGCCTCAGGTGTTGGAACGGATCAGGGAAAATGGATGCCCAGTGCTGCTTGTAGCTCCGCTCTGGACGAACCAGGCTTGGTTTCCGGTCCTGATGCGGATGGCCAGCACTGCCCCGTGGCCTGTACCGTTGAGGAGAGATCTCCTCTCTCAGGCGGAGGGCTCGATTTGGCATCCTCGCCCGGAACTGTGGTCCCTGCACGCATGGGCCATCAACGGGTACCCGCTAGCCTCCCGGAAGGAGTGCTAAACACGATCGCGCAGGCTAGAGCTCCGTCTACCAGACGGCTCTATGCCTCGAAATGGTCGGTGTTCTCTACTTGGTGTCGAGCCCGTGGCTTTTCACCTGTGGACTGCGGGGTTAAGGAAGTGCTTGCCTTCCTTCAGGAGCTGATGGATAAGGGAAGGACCCCATCCACGCTCAAAGTTTACGTGGCGGCCATAGCACCGTTTGCTAAACCGGTGTCTGGCCAGTCACTGGGGAAAAACGACTTAGTCGTGCGTTTCCTACGAGGAGGTTAAACCCTCCCAGGCCCCCTTCAGTCCCGGCTTGGGACCTTTCCACGGTCTTGGAGGCCATGAAAGGCGCCCCGTTTGAGCCGATCCAGCTGTCGGACATGAAGCACCTGTCCCTTAAGACGGTGTTTCTATTGGCTCTCGCTTCAGTGAAGCGTGTAGGGGACTTACAGGCGCTTTCTGTAAGCGCGTCTTGTCTGGAGTTTGGGCCTAACGACTCAAAGGTCGTACTCAAACCGAGGCACGGCTACGTGCCGAAATCCCTCAATACACCGTTTAGGGCCCAGGTAATTTCCCTGTCAGCCCTTCCGGTTCTCGATGAGGAGAGGGACGCGAGTCTCCTTTGCCCTGTCAGGGCGTTAAGGGCTTATGTGTCCCGCTCGCCTGAGTTCAGGCAGACCGAGCAGCTTTTCGTTTTGTTTGGCGGCCGTTCTAAGGGACTCGCCGCCTCAAAACAGAGCCTATCCAGATGGATAGTGGATGCCATAGCGCTGGCTTACACTTCCAAGTGCCTGCGGTGCCCATTGGGTGTCAAAGCGCACTCCACAAGAGGCGTGGCCTCGTCGTGGGCATGGTATAGCGGGGTCTCCCTGCAGGATATCTGTACGGCTGCGGGCTGGGCCTCGCCGTCGACATTTATCAAGTACTATAACCTGGAGGTGCCCGCCTTACAAGCTAAGCTTTTGGCGGTCTGAACTTCGGGCTTATCGGCCGCCAATGCGGCTATGTTGCCCTTACGGGTCGGTACCCCTACGGGACTTTTATGAAGGAGTGATGCTTCTAGCCTCTCCTCCTCTACTCTATGTGAGTTATGGTGATTATGCACTAGATGTGCCCCGGGCTTGGCCCCGGGACTCTGGTGTTGGATCCCTGTCCGCACGGCGTTTTGTATGGGGTCCCCATAGCGTAAGATATTACGCAGTACGAGAGATACTCTCGTAAGAGAACGTACTCGGTTACTAACGTAACCTCGGTTCTCTCTAGAGAGGGAACGAGTACTGCGTATCTTGCCGTGCTTGAACTATGCTCTGGTTCGCTTCGGTGTACAAAATCAGAGAAATACAGCTATCGAGGGGTATTTACAGGGCGAGACCACGCCTATACTGGCGGGACATGACGAAATGAGCGCGAAGCGTCTTCATTCGTCATTACGTCACGCAGTGCCTTCACTCGATAGGCTGCAGCTTTTCCAGCGAGGCAGCCAATGGGCGCGCGAGCTGTTTCGCCCTTGTCTGCTTGCTGCTGCAAAAGCGTTTTGCATGATTAAAAAAATTAAGGATAATTTTTGGCTTCAATATCTCGAGGAAAGAGTGTTTCCCCATAGCGTAAGATATTACGCAGTACTCGTTCCCTCTCTAGAGAGAACCGAGGTTACGTTAGTAACCGAGTACGATTGCTCTCCTGGAAAAATCAAATCATACCAGTTAAACCGTCTTCTGTGTCGTTGAGGATCATTTTGACTGTTACACTAATATGTATATTGATATATTCAGGATTCCTACACTGTTTGACCAATTCATTGTAATGATTTTTTCCACCCATGACCTTTCTAGTCTTAAGGTAAGGAATGCCCAAAAGGGACATGGTGATGGAAAAAATATATTTAAAAACTTTTCAAACAAAGTTTTGAAATATATGTTTTCCATCACCAAGTTCCTTTAGTAGCTCTGTATCTTCGTTTATAATAATCACTGAAAGTGTGTGTGTGTGTGTGTGTGTGTGTGTGTGTGTGTGTGTGTGTGTGTGTGTGTGTTGTGTGTGTGTGTGTGTGTGTGTGGTGTGTGTGTGTGTGTGGTGTGTGTGTGTGTGTGTGTGTGTGTGTGTGTGTGTGTGTACTTGTACAACTATCTTTGTGAGGACCAGTTTGAGTTTTAGACCATTGGAGTGAGGACAAAGAGAGTAAAGTGAGGACATTTTGGCCGGTCCTCACTTTCTGAGACCCCTTTAAAGGCCTGTTTGAGGGTCAAGACTTGGTTTTAGGGATAAAGTTATAATTAGGGTAAGGGTAGGTTTAGGGTAAGGGTTCGGGTTAAGCACTTAGTTGTGATGAGTAAGGTTAGGGTAAGCGGCTAGAGATTGCATTGTGTCAATGAATGTCCTCATAAAGATAGATGTACAAGAGAGAGAGTGTGTGTGTGTGTGTGTGTGTGTGTGTGTGTGTGTGTGTGTGTGTGTGTGTGTGTGTGTGTGTGTGTGTGTGTGTGTGTGTGTGTGTGTGTGTGTGTGTGTGTGTGTGTGTGTGTGTGTGTGTGTGTTCGAAATGTAGTCTCTCGCTTTCTACCCCAAATCTGGATCAACAAATTAGAAGACATCATTCTGCACTTAAAGGATAATTCCGGTATTTAGCACTTTGAGTCTATTTTCTATTTTTTTTTGGATGAACTACAGTGGTGGACACAGAAATTTTGACGATGGGTCCTGCCTCGACTTTTTGACTATTTTAGAATCGCCTCTGACCGCTTCAGAGTGGCTGTCTATGAGCATGCACAAACATGTCCTTAAAACAACCCTTAACATTAGCTCTCAAAACTGTGCAACTCACCGAGTGGTTAGTGGTGTTCGTTGATGATTAACGTTCACACATTTTTTAGCATTTTTTGTTTTATAGTGCAATATATATGATAGTAAATGAATGAGAAAGTGTAAATATGCTTTTCAATGGAGCGATTGTCTGGATTTGTGTCAAAAAAGAAAATTACATCTTCATGCTCATCATATAATATATTTGTGAACTTTTTTTATCTGCTTCATCCAAAACAAGTGATTGATTTTTAATAACGTCGTCTCATTTTTTTAATGAGTTTTACAGAGGTTTAAATCATTTCCAAGGCGTTTCCATTATATTTTTTTATGATTTTGTTTTTATCAATTTCTATATCTTTTCAAGGCCTAGAAAACAAAATTTTGTAAAATATCCGGATATTTCCAGCATGTTCCTGTCCATGGGAACCCTAGATATCACAGCTGTGAATTAGTAATAGGCTGGGTATTGAAAGATCAATTTCTGAGAGAAAAATGTGCAAATGATGACTCTTGAGCTGTGATTTGTTGTGTATTTGACCCTGTAACAGGAACGCTTCACCTTAAAATAAGAGCACATAAGGGTTATATGATGTTTAACCAGTACAAGCTGTGATTTTTAACATGTTTAACCATGATGATATTTCAGTCGAACCATGATGACCAAGATCCGGTCAATCTTTGCACCCACTATCTAGACGTATAATCTAATAGAAGACAATAGAGCATTGTATAACACCCTTAAGACACTGGTTTTAGCTGAACTTTGTCAGGAGAACCTTCTTAATCAGAGAACCTTTTCTTATTTCTAGCATAGAAATATCTGGATTGTTGCAGTATTCATAGAATGAAGTCATATAATGGTAAACATAAAACTATATGACCTCTGGATTCACCGATATTCTTCTTGCCGAACCGGTCCAAGGATCCTCTTATCTGTTCTTCTCTATAGTGAATGGTGAAAACAGAGGAAAAGTACAGTGCAGAATTACCAGTTTCTTACACTCACTGCACTGAATAACACGTACCTCATCTGGAAAGAACAGTTAATAAACCAATAGGAGCAGAGAGAAAGAGAGAGAGAATATTGGAAACAAGAGATCTCTTAACAAAAGAAATCCCTCAGAACATCGGCAGAGAGAGAGAGAGAGAGAGAGAGAGAGAGAGAGAGAGAGAGAGAGAGAGAGAGAGAGAGAGAGAGAGAGAGAGAGAGAGAGAGAGAGAGAGAGAGAGAAGGCTGAAGCCCTGTTTATTGATCAGATAAAAGCAGAGACAGAGAATGACTACTACTGTAAATCATCTCCAATGTGGTTTTGAACGACCTACACAACAGCAGACCACTGCAGACGAGTAAATAAAGCCACAAATGAACCAGCCAAACGAGAGCACTTTAAAAGCAGCAACAGCTTCTAAATGAAAGAGGGATAACTGAACGTACAAGAATCCTGAGATCCATGATTGTAATCTTGCCCTCTTTTCGAGATTTTAAATATCAGCCATTTTGGACTGATCAAGTGTGGAGGTGATGCTTTTATCTGCACCACAACGGTACATTAATGTATGAAAGCCTGCTTTCCATCTCAGAGTAAAAAGGTTATTTTTAGGTGAAGTATAAAATAAAGTAAAACATTGTTAGATAAAATTGCAATTGAGAAATATAAAGTTAATTACAAGAAATAAAGTTGCATTTGCAAATAAGGACATTGCGCAAAATAAAGTCACAATTACTAGAAACAAAATCATAATTGCGTGAAAGTCACAATTTTAGATATCAAATCACGCTATGGTATTTAAAGTTGCAATTGTGTGAAATATGAGAAATAAAGAGATATAGCTATGGCCATATAAAGTTGCAATTGCTAGAAACAAAATCACAATTGCAAAATACAAAGTCACATTTTGAGATATGAAGTCAGATTATGATATACATTATAGTAGCAATTGTGTGAAATAATGTCACAATTATTGTAAACAGTTGTACAGTAACTGTGAGATATGGTCACATCATGAGATATAAAGTTGCAATTACTATGCATAATTGTGATTTTGTTTCGCATGCGCAATGTGACTATTTTGCCAAATGTGACTTTGTATCTACAATTGGGATTTTGATTTTAGTAATTGCAAGATATAAAATCACAATTACTAGAAATAAAATCTCAATTGAAATAGTTTCATTTTGAGGTAATTTTTTATTAATAATTTAATAAAGTTGCAATTATGTGAAATAATGCCTCAAATACTAGAAATACAGTTGCATTTGCAAGATAAAAAAGTCGCAATTAGAATAGTCACATTTACAAGAAACAAAATCACAATTGGGAGAAAACTGGCTATTACCTTTTATCTATTTACTCTGCAGTGGAAGCTTTTACCTGCAGTAACAGGCAAGAAGACACAGAATGTGTATGTAAATACACATAAATATCCAACATGCAACATGCATCGTTTTCACAATGATATAAAACACTAATCCATACTGTCTGCTTATACAGTACTTCAATGTTATTGACAGGATTGAAGTCTCCATCCTCTTATTAAGAAGGGGTTTCAACAGGAGGAATGGATCTTTAGGCCCATTTGCATTAATGTTTGGATTTGCCATTAATCGTGAAGTTTTTATGTGCTTGTTAAACCGGCTGAAATGCATTTCCAAGCTGGTTTTTGCTTGTTAGTGCTGGTCCAGCTAGTTGAGCAGCACAGCAATGCTACTGACCAGCAAATCTACAACTATAATGATTTTCTGATGGAAGCGAGGAAATCTTGCTGGTTACAAGCCTAATGGGATCAGTTCAAACATGCAAGGTAATGTATGTTGAATGTCTGAAATACCCTTTACCTCCATCTCAGCATCCCGAGATCGGCACATGTGCACATGCACCCCCCGGGCGCTGTAATAGTACATCCCACAGGCGACACTCTAAGGTCAGTCCAGGTTACTGACCCCTGCTCCTCTCGGACTCATGGTAATGAAAAACAATTGTCCCTCCGTGATGGGCCCTGGATGGGCCTGAGGCAGACAATCAGGCTGAATCAATGTTTCGAGGAGCATACTCATTACACCCCTTCACTTCCAACACACAGACACAGCACTTTCACAGGACAGGGGCAAACTATTTGGAAAAAGGGCGGCCTAGAATAAGGTTATTTGGGGGAAACAAGTTAGGAGAGAAAAGCTGATGGAGAATGATGCTGGATGAGATCTGTGACCTGTCAAATAGACAGGTCTTATATGGATGACACGTGGATATGGGGATATTGTAGATAGTAAACATTAAAAAATATATATTATATGTGTCTGTGTGTATAACCAGACTGATAAAGCAGGTGTGCAGCATGCAGGAAGTGACCTAGAAACTTTGCTGAATTCACGTACAGATTGTACTAGAGAAAAAGGTGTTGGGTGAGGAGAGAGAGAGAGAGAGAGAGAGAGAGAGAGAGAGAGAGAGAGAGAGAAAGAGAGAGAGAGGGAGGAGAGGAGAGAGAGAGAGGAGAGGAGAGAGAGAGAGAGAGAGAGAGAGGTAGAGATGAGGTGATAGGAGAGATAGAAAGATGTGAAGAGAGTCTGATCTAATGACCTCGGGGTCTGACTAGGACATCATTCAGCTACACACCCCACTGTAACGCCACAGAGCAGACAAATCTGAGTCAGCTTCTCTCTGACACGTGCATGATGACACTCATGCTTATGTTCTTCCTACATCTCTACAGTTACAGTCTGAAAGTCACAAAAATCTGCTTTGGCTCTTCTTTATTAAAGGGAAGTTCACCCTGAAATGAAAATGTTACTTTCTAAACCCTTCTGACAATCACAATAAAACAAATGTTGTGGTCCCTCTTTCTGTATAATAAAAGTGAATGGGTGGTCTCAATTATAAATGTAGCGTCACGTTTGATCTGTGTTTGTGTTTTGCTTCGGTTAGATTTTGAGTTTGCACTGTTCTCAGCTCAGTTTTGTGTGTTTTTATTATGTTCATGCTCTTCTGTTGCAATGGTTTCTTATTTGCCTGCATGTGTTTCACCTTTGTCTTGTTAACCACCTGTTTAGTCCCTTGTACTTCTCTCTCTATATATATAGTGCTCATTTTCAGTTATTCTTGCCAGATCTCGTCTCATAATAGGTGTGGTTCTGTTTTCTGTGTTTTTGTTTCCAGATTACTTGAAGAAGTGTAATTTTGAGTTTATTTTGATTATAGAAAAGATCTTATAGGGTACGTTTACATGACAACAATGTACTAAAAACAGAAAAGATTTTCCTTTGCGCTTTTCGCAAACAGACGACAACATTGTCAAACCTATCCCTGTTCACACGGATCTGCAAAAACGACTAAAATGACTGTATTCTGCTGCCAGGCCAGTAGCTGGCGACGCCACTTTGTAAAGAAAACCTACTCATCAATAGCTTGAACACCTAATATACTTGCACATGATGTCACCGTTTTCACAAATCCACTTTTTTTGTAGTTTACACAGAGAGAATAACGCTATCGTTTTCAAAAACGTGCACTTTGAAGCCATTTTCAAATGTTTGCATTTTCAGGCCCTCAAAACGCCATTAGCTGGGACCCTTATAATCATATTGACGGCTCAATCGGAATAAAAAACCTTCATGTAAACACCTTAATTGATCTGATTAAACTCGATCCGATTGGGATTTTGACCGGATTGAAAGGGGTGGTTTATTCCTTTTGTAATCTGATCGAGAGAACATGTAAACACTTGATCGGATTGAAAACCGAAACTGAAAGTATTGCGCATGTGCAATGACGTTGAAATAGCGTAATGACGTATGACGCACTGAACGAGCTGTTCTTACTTTTGAATAAAGTGTATTAAATGAGTGTCCAGTTATTCTAAAATTCTCATTTTACTCAACGTCTGTGAAGTGGAGCAGACAACGTCCCACCAGTCCTTGTTTGAGACTCCATCCACAGATGACTGGTTTTGGGCGCTGCGTGATAAATAGAAGCAGCACAGCAAACGGTTCATATGCTCATTGTCTCCAAACCATGACCAGAGACGGATAAACATTAAGTCAGTCCAATAGAGGAGAATAGTTATGCGCAAACAGAGGCAAGTATATTCGTGCAGTGTGTGCATGTCAAAAAATCTATTCCGATTTTAAGTTTGTGACATATAAATGCACACATCAACCCGATTACTTTATTTATCGTTCATGTAAACACCGTGTTCGGATTCATCAATCGGATTGATTTCATTCTGATTTAAACACAATATGTCTGTAAATGAACGGCCATAACAGAAAAAGGTTTTCATTTTTATTTTATTTGTCATGTAAATGGCCCCTTATTGCAACCCCCAGCTGACAATCATAAAAGTGCATCATACAACTATAAGCCATGATGCCCTAGAGTTATTTTAGTAACATATAAATAAACCTAAACCACTACTAACATTTAAACCATTAAGTAAAATAACAAATATTATTTTTAAAATATTTCTATATAGCTTTAGTTTTATTTTATTTCAGTTTTAGTTTAATAATTGTAGTATTTCAAAATAAAATTATTTCAGCTAGCTGCCAAGTCTTTTTAAAAAGTTTTCCATTTAACATTTTTATTTTATTTCATCTTTGATTTAAATACATTTTTTTCTATTTTAAGATTTTTATTAGTTTCAGTCAACAATAAAAACACTTGTTGCCAGGTTCAATGTTTGATTTAGGTATGTTTACATGACAACTACAGTATGTACTAACAATTGAAAAAATAAAAGTTTTTCCTTTGCTTTTTTCGCATACAGACAACAACGCTGTCAAAACTTTCCCCGTTTTCAAGCTGTTGGCGTGGAAATGAACAGCCAAATCGTATAAAAAGTTGTGTAAACGGTCCCTTAAAGATACAGTTCAACTAAAATGTATAATCTATCATCATTTACTCACCCTCATGTAATTCTAAACCTGTATGACTATTTATGAGACATGAAAGAAAATGTTTTAGAAAGATACAATCCAAGTGGGGTCGAAAACAACACAGAATAAATAGCAGATTTGGATGGTATGTAAATGATCACATCATTTTTGGGTGAACTATTAAGAGCTACAGTCGAGGGAGGAATTTTTTTTACACAAAATTATTAAATAGCTTTGTAAGATTTATTGCAGAAGTCATATCGACCACATTTATACTGTTTTTTTTTTTTTTTTAGCTTGACAGCACCAGTCCCGATTCACATTAATTATTTGAAACCTGTCTGTGATAGTGTCCATGATGTTCTTTAAAACCTTGTCTTGTGCTCTAGAAGAAAATCATATGGGTTTCGAACGACATAATTACAGAATTTTGTAAACTATCCCATTAAAACTTCCCCTACTTGAACATGCACAAACAGCACAGGGATCTGCAGTTATAACTCTTGAAGAAGACCTTTCTTCTGTAGCGTCTGTCCAATTCTGGGCCACTTTCTATGGTTTTACTGACATTTCCTAGATGAGGAGTGGGTGGAGGACAGCGAGAGAGAAAACGAGAGCTCCTAACAGCACTTATCATTGCTTTGTCCTTCACATCACAAACACATTGTGCATGATGGAAACTATGGCAACGGGACCAGGTACTGCAACACGGGGTATAGCGGGGGACAGCACACATATCTGCTGCTTATAACTCGTCCATGCACATCCTACTAAATGCATTTCAGAAACAGATAAGATGTAAAGATGGACTTATCAGCCACACGATTCACATTAAGAATGAAAGGGAATCATGCTACATCTGACTGCAGTACTAACAGATCTTTCATACTGATGCTATCTTTGAATGGCAATGGTAAAATCTGAGCTTTAGGGAATGTAAAGATGTCTGATAAGAGAATGTAAAGATGTCCATGGTACTCTTTTTCAAATTTAACCCAAACATAACAGCTACTGGCAATGTCTCTTAAGGCCTCATTATGCTTCTGCGTCAACTCCACGGCGTAGCTACGTCGTCACTCCTACGGCGTCGTTGCCGTTTTGTGGTTCTGCGTCAGGTTGCGTTGCATCGCGGTGCATCTGACCAATCACAGCCCTTGCGGTCTGCGTCGCCTCGACGCGTAGTTACAATTTTTTGGAGGTGCACGTCGAGCTACGACGTAAGGGTCGGAGAGGGGTTCACGGCAACGCAGAGGGGTCCGCGGGGGTACGCCATCGATTCGACGCAGAAGCATAAAACAGGCTTTAGTTACTATCAGTTCATTCCTTGATAGTGGCAGATACCCAACAATGCATGCATGTCGTTAAAACAACTATTATGATATAATATCACACACCCCTACCATACAACTTTTGGACTATATTCAAGCCATTAGAAGGTTTTTAAAAATAACATTTGCACTTGCATATATATTCATGTATCAGTCATGTGCCCTTATAATCTTTAATTGAAAAAACGTCCTCCCTCTTGCAGCAACATCTCTTTTCTGATGACGTTTACTGATGTGAGGCTGGGACAACCCGTCACTCACATGACATTACAGCAATAGCAAACCACAACCATCCAATCGATTCCCCATGGACAAAATCAAGCCCTGCCTTACTTTCTCTTTTCTTGTCCGAGAAGCCATTTTTCTCGGATATACATCACAACAGGGAAGAAAAAACTATTTCATGTCGATTTTAAAAAGTGGAGAGTAAAAGATCACAGAATTGGATGAACTATCATTCAACAAATACCATTGCCGAGGTGAACCACAAGACCAAAATCCAGTTAAATGAGAAACAACCAATCAACTCATTAAACCTGCCATAAGCCACAAACAGGCCCTGAGACAGCAGTTTCCTCCCTCATCACTCGCATATGGATTTCTGATGGCTCTGGGAACTAATTGATTCACTAGCTTACCTAGCTATGAGCTATTTTACGGCCTAATGATACTGATAAACAAACGATTTCTGATTTATCTGGAAAAAAAAAGATCAATAATTGCTGGCCCAGTTCTTTGTGGTGTGTGTGTGTGTGTGTGTGTGTGTGTGTGTGTGTGTGTGTGTGTGTGTGTGTGTGTTGGGGTGTGTGTGTGTGTGTGTGTGTGTGTGTGTGTGTGTGTGTGTGTGTGTGTGTGTGTGTGTGTGTGTGTGTGTGTGTGTAGCATGTGGTAATTAGACACAGAGCAGGGATTTCTGAAGCAGTCAAGCAGCGCGAGAAAAGTCTCCTGCTCTCATTGTGGATTAATGAGCAAAGCTTTACGCTGCAATTAAAGATGAAACGAATGCAGAGATGTACATTTCCCCTCCTGTGGTCAGAGCCAAGGAGAAACCACGTAACAGACACATTCAGATCGGCTTTGCTCTGAACTAAAGTGAAAAACTTTTTATCAGACCGACACATGACATCGATGACATCTGTACGGTAAAGCACGACAACCGCATGAGGACGGGATTTGACATTACCGCTCGCCGTGGTTGTTCTACAAGGCTTTGAATTGTAATGTCACCGTTCGAATATGTGTTCGGAAACAACAAAAGCACGAGCGTTCGGAAGGTTAATGTGAAATTATTCAAATGTATTCATATGTAAATCCCTCGTCCCGGTGCCATTGACGGTAAGGAGTTTGGTGCCCCTCGAGCCTCCCAAATGCCGCCACACTTTATCGGCCTTTATTTCTTCAGTTCAGGGACGTTTTCAAGCATGGAACACAGAAAAGGGAGGGAGAAATAAGTAAAGTGAGCAAATGAAAGCAGGAGGTGATAACTGAGCCCTGAATGGAGGCATGACTGGAGAATGATTATTATTCGATACAGAGGGAGCAGACAGCACTTTGATGAAGTGAGTGGGTATAAAATCCATACGCAGAGCGTGTTTCAAAAAGAAACTGCCCCATAGAGAGGAGAGGGAAGTGATCTGAAAAGATAAAAAGAAAAAAGATCCAGGACGAGGCTTAGCTCACACCATGTTTCTCACATTTGAAGACTCCATGAAATGGTCTGACGAACGCAATTTCATTTCATGTTGTTGAGGTGGGACATAAAAATAGGTTAGCTTAAATGTGCAGTTACATTAGCAAAAAAAGGTAGAGTAGAAATTAATGAAGCACAGCTCACACAGAAGTCACTTTCAAACCAAGCAGTTTCCTGTTAACCTGACTCCGCCAGATGGATTTGCTCCGCATATCCATCTGGAAACCTTCCGTTGAAGTAGTTTTGGTAAGGGCCGAAAATACTGGTTAGCTGATTGGCCTATGTTGGTGATAGACGGGCCAAATCAACCAATCAGATCAACGAAGCATATGACGTACTAACAGAGCTACGACGAAAACACAACCACAAGCCAGGCTACTCTTGCTGCTGCAGGTAAAGGCTCGTTAGCTCAGCAAATAAGCAACATGTCGGCAAAGGATATTTGCCGTTTATGTAACTACAATTTCAAATAACTGAAGCCGCCATGTTCTTTAGACTGAACTGTCGCGCTTCTCGTTGCGTCACACCTCAACCCGCCTCAAAGCCAACGCTGATTGGACGTTCGTTTGGTGAACTGCTCCCAAATTTTCTTTAACGGAAAGTATCCAGACTGATCTGCGAGTGAAACCTTGAAAGCTCGCGAGATCAGGATGGTCTCACGAGGCTAGTTTCCTGTTGGCCAACGAGGAGAATCTGTGAAAAACTTGAACCGTTGCTCAACCCAGATCCTAACGATTCCTATGAAAATAACTGGATTTCGCCCATAAAATTCACCAAACAATGGTAAATGTGACTACACCTAAGACGTACCATTAAACCATGATTCGCTACTTGATATTGCTAGCCAATAGCAGGTAGCCTACCTGTAGAAAAGTTTCTAATACCTGAAGAGCCATCTGTTAGCATTCACATTCATCACAATCACTACGTTTACATGCAGCCAATTTTCGGGTTTTGGTCGGGTTAAGGTCACTATTCGGGTTTCTGAAACATTAGGAATAACCCGTTTACATGCGTGAGCAGAGAGAGTTTCTCCTGTATACATGAATTGCAATATCCCGATCAGATCCCGATGTAAACAGCGACGCACGGTTAGCGTCTTGACGTACGGACCACGTTAAGACGCAATATGCGTCATTTCCGATTCTTCTTCCTGTATCCAAAGACAACAATAACAGCAGCACACGGATAATGAATAGTTCGTGGCAGATAGCGATTGCCTTTATTTGCGCTTTGATGCTGGTAACGTTACTGACCTCGCTCCAGAGGTATGCTGTGCTGCGTCTCGCCATGTTTACTTCCGGTAAACTGCACGCAGGTTTTTGTATGCGACGAGAAGTTTCTCTACTCAAAAGACCAAGATTCCTTGCGAATAGAACATGCGCAGAACACAAATCACAATGGGGATATCCCAATACGCGTTTACATGACCATAAATTCGGGTTAGAAAAGGGGTACCCCAGGTATAATATCCCGGTTTTTAAAATCCGGGATATGAGCATATCCGGGTTTTTGCCGGTGTTTACATGGCCGTTCGCGACCGGGTTATTGCTAATATCCCGGTTTTGAACGGGTTATTGGCTGCATGTAAATGGCAGTTCCTTGGTTTAAACAGGACCTTCCCGAAATGTACCAGCAGAAAGAAGTATAAAAAGCATTTTATTGGACAAACTTTTGTATACACACACACCTTAGCGGATGATGATGTCATCACGTTGGTCCATTAACCTAGGGTGACCAACTGTCCTGTTTTCATATAACAATATAACAAATTTCTATCCATACAGAGGAGGCATAACCTACTTTAAATTTATTGAAATTAATAAGGTTTCTTAGAGTAAACTTCGAGTATCATTTGAGTAGGCCTATCTGTTTGCCGGGCCGAGTGTCCTGTTTTTTCAGGACAAAATATGGTCACCCTAATTAACCTGGATGATAAAGACTGTAGATTGTAAATTTGTATATAATTTGTCAACCTTTAGGAGTACACTAGCATTTCGATAGCCTCAAAGCTAACAGACATGCAGGGCTGCCAACTCTCACGCATTGACCGTGAGACTCACGCAATTGACCCTTTTCACGCTCTCACACACACATCCATTTTCTCACGCAGAGAAAAATCGTGGACAAAGATGACACAACACCGACAGACAAGACAGAGCAGGTTACTTTTGATATGGAACAAATTCTCAGCTGTCAGATTCTGTCAATATGTTTACGAGATTCACACAATAATTTGGCGCTTTTAAACGTGACAGATCGCTGTAGCGCGTCAGTTCAAACGGCACATGATACAGTAGCCTACAACTTAGTTTTTTTTTTTTTTTTTCATTCCCCCCATATTTCTGGAAGAGAAAGTCTGATATGGGCTAAAAGTCATTTTCATTTCACTTCATCTTAAGTCATATTAAGAAAGTAACATGAAGTCATCATTTTGTTTCATTGACTTGGAAGAGATCGACATTTACATTATTATATATTTTGTCAACTTTCAGGCACACATGTCAGAGGCCTCAAAAGGTAACAGACATGGACTAAAAGAGAGATTTGGATTTCAGCAGGTCCTAAATACGTCATCTAAGATAAAACAAAACATGATGTCATCATTTGGTCCATTTACCTGGAAAAGACAGACTATAAATGTGTATACATTTAGTGAACTAGCATTTTAATAGCCCCAAGGCTAACAGACATGAACTAAAAGCCAGATTTTGAGGTCTGGTGGTTCTAAATATGTCATACAAGAGAAATAATAATGAATCAAAGATAATGTTGCGATTTAGCACGTTAATAGACAGAAGTTAAGGTTTGATTTTATGTTTTTTTTTTAACATGCAGCATAAGAAAGTGGGTTTTATCTGAGGAGCTTTCAGTGCTCTAACTCTGCTGCCTGTTCTCTGTATGATGGCTGCAGGAGAAATGAGGTGTTCTGCTGTAAACATGCACCAGTGACCTGTGTCTGTCTGTGATGGTCAGTGTTTGTGTGTGTTCTCAGATGCCCTTTGTAACATTGCCCTGTAGGACCAGTACACTCTGAAGTTTGCTGCACCGCATCACCGCTCTGCTGAACACAGATGGAAAGTCACACAAACAGAATAAGAAAGAAAATACTAGACTGTCCATTGGTGTTCCACTCCATATTTGACCTCTCCTGCCTTATCTTTCGCTTATCAACATCTCTCCCATTTAAAAAGCATAGCCTTTGGAATGAACTTTATATTTGTAACTGTATTTTTGGGATTGGTGATACTGTTTCTTTTCAATCTGATACAGCCATTTAACATTAAATACCCTTCTTAACATTACAAAGTCCTAAACTGTTCATTTCAGATTTCAATAACATTGCAAGCAAAACCTAATTAAATTGAGATTATTTTGTGTAAACCATTTGTTTGCCATGACCTCGGTCAAGTTCTGCTCTGTCTGTCTGAGACAGAGGAACAACTATTTGTTAACGTTTTTTCTCATTTTGAAGCTTATGATACACAGTAGTTTTCATTTTAAATAATGAAATGTGGTCACTTTTATGTGGTCATCTTGATACAAACCATGGGCACAGAAAATATAAATATTTCTCGATCAATCCCGCCTTTCTGTAGTAAAAAAAAAAACACAGAGAGCTCTTCCTGTGCCAATTTTTTTTAAACATATTAGGAACAGATTTTCCACTTTGCATTATGAAAAACCTCACAGATACAGTGTATTTAAAAAAAATGGTGAACACTGCCATAGCGCTATTAATCTCAGAACAATGGCTAAACACACTGACATTTCTCTCTCTTATCTGTAATAGTATGGGGAATGTGAGAGTGTGAATGTGCTCATCAGATAAGTATATATTTTCTTTTTTTAAATGGATAAATGGAAACTGTGCAGTTTTGGAGTCTGATAAGACATATTATAGACTGACATTTGTAATATGCTGCAAAAATGGAAAATTCATATTTGAAGATTCTTGTCTCAAAGAACATGTCAGCAACATATACAACTGGAGGTCCAAACTGTGCACCCTGGTGGTCAAACACACAATATTACACAGGGAATCATAGGGTCCTATTTACACCGGTTTATAATTAGTCTCTTTTGTCCAACCACTTCTGTATTGATTTCTTCGAGGGGAGTGTCAATGGGCGGGTAAATGTATGGGCATTTTCAGATCTTTCGATTTAATTGATGAAATAAGCTCATGCAATTTACATATGAACGTGACCGGAGATGACAGAAAACCATACAAAGAGCATCAGCTTTCGTTTCTGCTCTGACAGCCGCAAGACCACACCGAACGCTGAGTGTGAATTAGAAATCAGGAATGGTGAGAGAACGTTGTACGTTTTTTCATCCTCAAACCAAACTTGAGACTTCAGCCAACCAACAAAATTTTAATTCCTTCTGGATAGCGCGCAATGTTTACGCGGTAGGTCAGTAGGCGAAGAATAGGTGCTTAATTTTTTTGGTGGTTGTTTAAACACATTTGAATCGTTTTCGACTACCTCTGAAAGTGGTCAAAAGTGGAGACCACTTTAGACCCCATTGACACCTGTATTTAGCGTCATCCACTTGTGATCCGATCGAAATAAACACATCTTAATACCAGGTGTAAATCTAGCCTAGTTTACCTGGCCAGTGTTCGATTTGATTTATGTTTGGGTTTGTCTAGTGACACTCACATAAAGAACTACTAACAACTAAGTGGTCAGAGCAAGTAAAATATTACACAAAGCAGTACAAATGAAGGTAAAGAAAGCACATTTCCCTAAAGTTCAATTCCTGTGTTTGTTTTGGGGATTTAATCACTTGTCCGGCATCCCGTTGAGCTTGCATCTAATTTAAACATAGGCTGCATGGTCACAAAACCATGGCAACAGCTGCCGAATTTAAACAGGCACACTTTCTACACACACATACCTTCAAAGGGCTCCTCCGTCAAGGGAGAATTTTTAAAAGATGTATTTTTACTAAGTGGGTCAGAAGAATCCTGCCCCAAAGGCCATGGTGAGACATTTGCTTATACAGGTAACACAAACAGATGCCGCTGCACCAAAACCAGCTGAGCAGACACTCTACGTGTTGTTTTGCAATTGAAGAACACAGTTTAGCACATTTATTCATAATGCAATATTAAGCAAAGCAAAGACAAGAAAAGTCAAAGAGACACAAACAGGATAAAGTGTGCTAAGAACGAGTTAATTACTGCCAAAACGGCAGCAAAACTACAGATGTGTCCTACTTAAAAACAGAAAGGAGCATGCTTAAGTTTGAAGTGGGCCTGGAGGGAGGCACAGTTGTAGATAATTGTCAACCACATGCATTATGGGTCGTGGATTGCAGTTTTGTACTGTGTTGATCAAAACATGTTTTCTACTTTTTCCACAGATGGAGGATTAAACTTTCAGATCAACAGAAGTTGTGTGGGAGTGGTAGCGCAGGGTTATACCAAAAGTTTGGAAAATGGTGGACAAGATTTTAGGACAAGATTCTACACTGTTAAAAAAAATTCCGTTAAAAAACGGAAAAAGTGCTGGTAATTAATTACCAGCACTTTTTCCGTTATTGTACGGGCACTTCCGTAAACCTCAAAACGGATATTTCCGTAGATTTATATGAGTTTTTCTGTACCATTGACGGACATTTCCGTTAAACCTAAAATGGAAAATTCCGTATTTTCCGTAAATGTTTGCGTTATTGTACGGACAATTCCGTAAACCCTATCAGATATTTCCGTAGATTTACCTGACTTTTTCTTTACCATTTACGGACACTTCCATCAAACCTAAAATGGATTTCCTACAGTAAAAATAAAACAGATAAATTTAGGCAATATACCTACAGCAAATAGAATTGTTACTTTTCTGTTAGTTAACAGTGTAATGATAACTCTTGTTGAAAACATTTCAAACAAATCTTCTGTGATTAAAAAATATTTTTATTTACTTATAGATCTACAACAATTCCATGAAAACTAAAATATAAAAGGAAAAAAAAAACACAAAAGGGAAAAGTGTATTCTTCTTGTCTTCAGGTAAGATGAAGGCTGTAAAAGAAATACAAAACACTATTACTGACATACAGAATGTGTCAAAACAAAGAAAACAAAGATTCTAGGTGGGAAAAACTCACTCACCAAGAAATGTGTAGTCAATTCTTCAGAGTCACCGGACTGATTGGACCAGGTCCTGGTAGGACTG
The DNA here is from genome assembly GCA_036326025.1 of Chrosomus eos. Lineage (NCBI taxonomy): Eukaryota > Metazoa > Chordata > Actinopteri > Cypriniformes > Leuciscidae > Chrosomus > Chrosomus eos. The sequence goes on from CM070829.1 coordinate 20,346,834, forward strand.
CAGACTTGGGTTTAGCCACCAAAAACTACAAAGGGGAGAGAACAGTATGTGGCCAAACCATCATGATGTTTCAAATTTAGTTGCCGTGTACTGTAATGGTTCTGTCTGCGGTTAACCGTACCTGTCTGTCTCGTGGCGAGAGGCCTGCATTACGACCCAGCTGTCCCTCCAGGTTGTCGTTGTTCTCTCCGTGCCGACACAGGTAGAGGGTTCAGGGCTGGACGTAGATGTTCATCAGGTAGATTATCCTGGATCTGTTTGATGAGGACGTGCTGATCCCGGTCTATCGCCTAGATGAAGGAGTGATCGGTATGTTCAGTTAAAGTCTCATTTTGAGATTTGACAAAAGCTAATACTTTACATTGTTTTTCAAAGTTGTTCATACAGGAACTTCAGCAGTCTTGGAGGGATGTGTAGACGTTTGGTTTCCTTCATCTCAGTCTTTTCGGCCTTCGTTCAGGATTTCAGCACAGAAAAGTTGGATATGAAGAAAAAATATATATATTTTAGCTACACAAGAAATTAAATGAAGGAAAATTAACTACAAAATATCATGCAGACCAGGTTGAGGAAAACAATTGTACAGTATTTTACGTTCGTAAAATTATCAACTATAAATAATCAGCCATCCCTAATGCCATCCTTTCAAATTCAAACACTGTATATACAATGCTAAGACTTTTGTTTCCAGTGGACTCCAATTGCATGTCATGTTAGCTTGTCTGCTCAACTATACATTATAATATGTTTAATTATTTTCAACTAAATAAACAGAAACACAATAACAATCTATAAATCATTTAATTAAAAATGTGTTGCTTACCTTTATATGAACTCCAGGAAAAGTGCCATTTTCTTCAGGTATTTTGTAGCTCACTTCCTCAATGGGGTAGAGATGTGGTCAATAATAACTTCTTGAATGACAGCAATCCTGATTGTCCACCACCTTAAACAAAAAAGATATTACAAAATGATATTACAATCATAAAGATATTACATTACACGATCACTTCAGAAAACTGCTTTAAATGGGTAGTTCACTTTAAAATTAAATTTCTTTCATTATTTACTCACCCTCAAGTTGTTTCAAACCTGTATGAATTTCTTTCTTCTGCTGAACACAAAGGAAGATATTTTGAAGAATGTCAGTAACCAAACCGTTAACTGGAGCCATTGACTTCCATAGTAGGAAAAAAAAATACTATGGAAGTCAATGGCTTCAGTTAATGGTTTGGTTACTGACATTCTTCAAAATATCTTTGTGTTCAGCAGAAGAAAGAAACTCATACAGGTTTGAAACAAATTGAGGGTGAGTAAATGATGACAGAATTTTCATTTTAAAGTGAACTATCCCTTTAAACATAGTTGTTTAAATAGTCACTATACAATTTGTATTTCTACTGATCATGTAAGCATTCACATCTTTGAAGGGGGTATTCAGCAACCACCTTTTTCTATCAACACTTTTCCTCAGACTTTAAATTTGAATGTGTGTTGCCCGTATTGAACACTCGTAGTAATTAATAATAAAAAAATGGTAATAAAACAAAATACAAACCCATAAGCAGCATGCAGGTGGTGCTTGGTATGCAAACTACAACAGCAATGTCCTGTCAATAGATAAGAAAACAACAGAAAAACTATGAATGAAACAAACTGAGGAGGGATATGGTAACGTTAAAGAATGACTAACGTTACAGGCAGAAGAGTAGACAGCAGTCATGTAAAACGTAAATTAATATTTCGTGGTCAATTTTGTGGTTTAAAGTGTGTTTGTGTGTGTCGTCTAAAACAAAACAAAAAGTCTAACGCAAACAACGTTAACTTACCTCATTTGGCAGAAAAACTGGTGGTGTTTTCCATGATCCAGCTGTAACAGTTACTTCATCTTCACACACAGCATCTTCACGTTGTATCTTCATGCCTTTTAAATCAAGCAAGTCTTAATGGCCTTTACTTTTCTTGACGATTCCTCTGGTAGCTTTTGTTTGAAGGCATTAAATTGCTCCGAAAAAAACTAACGTTAGTAACGTTAGCTGCTACTGCATTTAATCACAGCTGGTTAACGGATGCGCTCGTCAAGAAATAAACCGCATTTTCGACAAATAAAAGTAATTAAACCAAATTACAACGAGGGCACAATATAACACATATATCAGGGAACCTCCACGAGTGTAAACTAAATATTTTAATGTGTGACGATATGCATAAAATGACAAACGCGACTTCTCCGACATTCATTTGCCTAACATGCCAGATGGCAACTAAATAACGTTACGTCAATAGCTTATTTGACATTTAGCAAAACATAAATTTCGTATTTTACCACAGAAGTGTCAGAATGGCTTCCACACACCCCAAATCCGACTTTAATAAGCAACTTTGGCTGCGGTCATCTGCGTGTGTAATGGCGGTTGCGTCTTTTCACTTTTCGCGGCGCCAGGTTCTTGTTCCCACAATGCAACGCGTAATTCAAAATACGGGTAAATGACCTGTAAAAGACAAATACGGAAAATTCCTTCAAATTTATATGGTTCATTCTACCGTTTTTTTACGGAAATTTTTTACAGTGTAGGCTTCTAGCTGGTCAAAGTTGGTTTAGATGGTTGACCAGCTAAACTATCAGCTAGTGGGGTCCAGGCTAAAGAAGTAGACCTTTGCAGGGTCAACGGTCCTGCTTGAGAAACCCAGACATCCTAGGAGAACTCCGGCGCAAAATGAAATTTGGTCTAATTACACATTGTTACCTAGTCAACCGTTATCTGAGATTTGTTTTCATGATTATCGAATGTAGATAGTTTTATCTCTAAAAACAGTTTAGCCTATAACGCTAGTATAACGCAAGTAAATAGGGCATAGAGTAATGACAAATAAAAATCGCTAGTTAATACCACTAACAAGGCTCAAAATAGCCCAACACTAACACGGTAGCATAATCAGGGTCCCTACATACAAACCGAAGCATTGAGAACGTTGTAAGTGTACAGACAGTTTAATAAGAAGATATTATATAAAGACAGTCGACTTCACGAAAACAGACAGGAGCCATCTTTGGAAAACAGTCTCGAGTAGTCGAACCACGAACGCCGAGCCAAGTGCGCTGGTGAGATGTGAATGAGTCAGAAGTTGTGATAAGGTGGCTCGGCGTTCGTAGATCGACTACTCGAGACTGTTTTCCAAAGATGGCTCCTGTCTGTTTTCGTGAAGTCGACTGTCTTTATAAAATATCTTCTTATTAAACTGTCTGTACACTTACAACGTTCGCAATGCTTCGGTTTGTATGTAGGGACCCTGATTATGCTACCGTGTTAGTGTTGGGCTATTTTGAGCCTTGTTAGTGGTATTAACTAGCGATTTTTATTTGTCATTACTCTATGCCCTATTTACTTGCGTTATACTAGCGTTATAGGCTAAACTGTTTTCAGAGATAAAACTATCTACATTCGATAATCATGAAAACAAATCTCATATAACGGTTGACTAGGCAACAATGTGTAATTAGACCAAATTTCATTTTGCGCCGGAGTTCTCCTTTAAGTTGGTCAAGCCGTTTTATGTATAGTAAAAAGGTAACGGGTTTGTTGTAAAGCAATCTGAGGGTCCTTCTGGGAAGCCAGGCCAGACCAGCTTAAGTGTCAGCTAGTTTATCGTTCATTCATTTTGGTTGGGAAGCTCAATATTGTTTGTCCAGGATGGTCAATCAACTAGCTGAGGTATACTAGACCCGGTCCTGCTGGAAATCCCACTCATACTAGCTTAAGGTGGTCAAGCCTATGCTTATGGAACATGGTAGCTGGCTTGTTGGTGATTGAGAATATCTTACCACCTTGACCAAGATAGTCTACCAACTGGGTGAGGTACTAGACTATTTTGGTTAAGGTCAGAAGTCCTTCTAGAAAAGCCAGATCAGACCAGCTTAAGGTGGTAGACAGTTTATTGCTGGTCCATGGTGGTTGAGATGCTCACAATTGCTTCCAATTGACCCTTCGCATGGAGCTTGATTGACAGGTGTTCTGACCAATCATACTTCGCCATCCGCCATTTTTTCCGACAAAGCAGTCAGCAGAGTTAGTAGATTAACATGTGAGGATTTGAACTTGAAAAACTGAATATACTGACGCCTTTCCGCGGTTAAAACAACATTCCTTCTTATGTTCATTCGATGCTATAAATGAACTAGAAGCAAGAGATGATCGGTTCATGAGCAGCTTTAACTGATGCTCTAGCGATCTGTCACGACACATTAAAGAGCCACAAAACGGTATTTATTGTTTAAATTTCTTTCCAAAAATGACCATATTTGAAAGGTGAGACTTTGTTTAATATGTTTAATATCAAAAGTAACCTGGTCTGTTCTGTCTGTCAGCGTGTTGTCAGTCTCCTCTCTGCTCCGCGATGTATTTTTTCACTGCGTGAGAACCAAGGGGGTAATCCATCAACCGGAAACTTAAGCCTCTCCGGGCGCCGCCATTGTAGCTGACAATCACCTGCTGTTGGCATTCATTTTGGCGTCACTTTGACAGCGAATAACTTTACATCGGAGACGTCCAAAGACTCCATTTGTCCATTATTTATTTCTAAATAAACACGACAATGTATAAAAGGCTCCATTACTGTGTATCTTACGTTATGGCCGATTTAGAAGCCGTTTTTGTAAATATAGGCTAACGACTGCGTCATAACCACGCGACTCTCTGTCGCACACAAGACCGTATACAGAAGTAGAAGCTCCCGGGCAATCGGGGGGACGTAGAGGCATAAAGTCAAGGGAGAAGCCCATAGATAGTCATAAAGTTGCTCCTGCTGTGAGCTCATGGACAGCTAGTACTCACGATCTCCGGCTCTGCAAGATTCGGAAGGGAATGATTTCTGCTGGCGCAGCTACTAGGTTGCTCACGTCACATATCCGTCGTCAAGCTCAGTTTGAGTCTGCACAGTACGCTTGGCTATCAGGAAGTGAGTGCTTCTAAAGGGCTTCAGTTTTCTCCGTTGAAATCTATGGGGTCACTGTGTCCATTTCTTTTACTGTCTATGGTGAGAACATGGTGTGTGCACGAGAGCGGTGTAGCTTGTCGGACATTGCAACAGTAACTAAGGGGGGCGGGTCTTTGCGAAGGGTCAATTGCTACCAACTGGTTACTCAAGGGGCATGCTGAAAAAGGATTGTTTATATACTGTGATGGCTCGTTTGTTTTGGTCCACAGTGGTGGAGTAGCTCTTGCTGACTTGACTAGAATGGACTACCAACCTTCTGTAGTCTATTTTGGGGGGTTCGGCTGGAAGAACCAGGTCACCAGTTTAAGGTGGTCAAGCTGTTTTATGGAATATAGTAGCTTGTTTGTTGCTGGTCAAGAATCTTAAAATGGACTAAGACCGTCTACCAATGGAACCAGGTCCCTACCAGCTCGAAGTCCAGCTGATCAACCACCTAAACCAGCATTGATGGGCTAGAAACCAAATGCAATGTTCCAAAAACCATCATCAGGATTATGGTTTTAGCTAGAATTTCCAATAGGGTTAAGTTACCTGTGAAAAGTTAAGAACATTTTGGGATACCACACTTGGTCCATGGTGCATGACATTCAACATTTCTCCTGGCAAACTCTCAAACTCTATGTGTGGCATCAGTGGCTCTTCTGCTGTGGAAAAGAACTATAACCAGCCCAAACATTTATAAAATGTAGACATCAAATCAACACCAATGTGGCATCTCATAGTGAGAGGTCTTCCTCAGTCTGTATGGAAATAGCTAGTGGGCGGGTGAGAGGACAAATATAGCCATCTGTTCAAAAATCTGCCCAGTAAGAGCAAATGCATCACTCTTTTCTTCGATACGGTGCTTTTGTCCTCCCACATTTTCCCTCGTTAGAGGCTCAGAGTGCAGCGTCACATTTGTCTGACAGACAGAAACATGTTGCACTTTACGGGTACATCACTCTATAAAAAGTGGCCTCTAGGGAAGGAAGCAGCAGCAGCAGATTGGCTGGCTTTATGTCTGCTTGCTTAGATGTTTTATGCCCTGCCTTTGTATGGAAGTACAAATTAAATAGTTTGAATCCTTCCTGTAAAATCAGATAAAGATGACTGAATATGATTAAAGCAAACAAACACGGGGGAATTTACTAAGAACGGATGGCCCCTGCTGATAATGCTGTTGATTTGCAAACATGGAATGGCTTTTTTGCACCTTATTCACTAAAGGAATCATGCAAATCAGGTATAAATGCAACATACCCTCAAAATCAGTGTTCAACCCAATTTGTACAACATAGTTTAAGGCTTCTGTTGCAAGTAATGCAGTCTTTTTAAAACATTGCCAGCAGCAAAAACAATAATTTCATATTTGATAATGTTAATTTAACAAATATGGAAAAGACAGAAAATAACACAGAATTGAAAAGGAAACATTACCACGTGAGATGCTCTTGAGGGTGAACTCACCTCCAGTTCTGGATCAAAAAACCTCTCCAAAAGTGGTTGATGGTGGTATTTCATGTGGGAAGTAGCCCTCCATAATTCAATGCAAACCCTTATTCAGTTTTGGGCCAATCAATTCCTGAACTCCCCAATTATATAACAATGTATACTTATTAAAGCAAATATCATTCACTCGAAACACTTTGTAAGGTGCTGAAAAATGAACCATTGCTAAGTGAAATTTGTTTATCCTGAGTGTAATTTTATGTCACATATTCTTTACATCCATAGCCTTCATACACAGTGCATTTAAAAAAATAAAATCAACACTTGCCAAGAACGCAAGCGTTGGGCTCATTTGGCGTCAGCTGGCCATTGATAAATCCTCTAAATAATGAAGTGTGTCCACAGCTCCATGCAGCTTTAAAATCAGTGACATTAGCTGCTATGCAGCAAGTTATATCATAGCTTAGAACCTATAGGGGACATTAAAGCAAAGTTATGTTTGATGAATAATGTACTATACACCATAATGCATTCAACTTCACAGGGGTCTTATGCTAATAATATAATTAAATCCAATTAAAAGACAATTTAGAATTGCTCCATTATTAACACGAACGCACTGCAGCGGATACTTGAATTTAGGGCATAAACTCAAGCATCACACACAAATGATGTACATATGCCTATTACAACAGTTGACGTAGGTATTAAATGTGTATTAAAGTGACAACTAATGTGATGGATTCAAAAATAAAATTCAGTTCTATCCGACGATCCTCTCAAGACTTGAAAAAGAGAATTGAAAAGGAAAGCTTGAATTTGTCCCAGTCAGTCACATTTCATCAAGTCTCATTTGCTAAGCAGAGTTTGTGGCAGAGCGGATGTGGCCAGCACTCCCCCCAACTGAGGCTGAGACCCCTGAGCCGGGACGGGATGGGTTTGAGGGAGTGGCAACATGACTCCAGCTCTCTCTTTCTCAATCTTTTCCATCAGCTCTTGTTTTTCAATTTTGTCTAGAAGCAATTGAACGCTCTTGTAAAAAACAACACGGGGGTCAACTTCGGGGAGGGCGGGACAGTCACAGCGTGCACGGAGCTCCAGAGCCTATAACAACACAGAGAATGACACAGATTAATACAGATGGATTTGAGCTTTGACCTACAAACCTACCATCTCCTCATCTCCACCCAGGGGACGGGACGGACGGACAGTGTAGTGATAAGAAATATGGATGGATGGGAAAGAGTTTTAAACAAATCTCGATGGATGGATGGATGGATGGATGGATATGAAATCTAGATGGATTGATTAAAAAAGATATTAAAAAAAATAGATAGATAGATGGATTGAAAGTGAGATCAAATTTGGATTGGAATAGTTATTCGAAGAAATGGAAATAGTGATATAAAATCCGGATGAATGGTTTTGAAGTAGTAATTGAATGGATGGATGGATCATTGACAATGATCTCCTATATTAAAGACATCCAAATGCATTTACAAAGACTGATTTGTTTTCTGTCTGGTGACCCCTGAACTATAACCTCTGACCTCCATTAGGGGTGATGAAGAAACAGCCCTCATAACACTAGATCAATAATGCCTCTTGAAACATATACAACCAGCACTAGCACAAAGGACAATTAACGTAAAGAATTGTCTAGTTAAATTATTATTACATTTCCGAACCATCTGCCCAAGGGAGAACATATCAAACTGAGCTGCTAAACACACACTCAATCCAGGAAGACAGGCAGTTTTAAGCAACACTGCAATGTTTGAGAACCAGGCCATTAGGGAAACTCTACAAAACAAATGACACTCAATGAAAGAGTGGCTGGAATAAAGCTTGAAAACAATTACCCAAGAGGGACACATCAGTAGCATCCTTACGACCAAAGTTTTAAAAGCAGAAGCATTCTTTAAAAGTAACAAGTACTGACTATTTTACAGATTAGTCACTAAACCGTTTTCAGAATATTTTCATTATCAAATATGTCTATTTTTTCTATTTCTTTCTTTGTTCGTAAAGGAATTTAGCTTCAAAAACAATGCCAGTAAAGGATGAAACCAGGTTGAATAAATGATAAATATAAATGTGTAAATATATGTTATTTTAATGAATTTAATACAAATCCAATTGAACAAAAATTCAATTATAAGTATATGTCATCTTTCTCACTGATGTGAAAGTCTTTAAGCAGGTCTTGTCCACAGCAATATACACGTCAACCTCCCTATGGAAACCTGAACTTAATTGACAAGTCAGACAAGTCTCTCTCTCTCTCTCTCTCTCTCTCTGTAATTCTCATTAGCGAGAACACGGAGGACGACTCTCCATTGGCTCAGGTTAAAGAGGGTGAGAATAGAGAGAGATGGAGGGCGTTTTAAAATAACTTCCCGAAGGAGTAATAGCTTCCACTCAACAGCAGAAACACACACGGATTACAGTTGATGGACAATTAGTGTCCAGGCCATCTGTTGCTTATGTGTTTGGAGTGTGCGAGTATGCAGACAGGACTGTTAAGAGTTCAAGCTCAAGGTCAAGTAAGCCCCTGCATGCCACTAAAATTCACACATTGATGCGCAACCTTCTGCCGCAGCTGGTGTGTGACGGGGAGAGAACATGCTCCTGTAGATGACTGTCCATGCTGTTCTACAGTATACAGTTTACTCGATAGACAGTATATTAACCTGAGCTCTTTGTTTAAAGCAAGTAGTTGAGGGTTGGCATCATCCATTTTGCCCCTGCTGGTGGATGATGTAACTACACCATCTGCCTTTCTCTGTTGACGGCCGTAGCTGTGAAATGTATTTGCAAGCAACATATTGTAAATGGCAAATATTTCATCATTTTATAGTAGGTCTTTCAGTGCCTGTTTTTTTTAAGACTCTTAAAAGTGTGAAAGTGATTTATAATTTTCCTGTATAATTTTATAATTTTTTTCTGCTGCCTAACATCAGATACTTAACAAATTAGCATAGTCTATACACTACACTTATACATATCCGGTACACAACATACATACACATAATCCACAAAAATATTTTTAAGACCAATTAATATCTCACAGGTTACTTTAAAAAAACATATGATGTAAATATTTAATAAGCATTTGTAATTGTAATTTGTAGGGCTGGGTAAAAAAAAAATTCTTGCTCAGTTTTAATCAATTATAATTTTTCCAAACCGACATCGATTCTTAAATGCCCCCTGAATTCATTTTATCTTTTAGTATGAAAATGGTAGCCTTAAGGTTATGAATGTGTTCCAAAACAATGACAAAATTCACATTTAGGAGATATAAGCATTGAACTTCTGCTAAAATGGATCAGCTTCATATCTTCTGATTTAGCGTACATGTTTATTTACTCATTTATTTATTAATTTACTTGATTTTATCAAGGGGAATGACACGTACAAAATCTAAATCTCTGTCCAGCAGTTTGTGAGCAATTGATGATAAAGGAAATTTTACATATTTACATTTTAAAACCACGAAGGCGAGTCAGTTGATATCACACAAGCAATGAGCAAACTTTTATAAATATTAAAAAAAAATGAATTGGAGTAGAAATAATTATGTAATTGTAAAGCTACTAGTATTATAACTTTATTATAAAAACTTCCTTCAGTGTAATGTAAGTGTTTGTATACAAATCAGTAAATTTTGACCATGTATAGTTTACAGCATTAGTTGAGATTTTTTCCCTTGATAAAATTTGCCATGTAGCTGCCTGTACCTGATCTATATCCAAAATAATCAATATATCTATATATTAAATATCGAATCGAAATCGAATCATGAAATCTGTCTCAATACCCACCCTAGTAATTTTTAAATCCGATTTGTAATTGTCGATTCATTTTTGCTTTTCGATGCAAAAATAAGTAATTGATCATTATACTACAACCAAAAAAAGTAAATATATATATATATATATATATATTATATATATATATATATATATATATATATATATATATATATTCTCCTCCCGAGTTACCTAGCTACAGCAGCGCTAGTAATACGGGAGCACTGATGCAAACAGATGTCAAAGCCAAAAAATACATTATGAAAAAGATACTTTAGGCAAGGGAGTGGAATTTATCATGGATTTGGACCAAGCACTCAAACAAAAACCTCAGGCCTGCAACTTTAGCACAGCAACAAAAGCTGGATCATTTTGTCGGTCGGTCAGGAAGGAAGGATGGATGGATGGATGGAACTTAACACGGTTCCATACTTTTGCAGCATCGTGGCATGACGTGGCTTTCTAAAAACATGCCTCTTAAATTAAAATAAGTTCTATCATGACAACTCTTGGCAGATTTTTAGCATGATAATGGATATGACAATGTTAATGTATTTAACCTTGGCGGAATAGATCTGCCACACTGCTTCTGCTGTTGATTATTGCTGTTGTTGATTATTGCTGTTGTTATAGATTATTGCTGCTGCTGCAGTGCAAGTAGGAACTTGCTACTGCCAATACATATGCCGATGCGCTGCTGTGACCGTGTAAGACATACTGCTGCTGCTGCACAAATAGTATATATATTACCCATAGCAGATCTATACAGGTGGAGCTGGGGAGGGTGGCAGGTTTCGGAGGAACTCTGAAAGTGCGCTGCAAACTGCAAGGTAATTGGCTGCAGATGCGACATGAACCAATCAGCTTGTGCCAAGTAGTAAACGCTGTGAATATCATCAGTTTGGTTCATCAGCCAGCGCCATCTAGACTTTCATGACAAATTTGGCATTTAAACTTTTTTTTTAAAAAAGTGTATCTAGACCTTGCATTTATTTTCGCTTCATTGACCTTTGTTTCGAGTTTTTAACCGCAAACAAATAATTCTGTGTGAATGGCTGCTAAGTAATTGAAAGATAAGCAGCACGACACATTTCCGGCACTTTAAAATGAGTCGGAGATATAGAAATGCATATATGAAGATATTCATTAAGATATCCCTGTAATTCACACCTTGATAGCTAGCAAATATTTCTGCCCGTTTTGGCTCGTGTGATAGTCAGCCTCTACATTTCCACAACAGACTGAAGTGCCTCGTGAGTGTATAACGCGCTGCGCCGTTACTTTCAGCTTACAAAAGAAAAATACTTCAATTTTCTGATGTTATTTTTTGATTGGCTAGGCTAGGGCATTCTACAGCACTTCATCAAACCACTCAACTGCCTCAGATTGTTTGTAATCAATGCACAAAATCGCAAAAAACAACAACAGATTAACACTAAAAACTGATTGGGTTGGCAAGGCAGAGTTTTGGGGGGCATATATTCCAATGCCTAGATCCCTGGGTGACACCTGGACAAACACTTCCTCAATCCAGTTTTTGCATTAGGATGATTATTTGACTGCCGCCATGAATGTTGCCTTTTTTTATGAGAGGAAATTGCAGTTGTTCAGAATCAAGCATGAGATCTTGATGGAGTTCAATTCACGCTCCAACAAATCACTGTCATGCATTGCACTATATATCTTGATGTACCGCATAACAGCACACATGAATTATTTAGCCTCAATCACTTATGAAGCCTTTCTTCTGTGGGTACTGATCTAAGGATTCCACCATATGAATGTTGAGTTTCATGGATCCTCCAGGCCTTTGTGTTTGGTTTTCCCCTCCAGCAGTAGAGCATTTATTTGTTAATTTCCACATTGAACGTGGTCTAAAGCATATGTGTAGAAGGTAGAGTTTGCTCCAGAGCAGTCCAGACGTCTTGTTAGCTATGGTGGAGTCTGGATTTCAGACGTGCCCTATGGTGCTTGTTTCTGATGGGTACTCTTTAAATCAAGAGAACTGAGTACCTAGGACATTTTCCTTAAGTTAAATACAGAATACAGCTCTCCACTTGTGCGTTAGTAGTATCGAAACCACCAGTCAAGGAATGATCTTATCACATAACTAAACAATAGTCTTTCTTAGAGCTTTCCGTAGCTATTTTCCTTGCTTCCATTAAAGCTCAAGATGACTCTTTGGATCATCTCAAATCAGGATGGAGAACATGACTATCAGGTTATACACAAATTTGAGGAGTTCATGGAGCTCAAGTGCTGACGTTGTACATAACACTTAAAAACATGTACAATATGTTTTAAATTATTAAATTATTCAAAAATCACTAAAACAATGTTATATATTATGTTGACTTGTGTACTTACATGATCCCAAATGCTTCCAACATTTAAATCTTTAGAAATCAGCAATTTAACCAGTGTCATTGCGTCATCATATTCGTGTTACCCTCGATTACCAGTTTTACTTCCGTTGAAACCATGAAAACGCCAAAGACGCTTCAATATATTATGCGTTTTATTGATGAGTAACTGTTTGGATACTTTTATCTACAGAAAACTAATCATTGTTAATTATATATAGCTCAACATTGTTAGTCTGATTGATTGAATTCCTTGTCTCCTTGATTTGCCACGAGTAACATATCATTTGGTTATTTGGTGTCCTTTTTTGGAAAGAAACCTAAATTCACCTAGAAAAAAAGCTTGCGGAAAACACCTTTTGTGGGAATCATCCTTCAATCTGATGACAAAATTATGAAGTCAAACTGTGTATGCTTAATTTAACGTTAAGTGTGCGATTGATTGTAAAATTAAGCATAAAAATTGTAATCTATTCACAGCCCTATTATTTACATGTTCTGATCAATACACTGATAACTGATTTTTCTTTTAAAAAAAAAGTGGCAAAACATATGGGCTGTGAGGACTAAAAGTACCAGTTAGAGAAGATTGGAAATTACGAAGAAGGACAGGGAAATGGGATTGAGAATGCAACTGGGAAATGATGCATGGGTGCCAAAGCTTAGCATGGTTGAGAATAAGTATGCTAGCTAGGCCATGGCTTTAACGGTTCTTTATTTTGAGATCAAATCAAATACCACCATAAATTTAATACTGATGTACATGTTATGGTTTAGCATTTGTGTGGAAAGGTTTTCACTCATATAAACCTGTATACTATTGTCTAATGATGCATGTATTTGCTTTTGTGTGCTTTACCTCGGGAACAAGGCGGTCCAACTGTCTGACACGGTTTTGGTGGGAAGGGTGTGTGGACAGCCATTCGGGGATGGTTGGTTGGCCACTCAACTGGTCATAGATCTCCATCTGCTGCCAAAACACTGTGGCCGCCCTCACATCAGCACACGCCTGTCAGAAACGCAAACGCACACAAATCTCAAATACACATAAAGAGATGCTTTTCTGGCATGTTAAAGCCCTGCCATCATCAAAGGAAGCAAACAGGGAGATGACACGCACACAACCCGAGGGGCGCTCGGAGCTCTGGACAACGTCATTAGCTGGAGCTAAAGCCGAGAGCAGGCTGGCTCACGGACAGCATGAATCATGACTGAGTCGAGCTAGCCATGCAACGTGCCTGTGTCCTTCACCGGGCTGGCTGTGGCAGGCCGGATCTGGGCCCATTTACGAGCAGCGGGCGGCCCGTTATTACTACTATAGGAGATAGAAGGGAATTGACTGTTTCTCCATAATGATGCCAAGCATGGGATGGCGATGCTGACAGGAAGAGCACTACACCGTGAATCAGACCATTGCCACATGCAAAGAAATGCTTCCATGAAGCAGTTTGTAAAGAAACAGTGCCATCTAGAGGTCATGAAGGATACTACAGCTATAAATGACTGATATACAGCAGGTTCCGCTGAATTGTGTTCTAGTCATCAGTTGAAGTCTTTAATTTCTAAGAATGACTTCAAAAGTTACTTTATTTGCAATTTAAGTCAAGCATGTAATACTGTATAAGGCCCTGTATTAAGGCATCTGGTATTAAGATGCGTTTTTGCAATTGACATATGAATGACGGAGATGGCGGAAAAACGTACAGAAAGCAGCAGGTTTCGTTTCTGCTCTGACAGACGCAAGACCAAGTGTTAAAAAATCAGGAATCGTGAGAGAACATTGTGCTTGGTACAGAATGTTATTTGACTTCAAACCAAACTTAGGTCCTTAGCCGACAAAGTTTAAATCCTGTCTGGCTAGCACGCTTCCCATGTTTACGCATTAGGTCAGGTGGTCTTTTGTGGTCGTTCGAATACATTCGACCACATGAAAGCTACACTACGAAAGCAATCCGGTGAAATGTGTAATCCTGTGCTTTCCAGTCTGTGACAGTTGAGCTAGAAAAATTAAAATAAATAAAGGATAAAGGCGCCTGAAAGTTGCGTCTGGTCATCATTTTGTGTGTAAATGTACATTTTTGATCAATGTTTTTCACTTATGATGTCATTTCTAGCGTAGTTAGTGTAGTTCTACTACTTAGTTTTCACTAAAGCTTGCTCTATTTGCTGTAGATCAATAAACCTTAACACTCGGATCGGATTGACGAAAACGCTTCTTAATACCAGGTGTAAAAAGAACCTACGGAGAAAACAAAACATACCGGTATATCAAAAAATCATTTATCACATTAACATTTTTTAACATTTGTCAGGCGCCAATGCGGCTTAGGCCGTTTCACACCACACACACAGCAGTTAGTTTTTGAATGAATCAGATTTAACTGCAACAAACATAATCACCATAGCCTGGTAAAACCAGACCATTCTCAGTAGTAACTGAATTATGGTCTGGCAAAGCTTCATAGACAAATCATTTCCAAAGGGGCGTCACCAACGGACGTGGCTCAAATGCCTCTGGGCGCAATTGGATAGACCCCAAACCAATCAGAGCGATGAAGGAGATGACGTATGTATGCAGAGCAACGGAGAAACATCTCCGAGTGTTGTTCTTTGCTCGGGTTTTAACAAAAAGGAAACGTTAAAATCGATTAAAACAGACGCGATAGCTCTTTGCCAGACTTATTTGCAGGGCAGATCTAAATTTGCCAGCAATTGTCTGGGTTTTCCCAGGCTATAATCACCATGCAATTAAATTTATGTGAGGAGAGGAAAATCTTTTCTTTTTTATGCTTTAAATGCCAAATTAATGTACATGCTCTACATTAAACTAAACCTAATGCCAAAGCATAGATATAACAGTGTGGTTATTGTTAACTAAGACAAGCTATTAAAAATAGTTTTCAGTAATTGAATTAGAGCTAAAAATAAAACAAACTATAACATATTAGATGGAAATCCTAAATTTAATAATGAAAACATTTAATTTAAAGTACTGAAGTTACTTAAAATATAAAAATTCAAGCTATATAGAAAACAAAAACTAAACAAATTTAAATTAATTAATTGAAAAAGCTGATTCAAAATATTTATAAAAACTATAAGGTATATAAAGATGACTAAAACAACATTGAGCTATAAGCTGCAGACTCATCTTTATTTAGTCTGATTCACTGAACAGAAAGTGTTGTCTGTGTCAAATCTGGAATTTTCACTAAGCCTGACCAACTGTTTTTTTTTCAAACAAATTCAGTTACAAGGTGCAAAAATAGGCTTAACACAGAAAGTCTACTTGCAGCTGCACTTCTGCTACACAGCCCTGCGCTGCTTATGCACGCACTGTACAATCTGAAACCTGAATAAACATATAAGCTGCTTACACTGTGACGATTTGTAGTGCATTTTAGGTAGACATTGTATCAGTGTGCGTTCCCTTGGAATTGAACCAAAAGCTTGGTGTTGCTACAAGAAGACTGTGTACAGTATCTGATAATATCTGCAGTACCTTGGCAGCGAGCTGTAGGCCAACCTGGTCCGCCTCTGCCTCCAGCTTACGACTGAAGGGCCGGTCAAATAAGAACTACAACACAGACAGAGAAAATGAGAGAAATATGCAGTTAAATTAGCTATTCTGACAGCGCACACAGGAGTTATATTGGGTAAACAGAGGAAGATGGACAGAATAAAGTGAACCCATATTTGGAGAACAAAATGACTAGGAGATAAAAAGCCCACCCTTTAAAATGTAATTTATTTTAAATATAATAGGCAAAGAAGATGAAAAACAATGAAAGAAAGGATGAAAATCCTCACATAAAAAGAAGAGTAGGAGAGTACATGGCATCTTAAAACAGGGTTCGTACAGATACAGTAAAAAGAAATGCCAGGACTTTAAGGAATTTTTAAGCACTACAATATCTTACCTTTTTTTTTTTTTTACTCAAATTACAGATAGAAGTTATCCAAAATACAACTTGCAGCGTATTAAATAATATGTATTAAATACAAAGCTTATAATCTATTATTGTTCAATGAATTATATTTTATATTATAATGTTGGTGTACTTTGTATCGAGAAAAGGTCTGATGGGGGTTTATCAGATGGGCTGCAGTGTTAATTTTGCGCTAAAAGATTGCATTTGTGCTTTTTCGAAAAAATGGTAGATATATATATATATATATATATATATATATATATATATATATATATATATATATATATATATATATATATTTTAGTATTTAAATAAGTCAAGCACTTTTCAAGTACCTCTTCGTAAATATGGCTGTTTTCAAGGGTTTTCCAGGACTTAAATTTCAAAACGTCAAATTCAAGTACTTAAAATACGTCTTTAAGCACCTTGTACGAACCCTGTTAGAAGAAAAACACCATAAAAAACCTGAAGTACAATTTCATTGAAAGTGGGCCTTTGTTTTATGCCGCAGAGTGATCTCAGAAAATGCTAATTCAATATCCATTTAGAAGACAAATAAATGTAGCTGAATTTAAACTAACCTCAAATTGAAGTCCTTAGAAACCCAAATAAGATCTCCTCTGAGATATTGTTATTGTTTTATAATGGTGGTGAGAGAGTACTTGAGAAGGTTACTTTGAGCTCGAGTGGAGGAGTATAATTCTTGTTTAAAGGGTCTTTTAGGGATTTTAGAATCAATATTTAAGGAGTGCTTGCATCGTTAATGGACAAACCCAACGTCAACAGAGTCCCATCAATGTCTTAAAGAGATAGTTCGAGGATAGTTCACCCTAAAATGAAAATTCTGTCATCATTTACTCAACCTCATGTTGTTCCAAACGTGTATGAATTTCTTTCCTCTGTGGAACACAAAAGAAGATATTTTGAAGAATGTCCATAACCAAACAGTTGTGGGGCACCATTGACTTCCATAATTTTTTTTATTCCTACTATGGAAGTCAATGGGGACCAAAAACTGTTTATTTACCAATATTCTACAAAATATCTTATTTTGTGTTCAACAGAGGGGAAAAATGTTTTATTTCAAACAGACTGGCAAAATGAAGTGTCTGGATTAGCTGTGAACATCTCTGGTTCAAGATCAGCTTTACTTCAGTGAAAACATGTGGAATGAAGGCAGATTAGGAATCGATTGAAAAAGGCTAAAACAGAGATCACAAGGTCAACTGTTACCTGCACTAGTTTGCCCTGAATCCACTGGCCCAGCAGAGCTAAACTGTCCCGAGGACATATGGCCCAAATCGCCGTTAGCAGGACGACAGACAGCAGGTCCACCACGTGAGACAAACTGGCCTGCTCTGCCTGAGAAAGAGAAAGAAATTCATAACAGGCTTTTCTGTCTTTGTTGATTTCGTCGTTTATCTGCTAATTTGTTTGTATTTTGGTGTTAAGAACCATTTTTACTCTTGCTTAGCAGCCCATTCTCTGACAGCATGCCCAATTAGGAACAATGTAGAAAAACAAAGAAAAAGAAACAAACAATTTAACGACGAGAGACATAATAAATCACACTAAATTGTAATTACAATACCCATTCTACTGAAAGAAGGGCAACAGATATGCCAAAACACATGTCCGAAAAGTGGCCAGGTACATGATGCAAAGCAGATTTGTTATGCAATTATGTATGGGCATAAAGTTGTATACCTTTTTAACCTATTAGTATAGCTTACTTGCATTAAAATGCATGGTTTTCACTTTCTTCACCCTTAAAACTCATATGTGTGTGTTTTTCCCCCTCATATTATTCTTTTAAACATAACAGGTTTATTTTTATTAAATGTCTATGCGCTCTTTTAGATAAAAATTTTAATGACTATGAAACTTAAATCTCGGTTTGGTCCTCACAAATATGAAATATTTTTAAATGTATGTTATACCACATACCACTATGTGGTAAATAGCAGCTTGGACATTTTGCTAAACATCTTTTGTGTTCCCCATACACAACCATTAATAAGTTTGCAGTCAGTAAGTTTTTTTCAAATGTTTTTGAAAGTCTCTTATGCTCACCAAGATTGCATTATTTAGTCAAAAATACAGTAAAATTGTAATTTTCTATTGTGAAATATTATTGCCGTTTAAAGTAACTTAATTTAACCTATTTTAAACTGTAATTCGTCCTAATTACTCCAGTCTTCAGTGTAAAATGATCCTTAAGAAATCATTCTAATATGATGATTTCCTGCTCAAGAAATATTTCTAATCATCGATGTTAAAAATGGTTGTGCTGCTTTTTTGTGGAAACAGCGATACAATTTAAGTATCCTGAACAGAAAGAATATGAAAGTTCATGTGCATCAATTATACTGAGATTGTTTTCCCTCTTAACTGTAGCTACGATCCCAGAATAAAATAAGCGTTGATTACAGTGTGCATGCAAGTTTGTAGTATTTACAAGTCAGGAGTCTCATAAGAGTGTCAGCTTGTTGCTGACTTAAAATAACTAAGGAAACACGTGAGTCTAATAACGTGAGCTTGGCTTTAAAGGGAATGTTCAGTGTCACAGAAAAATGTGCTGAATAAATTTAGTTTTTCACAGCCATACAATGTTAGCTCTCATATGAGTGCTAAGCGCCTTCACTCTAACCAGACCCATAAGCATGCAGTGATGCAACAGCTCTGAAACTAAAACATCTCTTTAAACCAAACCATTAACAGTGCTTAGCGCCTCTGAGACAGGATGCCTACTTCTCTTCATTTAAACCAAGTGAAGAGATGAAAGTCAAACATGACGCACGCAAAAGAGATAAAGCTACCACTTGAATCTAATGAAGGGTGTTTTACTTCCAGAAAAAAGCTGAGAGTCACAGCAAAGGAAGTACAAATTTAGTTTGATCGGCCCTACCACCATGTGACAGTCTGTGCAGATAGCAGACCATGTAATACTCATATACATTTAAATTAAAATCGAAATTTGATATATATTTTACAGATATTAATATTATGCTCTTGGTTACTTTACTTTTAGCATAATTAATTACTGAATTAAAATGGTTTCTGTTAAAAACAAATGTCCAATCATGTGTTTTTGTGCAGGGGTCTGACAGTGTGGGCGGGACTTACTGCATGACCAATCAGAGCGTGAGCCATCTCATGTCCCAGTATAAAGACCAGCTGATGAATGTCTGCTACAGCCTGCAGCATTCCTGTGAAGACGAAGATCTCTCCATTCTGAAACGCATGCACACACACACAATCATTCCAGGTGTGAAATCAGAGTAATTTTCTCCTCTAGTAATCAGTCTCAAGATTTCCTTTAATCATGTGCAGTAAATTAAAAGGTTAGTTCACCCAAAAATTCTGTCATTAATTACTCCCCTCATGTCATTTCAAACCGTAAGACTTTCATTCATCTTTGGCACACAAATTAAGATATTTTTGATTCAATCTAAAAACTTTCTGTACCTCTATAGACAGCTACGCAACTACCACTGCGATGCTTCTAAAAGTTCATAAAGAGTTCGTAAAACTAAAAAACATTGATCAGCGAACATAAACAGAAGCTCAACCAAACCTGCTTAATGCGCCAGAACAAACCTAATTGATTCTTGTAGAAGCTCAAACGTGCTGCGTAACACAAGAATGAACCTCATTGGTTCTTGGAGAAGCTCAAACGTGTTGCGTAACATGAGAATGAACCTCATTGATTCTTGCAGAAGCTCAAACGTGCTGCGTAACACAAGAATGAACCTCATTGGTTCTTGCAGAAGCTCAAACGTGTTGCGTAACATGAGAATGAACCTCATTGGTTCTTGCAGAAGCTCAAACGTGCTGCGTAACACACAAGAATGAACTTCATTGGTTCTTGCTGAAGCTCAAAAGTGCTGTCAAAACCATTAATCACGACTTAATCCATTCTAACATAAAAGTTTTAGTTTATATAAATGTACATTACATACAAATTATATATGTATGTGTGTGTTCGTATTTATACACATACAGTATACAGTATATCCAAACTCTGAGATGGATGTCAGAGTTGCTTTTAAAAATTGGCAGAAGAAAAAGTTATAAGAGGGAAAAAAAAAAAAATGACCCCTTTAAATTGAATAGAGTTGAGTTATTTATTATTGGTTAACTTATGATGTTATCAGATATGACTCACTGGCAAAACAAATGCGTTGATTGGTGGGCCGTCAACCACATGGACGGTCCAGGGGACAGTGGACATCTCAGCAATATCCTTGTTCCTCTTTACCAGAGTCTGAACCAGTAGCTCCACTGCCTGGTGTCTGGGGTCCGATGTAGCAATCAGAGAATCCTTAAACTCCTCCATATACTGAGAGACAGAATAAAGGAGAAAGAGGAGCAAGAGCCCATGAAATAAAATTAAATGACTTGAGATATTCTAAGTTTAATTTTCATAATATCCCATAACACAATAAAATCAAACATTTTTGGACCAAATCCAACCATTTGCATACACTATTATAATACTTACCTATTGCTCCGGAAGTATTATTGTTGATTATAAATTAATAGTAACTGCATTGAATACAAAACGTACTGACTACACAAGTTGTGCTGACTTGATCAGGCGTACCGCTTCCGCAGTGGACTGAGCCAGTTCCATGAAGGCCTCCTTGCTGAACAACAGCAGTCGGGTCCTGCCTGTAATAGGAGATTCATCCAGGTGGGTGAGAAAAATGAGAGAGACGAAGAACAGCAGTCCCGACACAGCTCCCAACAAGTGCCAGCGTCGACGCCATGTCCATTCACGAAACAGCTGCTTTTTATTGGCAGGCAGGGCCATCCACCATTTTCTGATGCTCCTAGAGACCAAGAGAAATCTGAATCAGAGTTCTTATCACCATATCATGAATATTATCTTACCCTCACAGAAAACCAAGAACTTTGGAGTCAATGACCTGCCATACGCTCCCTATTTACTAACCACTTACTTTTTTGTCATTGCATGCATGTAAAACTGTTGTTGGGGACTCCCAGAACAATATTAGGAACATTCTAAATGCCATAATAGGTGCCCTTTAAATAGCCTAATATTACAATAGAAAACAGTTACTTTCAATTGTAATCACAATCTTACTGTTTTTACAGCATTTTGATCAAATAAATGAAGCCTAGTTGATCAGAAGGGACTTACATTCGAATTGGAGTGTAAAAGCTTCTTTAGGTTACTTCCGTAACCCCGGTTCTCTGATAACATGAGTGAGTTATCTCACTATGGGAAACACCTCTGGGCGTGACAGATCCTGGAAGTACCAATCACACCACGTCTGTTAGTTGACAGACCAATCACGATAGTGATGCGGAGTCCCGCCTCCCTAATATATACCACTGCTGGTGGTCCCTACTTCATTCTCTGCATTTCTCTTCTCTGTGCAATGCAAGGAGGGAAGTGTGGTGAGATACCTCATTCATGCTATCAGAGAACCGGGGTTACGCAAGTAACCTAAAGTTCTCTTTCAAACATTTCCTCGGCATCTCACTATGGGATGTAGACAACTTCCGTAATGCAGATATGCTGTCCGAAGCAGGCATTTCAACCAACTCAGTGATGCATGTAACAAACACACCACAACGAGTGTTGCTTTTTTCGAGGACAGAGGACAGAGACCCATGCCCTTATAACCTAATATAATAGCTTTCACTACCCAGTGGGACAGGCGCTGATGCGAAATAGGTTTCCCTTTATGAGAATCAGCCAATGAAACAAATAACTGATTACTCTTCCTAAGTGC
This sequence comes from Chrosomus eos, assembly GCA_036326025.1. Taxonomy (NCBI): domain Eukaryota; kingdom Metazoa; phylum Chordata; class Actinopteri; order Cypriniformes; family Leuciscidae; genus Chrosomus; species Chrosomus eos. Next base: position 20,369,132 of record CM070829.1, read on the forward strand.
ATTCGTTCTGTCCACATGGTGACGCAACGCACGGACAGGGCACAAGCAATGAAGCCGCGCATCCTCTGAAGAAGAAAAAGGCTGCGGATGGAAAGCCAGTAAATCCACCTGTTTACAGGCGAGAGCTGACTCGCTAACTTTAGGCACTAATGCTGGATTCGTTTTGAGAGTTACTCTCGAGTAATCCATAGAGAACTGCATACAGGAGTTATGAACCGCTAACACGTGAAGTTCACTAACCCGCTTTGCAGTCGAAAGAGCCAATAATAAAGCAGCCTTTAGCAAAAGGATCTTTAATTCAACACTCTCTATAGGCTCAAAAGGGGGCTGAGATAGTGCGTTAAGGACCACAGACAGTTCCCACAGCGGAATCAATGGTTTTAAAACCCTATTCAAATGCCGTGCACCTCTCATAAACCTGCATACAAGCGGGTGTTGACCTATAGTGTTTCTGTCAATCCCCACATGACACATAGAAATTAGGGCAAGATAAACCTTAACAGTTGAAATGGTTCTGCCCTTATCCAAAAGTTCCTGCAGAAAACATAACACATCTGTGACAGAACAGAGAAAAGGGACGATGTGTCTGTGTGCGCACCATCGCTTAAACACTCCTTTTCCGATCATATGCAGAGCGCGTTGAGGCTGCTCGAGCATTCTGAATTTTTTCAATCACCCTCGGAGGCAAACCCTTCACACTCAAGTTTAACCTCTCACAGGCCAGGCCCAAAGAGCCACTTTGTCTGGGGCTTTTTGTCTTTGTCTCGCTTGTGAGAGAAGGTCCCTGCGCAACGGGAGAGGCCAAGGCTGGTGGCAAAGGAGTTGAATTATCTCCGTTAACCACAACTTCCCTGGCCAGTTCGGGGCAATCATTATGACTGAGTGACCGCACTCTCTTACCCTTCTTAAAGTTGGAACGATCAGACTCAGTGGGGGAAACGCGTACAGTACTGCGTTTGGCCACAGGTGCGCCAGAGCATCCACACACATTGGCGCACAGTCTCTCGCCAGAGAGAAGAATAAATGGCACTGAGTGTTTTCGTGCGAGGCGAAGAGATCTACGGCAGCTCGGCCGAACCTCTCCCACAACCTGAGAGTGGAGAGTCTATTCTCCACTCAGAGGATTTCCTCTGGATAGGAAATCCGCCCCCACATTCATTATTCCCGGGACATGGGTTGCCCATAGTAAATGAAAATGCTTCACGCCTAACACAATAAGTTTTCGTGTCAGACTGTGACGCAGATAGGAACGTGTGCCTCCCTGGCGATTTATGTATGCCACCGTCGTTATGTTGTCTGATCTGATCAAAATGTGGTGGTTCCTTAGGAACCGCAGAAAATGTTTCAGTGCAAGAAACACTGTTCCAGGAAGTTTATGTGTGCGTTTTGTAGCGAGACGGGCCATTTCCCCTTCGCTATCCTGCCCTTGCACACTGCACCCTAACCTGTGAGCTACGCATCCGTTGTAACCACATTTAGAGAAAATGCTCCCAGCAGTGTCGCTGACTCGAGAAAAAAAAAACGATCTCTTCACTGACGGAGAGCGCGCATGCAGAGTCACGTTACTATCACTTTGCGGTTGAGGTGGCGTTTTGGACACAAGCCCTGCGCCCCCGTCCAGTGCTTAAACTCCCTCATTCGCAACAGTCCAGGTGGAATGACAGAAACTGTCTAGGTCATCAGCCCAAGAAGACATAAACAGTCTGAATGAAACTGTTTCCTTTCTGAAAAAGGGATAGACAGCCGCGAATTGACCTGATGAGCTCCTCGGACAGAAACGCTTGATAGAGGTTCAGTCTGAGACCCAGGTAAATTATCTCTTGTGTGGGCACAAGGCAGCTTTTTGTCTCGTTCATCTTAAAGCCTAAGCTCTCCAAATGAGACAAGCATTTTTGTTGCTCTCTGCCTGCTGCCTTAGACCCATTATTCTTAGTGGTGTGAGCGTTTCCACACATTTGCTGAAAACCCTTGGAGCTAAAGACAGACCGAATGGAACTGTCAAAAACTCGTAGGCTGTGTCCCGATAGGCAAAGCTGAGGAATTTTCTTTGTGCCGGGCAGATGCTTATGTGAAGATATACATCCTTCAGGTCAACTGACGTAAGCCAGTCCTTGTGACGAAAAATTTGAGATAACGTCTTTAAGGTCAACATTTTGAACTTGTATTTTCTGAGGTAATTGTTGAGGTTCCATATATCCAGATTGGGACGGAGCACACTTCTGTCTAAGGGACTTCTGTCTTTTAGAAAACAGCCCTCTGCCCTCTGTTGTAACCCCGTGGGTGGAGGGAGGGTAAATTCTCTGTGAGGCATTGGGGGAATTGGTGCAAATTTCACAACTTAACTGGTCATTGGATAATTTTTTCCTGTGAAGTGTGAACATTTCCCGTCTCCCAGAAAATGGCCGCTCTATTTGAGGGAGGATAACAACAGATACTCCCTGAGTGCTGTTGCTCATCCCTTTGTCCTGAACATAATGAAATATTAGGTTGCTCTCTGTTTCTTCCCTCCCTGAGGGTTTGCTGGTCGGTGTCTGGCTGCAGCCGCTGCAAAGGAAAGTTTTCCCCACGGCTGAGCTGGCCCAGACTGTGGCTTAGCCTGCTGATGCTGAAAAGGTCTAGGGCCTCTGAAGTCTGACCGAACACTTCTCTGGGGGGCTTCAAACCTGGAACGTGGTGGTTGAGAACCCCTAGCGGAGAGAAAACCAGCGGATCTGCGAGGGAGGCAAGTTTGGAAAGCCTTACCCTCCTGCTTCTTCACACCGTTGTCGCATAGCAGTGACAAATGCCCCGAAAAGGGCTTTGGGCTAGACTGGAGCATCCAAGAAGTCCTGACAGTCCCAGCCAGAGAGCTTGCTCGCCGACCACTGCCGGGTACAGGCTGCGACCAGATCTCTGGACCGCACCTCTGGAAGTTCTCAGGTTGAGATCTGCAATATCACAAATCTCATCCCAGAGGGCTGGGTTTGGTGTCCCAGCATCATTTTGCCTCCCTATCTCTTCCATAAGTTCCGCTTGATAAGCAGTGAGGAGAGAGGAGGCATTAAGAGTCCTCACTGCCAGTGCAGAAGAACGATAAATCTTCTGAAAAACTGAGGCTGCTAGGTGCTCAGTGCGTCCTGGCAGTGAAGCTGAAGCCGAGGAAAAGGCTGCCCTGTGGTTAGGGTGGAGATGATTTGCAACTGACAGCTCAACAGGAGGGAAAACTGACATCCCTAAAGCCTGTTTTATGCTTCTGCGTCGAGTTGACGGCGTACCCCCGCAGACCCCTCTGCGTCACCGCAAACCTCTCTCCGAGCCCTACGCCGTAGCCTGACGTGCACCTCCAAAAAATTGTAACTACGCGTCGAGGCGACGCAGACCGCAAGGGCTGTGATTGGTCAGATGCACCGCGATGCAACGCAACCTGACGCAGAACTATAAAACGGCAACGACGCCGTAGGAGTGACGACGTAGTTACGCCGTGAAGTTGACGCAGAAGCATAATGAGGCCTTAAGTCCTCCATGTTAACGACATTCAGCCTAGAAAAACCTGGCATGACGCAGGGGGCTGTTTAGTCTCCTCCGCGGGCGGCGGAGAAAAGCAGGGATCCCCTTGTCAGTGGCCACGACCCGTGTGTCTCACCCCCAGGCATGAGAATCCTTGCCTGATATCATTGAACCACACGCACAAGGACGTGAAGTTTCTGCTTTCGGTCCACCGCTTGCAAAACTAGTAGTTGCCATAGTAAATAATAGTATCCAAGCTCACGACAACATGCAACTCAGAAAAAAGGAATATCTAAGAGAATTCGCCGCAACACATTAATCCTCTTAGTATACCAGAATCAAATAAAATCAGTTACAGTGAAAAAAGACCCGCTCAAAAGCTGCAATCGGTGACCTACCTTGACGGCTTGTCTCAGAACAGTTCGAATTTGATCTTCAAGGGAAAGAGATCGAGAATGAAGTAGGGACCACCGCAGTGTTTAGGGAGGTTGGACTCCCGCATCACTGTTGTGATTGGTCTGTCAGACAAACTGTGGTGTGATTGGTACTTCCAGGATCTGTCATGCATTTCCCATAGTGAGATACCGAGTGAATGTTTGAAAGAGAACTACTATTTATATTATACATTATAATGCATTAAACACGATTTCACTGTACAAGTATAGTTAGCTAATGTAGTGTGATACAGTTTAAAAATAGATTTAGTAAAAAAATTATAATATATTAATTATATCAGCAGCATCAGCCAATAATTAGGGGTAAAAACAGTATGGATTTAAAATAATGGTCACTGTATCAGTTACAACTTACAGCCATAACATTAATAAAATCAAACACAAAAATAATATAATAATAATCTGCAAAAATATCCATCCACGTAGAATACATTTAGATGTAGTTATTTGCCAAAAATATTATAGGTTAATTAAAATATGCAAGTACTATTGGTCATAATATCAGTTATTGGCCTACATTTTAAAATAATAATAATATAAAAACAGTAAAGATTTATAATTTTGGCCATCACATCAGTTATAATATCATAACTTAGCAATACGTACTGAATATCACTATCTGCCACAATACAGTATTGGTGCATTTCTATGGAGCTGTGCACTGATTCACCAATTTCTAAACGAGGAGGTAAATAATATGTTGTTGTTTATATGAAGTACCTCATCCTCTCCTCAGGTGTTTTCGAGCTGAAACTCATTTAAAAAAAAAAAAAAATAATATTGAGAGTTCATTGAAGTGGTCCAAGACCTAAGCACTTTTGTCACACTTGAACTTAGAACATGACACATAACCAGGGGTTAAATTGGGATTTATTAAGTGGGGGTGCTCTCCCTAGGGGGGTCCGGGGGCATGCCCCCCCGGATTTTTTTTTTTTTTGAAAAATAAACCATTAAATAGCACTTTCTGGAGAGTTTTGTGCAAAGAAATGGAGAAATTGAGTATTACATGATATGTGAAAAACTGCAAGGTTAAGAGCATTTACTTTGCAACAGGTATTAGGACATTTAGCATTTACATTACTGTTAATCAGTCATCACTTGATTACACGTTGTATTACCTTGTTATGATATAGTGACCCATACAATGTGCTAAACATAATGTGCCACATGGAGAGACAGTGCAGCATATGACAGTAGCAACAGCTGAGAAGATTTGGGTCTGTGGTGACCAGGTCCACCTCATACAAACTTCCTTCTCCCATTCTCTCTCTTTACTACGACAACACACACACACACACACACACACACACACACACACACACACACACACACACACACACACACACACACAAACACACATAAAAAGGCAAAGTTTTGATTTCAGGCTCCAGTGGTTGCCTCATTACACAACCCACGTAAAGTTGATAATTCCGCGAATAACTGCAATTGCAGATTTCGAACAGAGATGGCGAAAACTGCGGACTGCAGCTTTAAGATATAAAAATGATGATAACACTGGTTAGTTTTACAATCAACATTTGAATTTATTTGTGTTTTACCTTTGTAATTTAATTTTGATTTTACATTTAATTTCATACACATTCTTAAAAACAGTACAGAGAACACACATCTATAACTCATCACTCATCTATAACTTCATTACTTCCCACAATGGCTGGTATGCAAACACCTCAGTATTAGTCTGCCTTTTCTTACATGCCAGGTGCTCTGTAACTTTAACATTAATAGAATGTTGATATGATATCAATTAAATCATCTGGTAAGTCTGCTGAGTACATCACTGTAAAGTCTGCTGCCAACTAGGGATGAGATCATTGCCGGTGTAACGGTAAAAATTATGTTAATTATTACAGAGAAATTAATGTAATTCTTAGTATTGTTTCTTGTATGCTGGTGGTGGCTATAATATTTAGTACTGGTAAATAATTTTCATAGTAAGTCAGATGCTTATTATTGTGCATTATTATTTGTTTATATTTTAGAACCACAACCAACTTCACATGTAACCTCAAATACAACTTCATAGTTGACTTCACGTTGGAGTTGTAAATAAATCTTCCTGGATCTCAGCCAGACATATCTGGTTCAAGTTCTTTCACAGTGTTTCAGACCGTTTTCAATAGTTTTTACAAGCATATTGCCTATATTTTTGTAATATATTAAGCACTGTTACACTTTTTGAAACTAGTTCAGCTTGTGTAGGCCTGTCACTGACAGGCTGTCAGTGCTTTCTGAACATATTGAACACACTTTTAAAAATACCGCAATAATACCGAACACTGTGATAATTTTGATCATTTTCATACTGTCCCATCTCTACTGCCAACATGTTACAGAGCTAGTCATGCTAAAAATGTCTGGAATATCACCCCACCTTTTGAAGAAGTAAGTCAGTTTCCTCTTCTTGGGTGGATATGCTCCACTCATTTCAATTTATCTCTGAAAGTTGGAGAATAAATGGTTGATTTAATTTTCATTAACCACAGAGCTTGGTAGCTAAAAGTAACTTAGGTCTAGCAAGTCTTATATTTCTGTAATTCACACAGATCAAATACAAATATGCTGACTGAATAGATTGCTAGTTTATTTTAAGTAGCCAGCTAACGTTAAATTAGCAGTTCTCTTGGCAGTTTGCTGATAATCCGGTATCTGAAGTAAAATGCTCAAAACATCTCCTGAGAAAAATCACATGGTCAACCTAGTCCTGGTTATTTAATTTTGATTTAGTCTTATTTTCCTTACCTTGTCATTCAAGGCCAGGGCACTTTTTTTGACATTTCTGGAACATCCACATCCCGCGCAACCACGGTCTCCCAGGAACATATTGCTGCGTACATTTATCCGTGTCAGATCCGCATGCGCATGCGCGAGCGGTGCGCGATCATGGTCGACTGACAACGAGATTAAGCAGCTGAACAAAATTACGGCCGTGTTCCGATTGTTCTCATCTCAGCTCCGCCGAGACAAAATAGACATGCCATTTCAAAAATCTTTCATTTATTGTCAGAAATATGTTTTCAAAAGCATCACTTTCATCAAATTGTATGTGACATAATTTCTAGTAGGCAACTGACTGCAAACGAGCAGGCTTATGTGCCGGGGCTGAGCCCCGGAGAGCCCCGGCCCAATTTAACCACTGCACATAACCCATATAGGAACGAATGGAATGAGAGGATTTTTTAAAAATTTGTAAAACAAATATAAAAAAAAAATCAAACACATATAGAAATGAAGGCATGACACTATAGAACATCCCCAACGCAGAAAACACTCACTCAAACACTATCACACACACTCACACTCACTCTCTCTCTCTCTCTCTCTCTCTCTCTCTCTCTCTCTCTCTCTCTCTCTCTCTCTCTCTCTCTCTCTCACACACACACGAATTCCCATTAAAATTAATGGGGGGGGGGGGGGGGGGTATATAATGTTTTCTCTCATTTGTTAAAAATAAATCAGTCAGTCACAATGCAGACTGCACACAGATATGAAGTGGTTCGATTTAAACTGCAGAACAAACTTTAGTTACTTTAAAGTAACAGAAAAAAGTTTAACAAAATGATATAAGCTTTCTGGACAAAAATGATAGTATAGTTAGGTTTTCTAAAGCCTAAGGGACTCCTCTTTTTCTTTTTTTTACAGTAGGCTACGGGAGGAGAGGATTTAAGAGTCACTCGCCTGCCCAGTATGATGGCCATGAGCTTCTGCAGGGGCTTCAGTACAAGCCATATCAAGGGTGCAGGTACAGCTCTCAGTCTGCCTGAGCTGTGAAACTCACGAGTCGACTGAACGATCACTCGATGAACTGGAGGTCGGAACGCTGTTATACTGCTGTTTAGTCTCAAACTTGACCCCAGACAGAGACACGAAGGAGAAACAGTGACAGGTCCTCTTGGTTTAAGATAGGAAGATGAGGTTGTCCTCTTCAGATCAGTCCGAGCAGAGGCAAAGAGTGATGAACGGCAGTGAAAGTGTCTCTGTCCACAACATCTTATCACGGAGTGTAACCGGAGCAGGTTTATGGACAACATGTCGAGCTTGACCAGGCGAATATAAATCTGCTCCAATATTATTATAAAATGAACTTAACATTCATCTTTAATCAATTATTATAGGTATCAACTGAGACAGTTTATGGGCTCATTATGCATGTTAAATTCACAAAAGTAATTTCAATGACACTGTCTAGGAAGCAGAAAAATCCATTTAAGTCCACATGGTGCGTTGTTTGAGCGGTATTAAGTAACTTAGACCGCAAAAACGTTCAGTGTTGCTAGACTTCTATTGCTACACCTGTTTAATCACACGCATTGATCATTAAAAACGCGTATCTGTTTTTAGAAGCCCTCTAAACTCTTCTCTTCCTCGTACTTGTACTTCTCTGCGACAGTTAAAACACTCCCCCCAGCAAACAGCAACACTTCGCCATGGTTCCGCCCGTCTATCACAAGTCACTGGTGATGGTTTTGTTTTAGAATTCTATATTTCAGTAGCACTTTTGTGTCCGACTCTGTTCAGATCGGTTTTGTTTTAGAATTCTATATTTCAGTAGCACTTTTGTGTCCAACTCTGTTCAGATCTTTACAAGTCAGGCCACAAAGTCTTAATAACAAAAACGATGTATATGAGTTTTTTTTTATGCAATTTATGGTTACACTTAACTATAAGATTCCATCTGTTAATATTAGTTTACTACATCTAACAGTTAGCATGAACTAGTTAACATGAACTAACATTGAAAAATACTTTTACAGCATTTATTACTCTTACATTATTAAAATCAAAAGTTGCATGCATTCATATTTTAATGGACCAGGCTAACATGAACAGTTGTGTTTTTATTAACCAACGTTAACAAAGAGTAATAATTATTGTAACAAATATTAGGATAACTCATGCAAACCAATTGGATCTTATTGTAAAAGTGTTATTCGATTTATATTATGAAATGCAGAAATTAATCAGAAACATTTACCAGCCAAAACGTTCTTTAAAATTGTTACTCCACGAGTATCCAATTAATCTCTTTTTCATAATACAATTTTATTTAAGTGCTGCAAACACTTTCTTGCACATTGTGATCAAATTGAATTATAAAATGTCATCAAACTTTGACTAAAAATGTTAAATACAGCTGTGTGTTTAAACACATTTTTTATGAAAACTAAACACTTTATAGTACAAAAATCTACAAGAATGCAATGTTACATACAATGTAAGTGAATGACACTTTTGTCCTCTGCAGTAGCAGGTGTCTCTAGGGTAACTTCTTCCATTCATACTGTTAGGTTTATAGTTATTTACACAGTTTCTGTCCTTCTTCATTACAGCTTTTTACATGGTTGACAGGTCCTGAACTGTACAATTCATCTTGGCTGTCAGAATCAGTAACACACGTCTCATCCGTAGCATGGCTGCTGTGAACTGGCTCAGAGGAGATGAATGACAGTAACTGAGACTGTGTTACTGCTTCATGAAGATGAGAGGAGGAAGAGCCAGTCTCAGGGAGAAAATGTGTTTGAAACAAGGTTTCTATTTGTACCAGGAACGTCTCCGTGTCAACCTCTGAGACCTGCTCCAAAGTCTTCTGGATTGATCTCAGCATCTGTGGACGGACAAAAATATTAGTATTATTATTTAGCAAAACTCATTCAACTGACATGTCAGATAAATCAATTTAAATATTTATTTAAATATGCACTGTGAACCATTAATATTAGTATGAAATGTTTGCTGAAATCTTGTTTGCTTGTTACTAAATACCTCAAACAAAACTATGAATATCTTTGAAAGATTTGCATGTAGTTCATGACATCATCTAGTGTACTCAGAAGTGCTTCTGACAGCAGCGAGGGAACTTGTAACTATGACCTTGTTGCCAGTAGTCAAGATATCAGATTAGCAAGTGTGTCCAAAAATCTCAGATATGATCATAGATCATAGGGTATGAGACATATTACCTTTTCCAGGCAAGTCAGAGAAGAATCTCTGCGGAAAAGCCTGCCCATTGGTACACTCCTGAAAGAAGAATGAGATATGTATATGAATTTATATTTATTAATATATATATATATATATATATATATATATATATATATATATATATATATATATTAAGTATTAATAAAAGAAAAAGTGTATATATTGATATATCCTAAAATTGTAGCAAGCTTTAAGCTTTACTAATGCTGGAAATAATGCCAAATACTACTAATACTAATATACAACGTTAGAAACAAACTAAATTCAAATACTCTGAATATTAAAAAAAGTTTGAAGCTAGTTTATAAAATGTGAATGATATGCAGCATTTTATAACTTTATATTCATGTATTTTTGGTTCCCTCTTCCAGCCAAAGTCAAGGTTTCCCTCATAAAACACGCAGCTCACCCATGACACAGCCTGTACTTGAACACAACCCATTCTGCTCTTCTCATCACCTCAGACCAATCAGGAGGCTCAGATGAGTACTGGATGTTAAACCGGTATGGAAACCCTAAAATACAAACAACACAATTACTCACACAAGAAATGCTGACTCGCACACCACAAACTGATTCAAATTCAGCTGGAGCTGTTGCTGGGCTTATTTGATTATTTACACCTTGGTTCATTTATTCTTTAACAGCAGTCATGACTCTAGTGCTAACCACAAAGACATTTACAGAACACTGATAACCTACAGTAGTATATTAAGTGTTAAAGCTGCTGTGAATGATTTGTACGTGAATGCGCTGAGACGTACTCAGAGATCCAGAGGGCCCGCTCTCCTCCTCTACCAGCAGACAGGTGGTCTGAGACAGGGGCGAGGGGTTACTGGGGTTATACGGGCTGACAATCACCCCGATAAAAGGAGCGCCTCCTCGAGAGAAATAACTCTGAAATAAAAACAGACAGAGATAATGTGACATGTAAACATAGACGCCATCCTAGTCAAGCTACAATGCAATACAAAGATCTGTTACCTGGTATTTGGCCTGAGTGTCAATGTCTCTGAGGGAGGGGTTGGGGTCGAAGGCTGGATGAGAGTGGTACCAACCCACCACACTGTGACCTTTGACCCCAAGCAGCTCAGAGGCCTGAGTCTGAGAGACAGGGTCCATCTCACACTGCAGACCTGTGCTCAGGCTGTTACATGGTTCTGCTGCACAGATCTACACAAACATCATGCATTCATTACAGCGTACTTAAACTTAAAACTAAATTAATAAATGTAACTGATTGAAATAAACAGTTGATTATGAGTCCATGAATTCACTGACCTTTAACACCTTCTCTTCTTCTTCATATGTTCCTCCTAGAAGGCCAATCACCTCTCCCATAGACACATGAGCATGCTGGGTAAGGATTTGATTATTAGTACAACATAATACAACACTGAGGAATTAATAAGAGAGGAAAAAAGCTGAGATTAATCAAATCTGGAAACCAACTTACTATGTCCATGACAACAAAAGCCTCGGCATAAACTATCACTCTGTATGGTTCCTGAGTCAGCAAGACACAACAGACAAAATACGTCCCTTCATTTCTATACAACAAAATTAACTACAGTCTTATGTTACTATCACTGAGATGATGAGATCCTATCATAGTATTTATTCATATTTTGAATTCGTTTTTATTTTCCATTTCCATTTTAAATTTAATTCAAGATTGATAAGTTAAAACATTTCAGTTAACATTTATTTCAAAGTAACAAAAATGCTTTTTTAATGAGTTTTAGTTTACTATAATAACCCTGGTTTCTATGCATGAAAAGACTGAACAGAGATATGATCAAATGTAATGATTACCTGTTTTTTCCTCTCCAAAAGCTTTGCAGGGAATGAGCTGGAATGGATCAAAAGATCTGCAGAGGACAAAGACAAGGAATGAATCTAGATTTAATGTTTACTCTTTATATGATTATTCATGGAGATGATAACAAAAACCCATAAACAAGATCACTAAAACTATAAGCGATTCAGTTTTGTGTAGGGAGTGTGTGTTTACCCTCTTTGTTTGGGTAGTTTAGATGGTTTTGGTCCTTTCTTCTTCATCTCCTCTCTTCTGATGGCCAGCTCCTCTGCGCTCAGATGCTGGATGACAAAAAAAAAAACATAAAACATAATCAAGGCTCAATAATGAGGATAGACAAATAAAAAATATGTTTCTTTCCAAAAAAAAACATCATAAAAATGAATAAATACAATAAATAAATAAATAAATAACAAATGACCAAAAAAGTTGCTAAAATTTATTTATTACATTTTTTTTTTATCGAAACAATGTTTCATAAGCCACTTTAAACAACATCAGGCCATAAACAGAATCTTGGAGCAATTCTCAATAGAGTATATTTCAAATCTAAGAAGAACTGCAGATTTTGATTTCTTTTACCTCATACGTCTGACCCTCCAGATCTTTAGCATCACGCCAATTCCCCCACACGTCCCGAATGCGACGCTTCCTTGTGCGCTGCAAAAAATAAAAAAAATTGATTAGGGCTGGAGCTAAACTCTGCAGTAAAGTGGATCTCGAGTGCCAGAACTAATGCACAGATAATGATGAGAACAGTAACACTGAGCTGTAACTCTCTCTCACCATAGACTGCAGTCGCTGGGCAAGATGATACGACTCCAGACTGTCTTTGCTTTCCTTTAGACGAGAGCGATCAACCAGCCGCGGACGGTTATATATCGCCTGATCTACAGAGGAAGAAAGAAAGAGTTTAGGGAGGGAAAATGTGCTCAAGAAAGCAGGACATAGAAAAAAAGAAAAGAGCAAACTGACTGAGCAATAAGCATTACCGCAGTTGAAGTTAATAGCTCCAATGAGCTCCAGATAGGTGTGTATCCGACCAATGCAGTTGACATCCCCACAATTCTTCAAGCCTGGACGCACTGATGTCTTGTTCAGGTACTTGGGTTTACTTCTCTCCCTGCACAGACAGCCGAGAAGTTCATTTAACAGACTGGAGTAATTATGCTGAAAATGCAGCTTTGCATCACAGGAATAAATGACAGTTTAGGAATAATGAAATTTACTAAATATACTAAAGAGGACCTATTATGCCATATTTCTTGAGTTTGTTTTGGAGTCTACTAGAATAGGTTTTGAAGCTTGAATGTTGAAAAAACATTGTTGCAGCATTGTTCCAGTCTGTCCTGTCACTCTTTCTGAAAAGCTCAACACACTACTTATAATAATTAATGCAACTCAACCAGGCCACACCCCTTTATTTAGCGTATGCCTTGGGCGGGAATTATTTAAATGAGGAATATTGTTTGTTTCCAGAAGAAAACTCAAGATTTCAATGGAGGCAGATTTCAGGGAGTTCAGAAAAAGTGCTTTACTGATACAGAGAATGACTCCCTTTTGACTGACTTTGTGCTTTGTATTTCATAATAGTCCTGTTTCAAACAAACAAATGCAGCCTTGGTAAGCATAAGAGACTTTTTCAAAGCATTTTAAAAATCTTACCAACCCCAATTTTTTAAAATAAAAAACAACCCATTACAAGATTCCCTGAATTATGTGTCATGTTTACCGTCTTATTGTCTTACAAAAACTCTAATATTATATTCAGTAAGTTTAGCAGGACAGATGATGTACACAAGAAAAAGTTCCTCAGAAGCATAAAGAATAAAGTCTCACCACTGGTCCAGGATGAAATTGCGGATTTTTAGATATCTCTCTGGGGTTTTTGATGGACGCCCCTCAAAGAATTCTGGGATGGCTTGCCTCTCCTCTTCTGTGATTGTGTTTAAGTCCAATATGAGCTCCTGTTCAGGAGCTCTGAGCTCCTCCTCCTCCTCCTCCTCCTGGTCTTCCTCCACCTCCTCCTCAGGACCTGATTCAATCTTATCTGGAGTAAAAGAACACATTACCCATAATCATGCTAATGCTGATGGATTGCTATGGTTACAGAGATTAAAGCAACACTATGTAACATTGTTTACCTTAAAATAATGTTTCCAAAATCTTATCAGTGGTTCATCAAGTCGTAAAAGGGTGAAAGGCTCTTCTGCCATAGCCTGACGGGGTCTGTATCGCTTTGACTGGCACTATGTAACTTCGGGTTTCGGGTAGTAACCCGACCACAAAAAGAACTACAAAATTCAACTGCTTTACGTCAAGCGCTACAATAGTCATTATTTTGTTTTTCTTTGTTTCTGATGTCGCAATACATCATCCTTTCATGAAATCATGTAACATACTCTACCTTGTCTGTGGACATCGTTCATTCTAAAGCCGGTGCTGGATAAACAGCGAGCGTGCGTGCGACGGTAGGCTAAATTATTTACGACAGCGGCAATGGACAATTTCGTTTCCGACCAGTCGGGCGACCGAAGAGGAAAATTTACTTGGTGTTACTTTAAATGAAAGCTAGTGATGCCAAGGTACCTGCTCTTTCAGTGCTCTCGTCCCCAGACAGGCTGTGTTTGCCTGGGCTGCCTGATTTAGAGATGAGGGCCCCACTTTCCTTCTCCGGATCTGGATCAATCGCAATATGAGGGATGTCAGCATTTCCATTTGTATCTGGATCAATGTCTCCATCTGCAGCGTTGGATCCTGATTCAGAGAGAGGGTTTAAAAGTACGTCTGATGGGGGTGTCATTGGACTGAGTTCTCCTTGGTGGTCACAGTCTAAGGAGCCTGAGGGCTCTGGCTTCATTTCAGACTGAAACCTATCATCACTGAAGTCATCGGTGATGTCAACGTCCTCATCATCAGAAAGTCGCTCGATGCGTACAGCATTGGTCAGGGCTGAGACGTGAGGCTGGATCGAGGGGACGAACGTGGTGTCTGAAGTCACATTAGAGGAAGGCACAGGTGTGTCTGTTTTAGGCTGGAGGGGAAACACAAAGGATACAATTACTACTAGTACCACTAATGAAAGAAAATATGTGAAGTATGAACATGTTTTACATTTGATGAGGCTTGTTGAAAAACAGGAAATGTTTTGCCTTACTATTCTTCAAATGTTTGGTCAGTAAGAAATGAATGCATTTTTTCAGCAAGGATGCATCATTTGATCAAAACTGACAGTAAAGACATTTTTAATTGTACAAAAAATATCACATTGGTTGTCTTTATATTTAGGACTAATCCTAAAGATGTGCTGTTTCACAATGTGAAACAGGTGTGGAGAATTGACTGTGATTAACCATGCTGCTCATAAGAAGCTGGAGGATAGCTGAAGAAAAGAGGAGCTTGGTCTTGCTGTTTGGTTGTCATGCTGACTTTCTCACCCTCTCCAGTCCAAAGCTTGATGTTGTGGTTTTTGTATCTTTAATATAGTTATGTTTGTTTTCCTGATTAAATATACATTTGTGCAAATTTGATTATGTTGTATGGCCTCTCCATTCATGTTGCTACTCCTTGAGCCAAGGAGATCGTAACAATATGAATTAATTTAATAGCCCTAAACCCATCTGACCCAAAGACATATGGCTAAAGTCAAAATGTGGAAATAGGCTAAAGTCATACCTTATTTTTGAAGTACTGCCTAGCATAGCTCTTCACTTGTAGAACCGTTCTAGTGCCGATCAGTTTGGCAATCTTAGTCCATCTCTGGCCAAATTGAGCCTAGAAACAAAAACGATACAATTTATTTCCTTTTATAAAAGAGCATTTTTCTTCTGTATTTTATTACAGCATATATGTTCAGAAAACATACCAGTCCTTTCTCAAAGAGATCTTTCTCCTCTTCAGCCCAGCGAGTTTGTGCTCCAGAACTTTTCACCAATGACCTACGAAGACATTCTTTCTGAATGAATGAATGAATATATATAGCATAAGATACTTCTTGCAAAAACATTAAAAGAAGTCCCTTATGCTCATCAAGCCTGCATTTATTTGATCAAAAATACAGAAATATTATTACAACTTAAAATAATGGTTTTCTATTTTAATATACTTTAAAATATAATTTAAATCTGTGATGCAAAGCTGAATTTTCAGCATCATAACTCCAGTCATTACATGATTCTTCAGAAATCATTCTAATATGATGATTTATCAATGTTGGAAACAGTTGTGCTGCTTAATTTTTTTTATAACGTGATACTTTTTTCAGGATTTTTCGATGAGTAAAAAAACAACAACAACAGCATTTATTTAAAATAGAAATATTTTGTAAACCGAAATCATTCTAATACTCTGATGAATAAAAAGTTTAAAAGAGCAGCATTTATTTGAAATAGAAATGTTTATAACAATTTATAGGTCTTTAAATTGTTACATTTGACCAATTTAATGCATCCTTGATGAATAAAAGTCTTACTTTTGAATGGTAGTGTGGGTGTTTACATATTCATGAAACAGATGAAAGAGGGGAGCTCACTTTTTGACTTTAGTCTTCTCATTGGTCCATGCTACCTTTGGTGCTTTCTTACTGGCAAAATAATACCTTTCTTTATTAAGAAAACAACCACATTCTTTTAATAAATGATGACAACCAAACATGAAGAAAATCATTGTGATGTTCAGAAGTGTAAGGATACTGTTCCTCCAGAAGCATGCTCTCAATGGCCTCTCTGTTCTCATCGCTGATGGAACTGTCCAGCGTCCATGGCTGAACACACACAAAAACAACACATCATTTCCATTTTCAGATTCTCTTCACATAGGCCCTGTTTACACCTGGTATTAAGATGTGTTTTGGTTGATCGCATCACAAGTAGACAAAGGAGACACATACCCGTTTACAGATGGTGTTTTAATCGGTCTCTTTTGTCCACTTTGCATGGGTAAATGTATGGGCTTTTTCCGATCTTTCGATCTAATGAACGAAACAAGCTTGCGCAATTTTTATATGAACGTGCCCGGAGACGATGGAAAAACATACAGAGAGCATCAGCTTTAGTTTCTGTTCTGACAGCCGCAAGACCACGTGAACACTGCGAGTTAGAAATCAGGAATGGTGAGAGAACATTGTGCTTGGTATGTTTTTTCATCTTTAAACCAAACTTGGGTCTTCACCCGACAAAGTTTAAATCTCATCTGGCTAGCGCGCTTCCCATAAAGTTTACTCATAAGGTCAGTAGGCAGTCTCTAGTGGCTGTTTAAACACATTCGACCACATGAGCATCTACACTACGGAAGCAATCCAGTTGAATGTGTATTTGACTACCTCTGGAAGTGGTCGTAAGTGGACAAGCTCAAAACTTTTTAGACCCCATTTACACCCATATTTAGAGTCATCCACTTGTGATCGGATTGAAGAAAACGCTTTTTAATATCAGGTGTAAACAAGGCCATAAAGCAGGTGTGCCCAACCCTGCTCCCGGCGATCGACTGTCCTGCACAGTTCATCTCCAACCCTAATCAAACACACCTGAAGGTCTTCAATTAAGGTCTTAACAACCAATTAAGGTCTTCAGGATTACTTGAAAATTAAAGGCAGGCGTGTTTGATCAGGGTTAGAGATAAACTGTGCAGGACAGTCGATCGCCAGGAGCAGGGTTGGGCACACCTGCCATAAAGAATAAAAAAAAAGCTTTCAATTTGGGGTGTTCCTTTACCAGTACACTGCTGTTTGTCTTCCATGCAGACTGCAAGTATTGATCCTGGAGAACTTCAGCACTGCTCAGGTCGCTGTAAAGAGAGCATACAAATAATTAATAGATGTTAATGCTGTAAGAATGCATAAACAGTAATTAATTTAAAGAACAAACAAGAACTCAGTTCTTTAATAATTCCTTCAAACATCTGACAAGTCTCTTCTCTAGGGAGAAAAGTGAAACTCTGAAAGTAACAGAAAAATATCTGGAGGATCACTTGAAGACGATACACTCTGACCCAAGACGGCACAAACAAATCTCAGTTCCACCAGACATCCCACCAATCAATTCTCCAGAACATCAAATAGATCTTCACCCTCCAGCTTGGATAGAGGTGGAAGCTTAATCTATCATGCAAGATCAACATCAGCCCCAGGGCCAAATGGACCCATACATAGTGTACAAGAATGCACCGCATGTCATGAGGTTTCTCTGGAGGATAGTGAAAGGAAAGGATTATAGAAGGACGGAGGTTCCGATCC
Organism: Chrosomus eos; assembly: GCA_036326025.1. Taxonomy (NCBI): domain Eukaryota; kingdom Metazoa; phylum Chordata; class Actinopteri; order Cypriniformes; family Leuciscidae; genus Chrosomus; species Chrosomus eos. The sequence goes on from CM070829.1 coordinate 20,387,127, forward strand.
CGAAGGATAAGGACTCAAGATCAGTCAGTTTCAACCAATATCCCTGCTAAATGTAGAGGGTAGTCTTTTTCACAATCGTCGCCAAGAGATTGTCTGAATACCTCCAATGAAACAGCTACATTGATACAACAGTATCTGGGTTTTCTGGGTGCTTCGAGTTCGAACATTCCAATAAATGGCAAAAAATACAAATAATAAATCCCCCATAATCTCTGGTGGGCTGCTTTCAACTTCTTTTATATTCCGGACACCATTACAACTTTGGTGAAATCATATATCCAATATCGGCCCCGGAAGAGCACTGCAGTGAGCCGCTCTTTGCGTTCCTTGCCCGACTCCCCAGACACATGATGATTGTTGACTCTGTCTGGGACCTGATCAAGGTTGTTTACATGGCAACTTGCTGTGTATGGCTATGACAATCCTGCGGACTGAGGCACCTAGATTTTGATGCCAGGCATAGTGACTCTCCAGGCCTACACATAAGAAGGCTCCAGATTTATTTTGAACTCTGTCATGGAAACTAGCCTGTATAAACCTTAGTTAAACAATTTAATAATTAATTAAAAAGAAATTTATACCTGTATGATATAATATGTACCCACATTGGAGCTTATATTTTATTGGATCTTCTTCGATGCAAAAATGTGTGATATTTGAGGGTAAACTTCTCATTATGTTTACAATACATATGTAAATCATGTTATGGATTTTACAGTCCGTTTCTGGCATGCGCAAATTCATGACAGAGGTTAAAGATTATTTTATCACGGTGGTTTTATGTGAACACATATAATGTACACGTGTTGTATTGTGGTGATATTTTTTAAACGTTTATATTTGCCCCACAGACTTCCATTATAAGTCTATTACTGTACACGTGATATGTGTTTGCTTTTACAAACTGAGGGAAGTTTAAATCATGTTGTTTAATAATCTTATCCTTTTTTATTGAAACATGTAAAACATTGTATTGATTAATTCCTGTAAGATGTGTCAAACACGCTGATAAGCCATTCCAGTTACAGATGAGTATGTGCTATCTTGGTAGCAGACAATTAAAGCTCAACGCCTAAATTAAACTCGTTTCCCTGCTCATGTTCAAAGGTTCAAATAGACTAGTCACTAGAGTAACAGTGTTCAAATAGCAAGAGGAGCTCAAATTCACCCTGTCTGTCGCTTTTCAATCATAAGTCTCAATTCTGCTCATCCATGAACACAAATATATCAAAGCACAGACTCCATAACATTGCCTAGATGGCAGGAGTAAGACAGAATAAAACTCCTACCCGACTCTTTCATCACATTCATCTCCCTCGATATCAACAACATCCAACTCGTCTGCCATATTAGTTGCGGATGTGAGTGTGTGAGAGAGTAGACAGTGCCAGAGGAGGATGTTTGTCACAGCGCCACTTGCTGGCAGGGTGAAGCTACTGCAGCTCGTTTTACTGAATCCAAACTGTGTTTCGAAATCACTACATCACTCCACTCGAGGGAGTGAATGAAGACGAGTGAGTGAATTCGGATTCGTGCACTGAGTGCCGCCGGTAGGGCTGCCGCTTTTGGCTAGTTTGGGCTTTCTGTTTAATTTGAAATTTAGCAAACTGGCAGCTCCAGATTTATTTTGAACTTTGTCATGGAAACTAGCCGGTATAAACCTTAGTTAAACAATTTAATAATTTATTAAAAAGGAATTTATACCTGTATGATATTATGATATACCCACATTGGACCAGCGGTTTGCGCACTTTAAGTCAAACACAAATTACAGTCATAGACAGGTAAAGAAAGATTACAGTACTCTCGTTATTGCAGTGCATTATGGGATTGAATGTGTGCACATACTAAAAAATAAACGGGAATGGGAAAAAAAAAGAAAGAAAAGGCATTACTTAAATTAAAAGAAATTTAAACATTATGGTAAAAAGTTTATAGCTCAAATTGTACAAGAGTGCTTTTGGGATAAGAGAAGATTAAAATTATAATCAAGTCATATTTGGTAACACTTTATTTGAAGGGGTGTGCATAAGACTGACATGACACTGTCATAAACATGACATAACACCTGTCATGAACATGAAGGAGTCTTTATGAATGTTTATGACTGTTGTCATTAAGTGTCATTCGGTAAATTATGACACTTTTAATGCAAAGTTGACATTGTTTAAAATGTCTTTGTTATGACAACTTGACATTAACAAAGACAAAAATGTCTTGATTATGACAACTTGACATTAACAAAGACGGAAATGTCTTTGTTATGACAACTTAATATTAACCAAGAAATCATAACCTGTCAACCTGTCACAAATATGTCATAACAGGTCTAATTATCAAACTTCAAGCATTTTGCAGTGTAATAACCCTTAATGACATCTTTATAACTAGTACAATGTGTTCCACTTTACTTGAGGACAGGTAATATTCATGACACAGTTATAATGGTGTCATGACGGCCAAAGTTGTGACAGGTTGACAGGTTATGATTTCTCGGTTAATGTCAAGTTGTCATAACAAAGACATTTCCGTCTTTGTAAATTTCAAGTTGTCATAACAAAGACATTTTAAACAATGTCAACTTTGCATTGAAAGTGTCATAATTTACCGAATGACACTTAATGACAACAGTCATAAACATTCATAAAGACTCCTTCATGTTCATGACAGGTGTTATGTCATGTTTATGACAGTGTCATGTCAGTCTTATGCACACCCCTTCAAATAAAGTGTTACCTAATATTTTATCTTGTGTAAGAAAAGAAAATAGGTTTATAATTTGAACATTATAAAGCATGCATTGAATCCGTAAAAATAACAGTTTTGCAAATAGGGCCCTATTTATTCATAGTGTGCTGGGCGCTTTTCGAATCGGCTTCATGAAACTCCAGAAAATAAATTTGCTCCAAATAACATTTTGAGGCAAAAATATTTAGTATGCAAGCAATTTCGTTACTTGGTTTTTATGGAGCATAATGCATTAGGCTACGTTACTTTTTTCTCCCCTGGGCTAGGCTTTTTTTCTCACCTGGGATGGGCATGTTTTTCTTTTTAATAAAAAAAGAAAAAGAAAGTTATATTTATAGCAAATGTAAAGGCAATTTCAGACCAAACGTGAAATGAATGAACCTTAGGCTAAAGGAAATTCAAATCCATCACTGTACAGTAGAGTGCGCAGTTCAAGCAACCATTTCAGCTAAGCTGGACTGCAGAATATACACCAGCTAAATTCATGTATTTGAGCGATTGATCTTGGCATGTTAAGCTCTTTTCCATAGCTCAAGGTTGCATTACATAGTACATTACACATACAACTGAATGCACATATCACAAACACACATGGTCACATTATTGAAAATACATATCAAACAGATATGTTTTTAGCTGGGTCTTGAAGTAGATATAGAAGAAATATTACGGGAGGGTTTTAGATGTAAGAACTTGAATAAAACTAGAATAACAGTAGGAGTACAAAGGTGGACAGACTGCAAAAAGCACTTAATGGGCAACTTATTTACAGCTGTCCTCTCCAGAAACCTCTTCAGTAAAAATAACGACGCCAGACATTTTGAATCATTGATATTTTATTGTTTCTCCTCAGATGGTCAGTCTGGTAGCTGACCCCGTCTCTTACAGGAATGAGAAGTGTTTCACTAACATCTTGTCTTTTCTCACACATCTACCCACAGCACATACACACCTTAGTAAACTATCACAAACTGGTTAATGTGATGTGTATATGACCGCCCTGTGTGACAACTACACATGATTATGGTGATCCACTCACATGAACATCTAGTGTGTGTTTTTTAAGTTACAGTTAGTGTGGCATGGACGTCACAATTAGTTTGGCATGGCATCAGGGGAACTAGGAGAGCCGTATTTGAGCAGGCAGGAACCTGTGCGCTCTGGACTGTCCTCTCTCTCTCTCTCTCTCTCTCTCTCTCTCTCCAGGCAGATCAGCAAGCACTAGTGACATTCACAACGATAACTGCAAAACAACCACAAGCTACAGGCATTATCAGACAAGAAGACTCTGGTCAGATGTGTGACAATCGTCTGTTTACCTGCTCTGTCTCACTGGTAGAACTTGATCTCAGCGTCCACACAGTCGAAGAACAGATCGCCGAGCTCCTGGCCCTGTATCTCCCCCTTTAGCATGGCCTCGATTTCCTCAAGACACTGAGACTCCAGGTATCTCATAGTCTCCTGTAGAGAGACTCCAGCATCCTGACACACACACACACACACACGTTTTTATATCATTATGCAGACTTTCCATAGACATGATTTTAAAAAAGTTTTATTCATGGGCTCAAACTGAGCAAAAATATGGTACATTTGCTGGTATTTATAAGGTCAAAAATAAATCAATTGAATATTTATAACCAGGGTTTGAAATTAACCACCAAATGTGGGTAAAAATCAACTATGGCACGGGTAACGCTGTCAAATCACTAGCCAATTTGGCGTCTGTTATGCTTACTCAGTTTGCTGGGGAAATTCATGCAAGCCAAATCTGCGCATATCTGGCTTACATGAACATGCCCGTCACTACGCAACAAATAACAGCACGCTTGTTCATTTGCATTGAAGCAATAGCGAAGATTAAAAAGCATTTGGTTAACAGAAAAGACTTATTTTTCCAACATCCTACATTTTTTGATGTTCTTTAAACTGTATAGATCTGTCCACCTTAAGTACATTTTTGATGACAGGATTTTGTTTGAATAAGAAATGTATGATATATATATATCAGTATATTATTTATTTATTTATTTTCATCACGGTTGAACTTGTCACATTTGTTATTCTGAGATTTTTTGAATGTAACATTTATTTGTACATTTACTTTAAAAAAATAATAATTAAAGATTCCACAGCAAAAAAACACGACCATCATGAATCACGGCCTAAAGGGGGACATTTTTACAATTATACTAAAAGGCCTTTTACTTGCTACAAATGTATGAACTATCAATCGGACGACAGAAGGCATGTAGTAGATTTTGTACAACAGGTTTTTCAGCAAAGTTTTCATCATGTTGATTATTTAGAGCCCTTAGAAAATGTGTTCCAAATCTGTATGAGTTTCTTTCCTCTGTTGAACACAAAAATAGCTATTTTGAAGAATGTCAGTAACCAAACAGTGTATGGACGCCATTCACTTTCATTGTATAGATATATAAAATATATAAAATTTGGATACCAACCTTCTTTAAAATATCTTCTTTTGTGTTCAGCAGAAGAAAGAAATTCATACAGGTTTGGAATAACTTCCGAGTGTGTAAACGATGACTTTCTGGGTGAACTAACCCTTCAAAAGCGCAATAAACAAACCAAAAGTCAGGCTTACAGGACTGGTCAGTGCCGTCTGGTGGGCTTTGTACAGCTCGTGTTTCCGGTCCACCTGGTGCTGGAATCGAGGCTGTGTCCTGACAGGATCGTCTGGTCCGTACTGCGGAGACATCACCATGTTGACGGGCCTCATGCTCTCCGTGAAGATAAAAGGCTTGAATACAGATCTGCAAGAGAAGGAGAAGTGTGAATGCTCCCATTAGAATTATATAAAAATTAGAATTGATGAATTATTCGAAATGATGTACTGTTGCCTGATCGATTACAGACAACCATCTAAATGCAGTTGATGCCAAAAATAATCAACTAAATCAAATTATTTTCTTGTTTTTCCTCAAACAAAACAAATTTGCCGAAAATCCATGGAAAACATATTCTTCTATATTTTTGACAAGCATTAAGTATTGGCTACATGGGTTAAAAACGTAGTTAATGTAGAAGTTACGAAGGATCAGAGAATGAATTGGGTTTCATTTTATCGGGTTTTTAAAATGTATATATGCAGGTCTAGTTTGGGGAGGAATAAAGAAGTGATTCAGGTGGAATCGGGTCAGGCACAGATTGTAGGACCCGTCCACCTTGTTCTTTCGGGCCACACCTGGAGGGGTCGGGTGTAGCAGTGAGGAAGTGAACGCAGGGCACTTCTGGGTTGCGAGGGAGGATGGACACCATGCTGCCTGTGGTACGGAAGCCCTCAGAGTCCATACAGATCCCACTGGCCTTGTCCCTCAGGATGCTCATCATCACCTCTGCCGTCACCGAGCCTGTGCAGAGCGACAGGGATCAAGACAGGAGGAAAGTGTGTGTGTGTGTGTGATTTCAAAGACATTTGATTATATTAAATAAAGATGTGGGTACAAGATCCAAAAATAAATAAAAATATTATAATTAAATCAGGCATATTAAAATGTAGTTTTGTACATGCTTCCACTAATAATTGCTAAAAAAAAGAAATACAATGACTGTAAATGCAGTGTACAACAGTAGATGGCGCTTTTTAACACGTGCACAACTTTTCAAAATGCCAAAATAACACTTGAAAAACATTCAGGTTTCCTGTTGTAAACACAACCCCACTGATGCCAGGGGAAAGCAAACGTACCGTCGTGTTGCTGGAGCAGGGCCGTGCCGCCCATGTAGCGCTGCTTGGCCATTTCCATCCTGGCGGGGGGGTTGTCAGGACTGAAGACAGAGGTGAAGCTGAACTCCCCCTCACCGCTCCACCAGCCCTGAGCCTGGGCCGCTCCACGCAGATCCGGATGCTCCGCTGAGATCTCTGTGCCTATCGTCAGCTGGTTAGAGATGTTCTTCACTCCCTCTGGCAAAACAAATAACAGCCCGTTTATTTTTAGAGATGGATTATTTAGATATAAGAATTTTTCATAGAGATTTATCATCCTGATATATATAATTCCAAAAAACAGTGGGGTGCAAAAGTCTAAGGCCACATTGGAAATCTGGGATTCAAATCTAATATAGCCTGATTTAAGATGTTGAAAATGTTAAAACATGGGAACATTACTAAACAAATATATTAATTATTTTTCATTTATATTAATAATATTTAGAATTCTTTTACATCAACTTGTCCTCACATTAAAATTCTCACATATGTTATTCTGATTTATATATACAGTATGGCTGTCATTTTAATTGTTAATTGTATAATTATTATACATTAATATTGAATAAATATTAATGAATAATTAATTGAATAAATTATTAATGGAAAAAATAATACATTTAACGCACCCGCCCTAGACCTATGTAGTTCATCTTACATGAAATCCAATAATTCCATATTAATAAAAACCCATTAATACCCATTTAAAACCCATTAATCTGTAAATGCAAACAAAACAGTCTGTAAATATCTAAATACCAATTCAGATGCAAAAAAAAAAAATTCATTGGGAAAATAAATGGAAGCCTAAAAGTTTGTGTAATAAATTCTCTGTTAAATCAAATTAAATATTTATTTTAAAGCTACTTTTTGTAATGTCTATTTGATGCTTTTCTCATTTAACACAATAATTACTTAAAATTATCTTATGAAGGGTAATTTCTCAGTCAAAAAACTGATATATATTTATATAATTTCTTTACATCAACCTTTTATCACACTTGAACTTGTCACATTTGTTATTCTGACACACACACACACACACACATAAATATAATATATATATATATATATATATATATATATATATATATATATTTAAAATATATATATATAATATATATAATTACATTTACACACACTGAATACAATACATATTATCATACAATATAAATTAATTAATTAATTAATCAGTTAATTGATTTAGTTGATTATATAAATATAAATATAATATTTTAAAAAGTACATATTAACATTTATTATCTTTTATTTAACCTTTTATTTCAATATCAACTTTTAATTAATATTATTACTTATAATCAGTCTTGACTTTCTACCAGAATAAAACGTAAATGTTTTTCATTTTTAGATCTGGTCAAACACAACCAGTGAAAACGCACTGACCACTGACCATCACTCATCTCTCTCCCTCACCTGTGACTTTCTGTGCAGCCCACAGTTTCCCAGCAGTCTCTAGCACCCAGGCTTCTAGTCGGTCCACTAGTAAGAAGGTGTTGTGGTAACTAAAGGGTTCGGTAGTTTCCCTACAGCCTCCACCCTGACCGTACTGCTCCAACAGACCTGTGATCACATTCAGAGCGGCCCATGCACTCTCCCCACGCTCCAGACCCAGCCTGAACACACACAACATACATATATATTATATATAAAAGTCGGGTCAATCAATTTTAAGGCTAGAAAACTAGAAGATAAAAGATGTTTGGTTGTTTTGGGCTCACCGAACCAGGTCCATTCCCAGCAGAGCTTCTTCTGGATTCACAGGCTCCTTGGTCCAGACCGCCTCGTTCCCAACACACACCCCGTGTTCATTAGCCCCCATCTCAGCCCCCCAGAGCCAGGCCGGTCTGCTCAGCACAACTGCATGCGTGTGCTCTACTTGAGGGATTGAAACGTACGTGCACTATATGGAAAAGAGAATCACCTGTAAATCATCTATTGTTTGATTTTGTTCAATAAATCATCACATATTTGGGGGGCAAATATGACACTGCAAATGGTGAAATATTCACAAAGGGTTTTAAACCAAATATTATGCATTTTGATGAAATGTAATTAACTTGAAAAGTCAATTCACCTCCAGTGTAGAGCCAGGAGTGTGTGAGGACGCAGGGTAATACACCACCTCCTGCACCTCATCTCTCGGCCGGTCAGAGTTCTTACCAAATATCACGTAATCTTCTTTTGAACCCGGAGGCAGAGATACAAAACAGTCACATGACCGAGGCGGTTCAGCCATCCTAGATCAAACCAATACGGATCAATGCAGTGGATCAGATTCAACAAGTGACAACAACATACTCATATGCAATGGAAAGATGGAAAATTGACTGTTCAATTATAGCATGCACAGGCTTAGCTAGTCAAAAAAAAAAAAACGAATTGTACAAGAATAATGATGATTCGAAACTGATTATTTAAATATTCTGTAACACTTTACAATAAGGTTCATTAGTTAATGGATTAACTAACTATAAGCAATACATTTGTTACAGTATTAGTTCATCTTTGTTAACGTTAGTTAATAAAAATGCAGCTGTTCATTGTTGTTAGTTCATGTTAGTTCATAGTGCATTAATTAATGTTAACAAGATTTTAATAAAGTATTAGTAAATGTTGAAATTAACATTAACAAAGATTAATAATAAATGATGTGCAGCTCATTAATAGTTCATGTTAACTAATGCAGTTAGGCTAACTAATTAACAGTATTGTAAAGTGTTACCAAATATTCAATAACACAATTTATTTTAAAGCATTTATTAAACATGAAAAATATTTACATTTGGAATAGTGAAATATTTTGCAATGTTTCAATATGAATTACTTAAACAGCACAAATTTTTAAATATTCCAAATATTAAACTGTAATTGTAATATATTCCATTCAGACACAAGAAAAAAAGCGTTTCACTAACTCTTCTTCTAATTCTTTTAAACATTAATAAGGATGAATGATTTTGATTGGTAAAAATCCATGTTGAGTTTGATTACGCAGGCTTGTGGTCAAGGGTCATTTTCAGTGAGTTCTTCTAGTGACCACTGCGCATTGGAAAGTGTGTGGTTTGTTGTTGGCTTGATAATACTAGTTATTACTAGTACTACTACTACTAATAATAATAATACATAATAATACATTTATGCAATATATAGGCTAAAACCAAATATTCAAAGAATTAAAAATCGAAAAATTCTAAACTGAAATGTCTACATGAGAAAGCAGGGATGAGCAATCATTATGTTGTTTTGTGTGTGGATGTAAAGCTTGTGCAGAAGTAGTGATTGAAGAAGAGTCCTGCACTGATAGAGGAGTGCTGAGGAAGGATTAGTACTGTAGTGCTGCTGGACAGGAGATATACGGCTTATCGCCTGACCTCCATTTCACAGACTCCTCAGCTCCGATCTTCAGTTGCACAACAGTCAAAAGCTGCTTTTTAAGCACTCATAAGAGCAGAATGCAGTGTTTTATAGGAGATGGTTTTTAATATTGGATATACTAATGGCCTGTGTGTCTGATAATGGAGCATCTATATGAATATCTAAGTCGTGCATCAAAATTAACGCGTGACATTCACGTGCATGCTTTTAATTGAGTTTTAGTAGTGCTACTTTAATCGTCTAGCACACGTTTGAGAGTATTTGATGAAGTTATTATTATTACCTTAATGAGCTCCAGTTCGGTCAGCGAGCCTGTGAGAGGCAGGGCTGAGACGGATCAACCTGCTCCTGCTGCTGCTGCTGCGGCAACACACTTCAAAATAAAAGCCCCTTTCAACGCTTCGACTCGTACATTAATAATGGTGCGTTCTATTATTTATCCGTCTCGGAGATCCGAACTGGAAGACAGATGTTGCCTAGCAATACGCCCCCTTTCCTCGGATTTCTCCTCTCGGGCGTCGACAGCTCGCGAGGACACCGACCAAAGAATTCGTTTCGGAATTCAAGATGCTGCGCCTAGTGCTTTAGATGAATGTTCATTGTTTTTGAACGCTTTGATTTTTAAATACGATTATAATCACTCGTATATGCGTCCCCTGTAGGTATGGATAATCGGTTGTGTGAGTGCAATTACTAACGTTGCTAGCGTGCTAACAAAGATTAACATGAAAACATGAAATAAGTGAACATTTTAAGTTCAAATGGCTGCGTTTGATAAGTTGATCAATATATTTTTTTACACTGGTACTCCCAGTGCTCACCATTGAACAGCTATCCCGGTGCTCCATTTTTTTCTCCGACTCGGACGCGCAAAACATAAATAAACGCTTGAAGTGTGGACGTGACGCATATCCAGTCCGATCGTTCGTTGGCTATAATAGACCAGCTAATGCTTGACATGTGAGAGGCAGGGCTGAGAATGATCAACCTGCTACTGCAGACACTTCAAAATAAAAGTCACTGACGCCACTGACTCGTTAAAATGTACATATACCAGAAATGTTGCAACAGCGAAGTGTTTTGAAGAAAACACTATAAGGACACAATATGTGTAATTCACATAAAAAAATAATCCAGCTCAACATAACTATTTTTGTATGGCCATGGCTTACATACATACATATATTTTATATAATATATTCTATAAAAATATATATTACAACTACTACAAACCAAGAATTTAACATTGTATTTTGTTTTAAAAAAAGTAAAATCTAACTGTTAAATAATATCCACTTAATTAAAATATTCGAAATATTGATCTTTTTCCTGGGGCTTTATAGATATCTCTTAGGAAATGTGGATACAAATCAAGTACAAACCTCATTGTATATCTTGGCACAGCATTTGGACATTACTATGTTATTTCTGTATTTTCTAAGTAAAATAAATAAATATAAAATTATTTATAGAGGTTATTCTTTAAATGCAGCCATTAGTAGATATATTCATACGGTTGGTGATAAATGTACTTTTTTGGTAACAAATCATTTGAAGATATTGAACATTCATTTTTTGTTGCCCTTTTTCAATTTCTTTTTGGAATGATTTTAAAATAGGCATGACAAAATAAATAAACAAAACTCTTTATTTAAACTCTTTCTTTAACTCTTAATTTGGGACATTTTACTTTGCCAAAATAATGAAAAGATTAATAATGTAACTTTTTCAGAAAAATGTGTAAGACAAAAAAAAATAAACTCAAATGAATTACCCAATGATTGCAATATACTGCCGATTTCACAATACAAGATCACAACTTTTTATCCAGTTGTTATTATCTGTTTTAACACACTCTGAAGTTGACTGCACCACAACGTTTAAAAGACTCCTAACATGTGGGCAGGGTTGGGGAGTAACGGAATACATGTAACGGCGTTATGTAATCAGGATACAAAAATCCAGTAACTGTAATTAGTTACAGTTACGTCAAAAAACGTAGTAATCAGATTATAGTTACTTTTTAAAAAAGGGGGGATACTTTCAGGATTACAATGGTTTCATTTAAAATGAAATAAATCTGTATTTTGGCATAATAACACTATATTAAGCGTTGCTTGATTAATGACTCACGAGTGCCACCCGCCGCTGGTGCACGCGCAAAATAACAGCTCTCTACAACAATCTCCTAAGACACCAGTGATGCGCGGGTTGATCCAAAATGAGCCGCGGTTACAAGTCATCCACAAGTATTTTTAATGATACGTTTGAAATAAAGATTAAATCTTTCTAATTTAAATAGTAGCCTAGCTACTAGACACAATTTTCTATGAATAGGCCTTTATTGGCTGAAACTGGCGTAAAGATGACGCACGAGCTCAGTCTGCAGGTAGAGATGAAGACGGCAAGAGAAAAGGTGAAGACTGGGCAGTGGAAGCTCCGCAAATACCTACTAATACAAGTGGGAAATCCTTATTTACCTTTTGAATGTTGCGCGTTATTAACTTTTGAATAAATGCTGACGTGGGACAAAATGCCCGATTTCCCAACACGTTGAACTGAAAAATGCCATTGTACCATTTTAATAGGCTACTTTTAATAATGCATATCTCAGTAATGTCAGTTTTATGTAGCCTATTTTCTGAGAGGGGGCGGGATTTTTATTGGGAAAGTCGGAGGAGAGACGCACACTTCGATTAGACTGGATAAACACATGCAGATAATCGTTAAGAAAATGAAACGAAATAAATGAATAGCCTAAATCAAGCCTTTATTAGGCTACATAACACTAGGCTATACAGCATTCAGAAAAAGAACAGTTTGCGCTCCTAAGGGCAAACATTTTTATTTTTTTTTGGGTCCGAGTTGCGGGCGGGTTAGTTGAAACCGTCGGTCGGGTGCGGGTTGTTTATACATTGACCCGCGCATCACTGTCAGACACAATCACTGCTGCTAGAAACGATGCTGCCCACGGGTAAAAATGCTTTAATTTCTTGGAAATTCCGCTGCTATTTTGTTTTTAAAGAAGAAAATGCCAACAACATGGTTGTACAGTGCAAACTGTGCCTTCCAGCAATGAAAACACTTTCTTTATCGAAGGACTCGACATCCAACCTAAAGAAGCTTGCATTCTCTATTTTCCTGCTGAAGAAATATCCATTTTATTTTTTCCTTGTCCTTGTCAAGTTAAAAATAAAACAAAATAATCTGTAATACTGTAGCCACTCGATGTCTGCCTTTACATAAATATTTATTCAGGGCTGAGGGCTGTGAAATTCTTAATAAATAAAAGTTTTTTTTTTTCAAATAATATCTGTCCTTGAAGTAATCCAAAAGTAATCAGTTACATTACTTTCATATTGTGGTACTTGGATTACGTTACTGAATACTTTTTTTATGAAGTAATTTGTAACTGTAACGGAATACATTTTTAAAGTAACCCTCCCAAGCCTGCATGTGGGCAAGTTGTATCACGGGGGATTGTTTTATGGTGCTTTCATGGGTTTTAATATTTGAACTATACTGTGAGTGTGACGGATTAATAAACAGTAATAAAACCAAACACACTGAATAAAGACAGCAAAGTGTTTTATTTATAAATTCACAGTTTCTAAATGGCACTACACCGATGTAGTAACAATTAAAAAAAAAAAATCAAATACTGTGCAGTTCGTTCTCAGACTATGAGATTTCATTTGGGCGCCACCTAGCGGACGTTTAAATAAATCAGGCATTAGCCACTAGAGGGCGCCATACTAAGAAAAGCCTGGTTCCAAAAAGCACTTGTACAAGGTGTGGAGTAAAAAAAAAAAAAAAAAAAAAAAAAAGAACAAGGCATGTGGAGTTCTCAAAAGTGCACAGGAGACACGCACGCTGGGGTCTCTACTCACTGGGATACTGGAACAATTCAGGTCAAAATATTTATCAACATACACACTGGTTGAGAAAAATCCATACATAAACAAAATCCACAAGCATATATCAATTAGGATTCAAAAATAGGGAGAAAGGTACTAAAACGTTTCAAAGTGGAACATGTGTCATGGAAATCACACAGAGATGGTCCATCGTACACCATCCCAATCTTTCCCTTTTATTGAAATTGTGACGTGAATTCACATTCTCCTAAACCCCACAGTTTGATAAAAGGTCAATGATGGGATCATCTGCATGAAACAAAAACAATCTCAATCTTAGACACCACATAAAGCACACAGGTGTGACACAGAGAAACTCCACTGGGATGTCAAATGGTCTCTTGGGTGCATTAAAACAACTATGAAAGCAGCAAATACACACATACATAGAAAGTGTGATAAAGAGGGAGTGTGTGAGTAGAGAAAGATGCTGGACACACATACAGATCATCTTTACATGTACATGACAGACGAGAGGGTTGCTTTGCTGGACATGCATAATATTTGCGCAAATACGAGAGCTTGGGCATTCTTATGATTCACCTGGAATCCAGAAACTCAAAGCTCATCCGAACAGATCCAGCGAGGAAGAGCGAATCACAGCAGGATGTGTCAAACAGATGTCATGTACGACATCACCATGATGATCACATTATGAGCATTAGAACAGATATATCTGATATTTAATTTGATTTGGATGGAAAATAAATTAAGTCAAATCAATTTTACTAAATAATTTAAGTCAAAATCTGTGTGAAAACGAGTGTGCAAACTCTGGAGAACAGGAAGATGTTGTCCGTACCACTTGAGTGTATCTGTAATAAATCTCTAACATGGAGGTTGGAGGGGCCACTGCAATATGTATGTCGATATATGCCACATGACCGTAATCTCATAGAGCCTGGGTCACATTTAAATAAATAAATACATAAATAATTACCACATAAAATAACAGAATGTCCCCTACAAACTTCTGTGTACATATAAAGTGTGTAAACAAAAATATTATAATAATTACGGCATGTGTCTTTTATGACGGCTCTACTGAACATGAAGAAAATGAGCTGTAAACGTACTTGAAAAAGCTGGATACTGAGTATGAGACGCTGTGTGTGTGTGTGTGTGTGTGTGTGTGTGTGTGTGTGTGGTGTGTGTGTGTGTGTGTGTGGTAGAGAGAGAGTTCAGGCCCAGCCTGAACTCGTTGGTCACTCTAGATGGTGAGAGAAAGAGGCCAAAATTTGGCTCTAAAAGAAGAAATGAAAACAGAATTAACAATGACTGGATCTGTTCTTCATTCAGCTCTGTTCACTGGATTGAAGCCCTGTGCTATGTGACATCACTGGTCCCACAAACCAACCACAGACAACGACTGGTGCAGAGTCACGCACACTCACATGTACAAGAATGTAATTTTGAAAGAGGGAGGAAAAGTGAGCAGAGCGTGAGCGTTAAAGGGACAGTGAAAGAGGTCATGTTAGTGTAAAGAAAGAGGTTGAACGATGCGGGGCCGCCGGCATTGACAGGTCACATGTTTGCGGTGACGCAGCGCCACATCTGCATGAGAACGTCAAGACTCATTCATACTTGCGAATGTTTATCAGGTCATAATATTCCCTAGAAGATAAAAAAAAAAAAACTTAAAGGGAATAACGAAAACAATCCTGAATGGATAAAAAAAGGCACATAACCAAAGTTCTGTGAACCAGGATGTAGTGAAGATGGCGTTAGGATCGCCACTGACAATATTATCTCAAAACGACGGTGAGATGGAATAAGAAAAGGAAAGATGTCAAAGTGAAAAACTCAAACTCGTCCCGTTACAGCTGTCCTTCCAAACGTGTCCTTTCCCTTCATAAGTTCCTCCAGCGCCGGCATGACGGTCACAGGAAGCGGCGAGTTCATCATGTCCTCCGGCTGCTGCTCCGCGTTCCTGGAGCGCCGTCGTTTCAGAGACCTCTTCTCCATCTTGCTCTTGGCCGGAGGGAGGGTCAGCCCGTTGCAGAGGACGGGCTCGAGTCCGTTCGTCACAGGGCGCAGCCGAAAGACTCCTCAGACAGCGTAGAAGCGGAGCTCTCCTCTGACGCGCAGTCTCTGGATGAGGCGGTGGACGTGAAGCCGTTGCACGTCGACGGCGGGAAGTGAAGAGGAGGAGATGATTGGCTGTCGCACCTGGGCTCACCGTTAACAACTGGCACTGAGGGGACGGAGGCCCCGAGCGTCTCCACTCGCTCCCCTGCTTTTGTCTTGCAGCGCTTCTTCTGAAAGACACAAAAATAGAGAGATGATTTAAAGTCTAAAGGACGCATTCAGAGAGGTATTTAAACACCTAAAGCCGCTGTAACCGTCTTTGTGCTGAGCGAGTTTGAACACGGATGAACACTTCAAAGACACTAAGAATAGAAATCAAGAAATGAAAGCACAGTGATACAATCACTATGACCATGTGATGATACTCATGAGGGAAAAGAACTCAAGGGATCATTTGTGAAGAAGTTAAGGCCTGTTAACACCAACACAATAAACCTCTTATTTTTTATGAACGACTGGTAATATCTGTTCAGACCGACACAGAATTTTGCATGTCTTCAATGCAAAGCAGTTTTATTTAAAAATGTTTTTAAAATGTCACACTCCAACAAAAAACTGGACAACCAATGAGATCCAGACTTTTGGTTTCATGACCTGAGCCGCTACGACGATTTCATAAAACTACAACTTGGTGGAACTCATTAAATAATTTCCTAAGCAACAATGAAGAGGATTTTTATCATTAAATAAAGACACAAAAAAACATTTTCGCTACTTGAAATAAAGTTGAAAAAAAATGTACTTCTCATTTCCATTAAATACAAGCAGTGATTATTTTCTTTCTGATCAGTCTGAACAGACATACAGTACAGAAAAAAAGAGTTATATTGTGAAATATTATTACAACTTAAGTTAATGGTTTTCTATTTGAAATTTTGAATATACTTTCAAATATAATTTATTTGGGAAAGTTGAAACATTTTCAACATCATTTCTCCAGTCTCGCCTACAGAAATCATTCTAATATGATGATTATTATCAATGTTGGACACAGTTGTGCTGCTTAATATTCTTTTTATAACCTGTGATACTTTAAAAAAGTTTGTTAAAACCAGAATTGGTAAAAATTGAAATCTTTTCTACCAATATAAATCTTTACCGATTACGTTTTATCAATTTAACCCATCCTTGTTGAATAAAAGTATTAATTTCTTTCAAAAACAATAGTGTATATTGTAACAAAAGGTTAATATTTTAATTAAAAGCTGCTTTTTTAACTTTTTATTCATCAATGAATCCTGAAAAAAAGTGTCACAGGTTATAAAACGGTTTCCAACATTGATAATAAATCATGATATTAGAATGACTTCTGAAGGATCATGTGACACTGAAGACTGGAGTAATGATGCTGAAAATTCAGCTTTGCATCACAGAAATAAATGATATATTTTCAAGTATATAAAATAAAAATATTATTTATATTATTATAATACTACTTTCAAAATACTATTTTTCCCCTGTATCTTTTTTTAAATAAATGCAGCCTTGGTGAGCATAAGAGACTTCTTTCAAAAACATTAAAATAGTAATGTTTCCCAACTTTGTAGAACATTAAGATCTTTACTATCAGATCTGCCAGACCAGCCACACTAGAGCTTGTGTTTAGCTTTAGGTTACTAGTTAAACCTTGACTAATCCTTAACAGTGTTGTGCATTACTCGCTTATGAAATGGTTCAGTGTGGTTATTGATTTCCGATCACTGATGTCCAATGTCAACTCAAAATGATCCAAGGCACTTCAGGTTCATGAAAATGTAATCAGTGCAATTACTGACGTTTACTGGACAACATGAAAACTGTGACATCAATCACAATTTTTGTTTCCTTTTTGTTTAGTATAGAGTTGAGAACATGTTTGGTGTCAATGGAATGAGATTAGTCAAATGTAATCCGAATCAGAAAACGATTCCCATCCCTAATTCTCAGTCAGCAGAGAGACGGTTAACTTCACGCCTGTCAGAGAGACTAACTGGACAAAGCTGCTTTCAAAACACTCACTGCTCTTCACATTTACTGTAGGATTTCTTAAGAAACGTGACGGAATCATGGTTCTTACAGACTCAAAATACAACAGTAAAACTGGAGAAAACAAGAGCTGTGAGGGGTTTTGAAACCCAGCTTCAGTCCCACTACTGTCATGAACACACAGCGGCCGAAACAAACTCCATACCTTTTTCTCTGGAGAAAACCTTAGAGGTTCTACAATGTACAAGTCATCAGGACCTACTAAACAGGGGAGAGAGGGGGCAGGTTAACGGAATGGTATGGCAAACAATAACACAAGCATGACAGCACTTGCAAGTAGTAGCTCAAGTCATACACTTTCCTCGCTGTTCTTTATGGCTGAAACTGTTATTCAATTGTAATCAGTCCCAGTCAAATCCTATTTCACTTGTTTCACCACCAAGTCTGGATGTGGTAACCATGGCTGCAGCATTAATCGTTTGCATAATGCTGTCATTTGGACACATTTAAAAGTCAAGTTTTGATTTGCATATTGTTATATGCGACACTTAATAATCCACTAAATGTACCACATTTTCCTGTTGTTACTACTTGCAAATGTCCAACGTGTGCCAGCCAAAAGCATCATGTGTTAAAAATATCCATCTCGGCATTATGAACACAAACCAATGATGAGCTCACATGCTCCAACACACACTCGCACACACACACACGCGCTGCAGCAAAACGTGAGAGGAGAAATAGCAGGGACAAAAAGAAACAAGAAGGATAGGAAGGTTCTGCCGTTTAAAGTATGGTTCGGTTTATCTGGCAGTGTTTGCACAGTTTTAAACTTAAAGGTTTCTCTTAAATGTTTCTAATAAAGTCATTTGATTACAATTTTAATCAAATTAATTACTAAATGAAATTTTGCACATTTTAAGTTGATATAAAGGCTATGTACTGTTTACGTATAATATATAAAATATTCGATAAATATAATTATATATTTATTATTACATAATACATTTCAATAGTTCTCTATGTTGGTATCTATCAATATGAGAAGATAATTTAATATTTTGAGAAATAATACATTGACCTCAAATTTGTTCATTTTTCCTCACTTTTTAAAATAATAATAAAATCGCACTAAATTAAAACTTTTAATCAACAGTCATAGTTTTTGGCTTGTAAAAGAAAATGTTTACTGCTTAAGGGACGTATCTGATCGGCCGCCTCGGGCGGGAACAAACATGAAGCATGACTGTGCTGACATTCAATTACAAATGTACACACTGCGCTCCAGTATAGGTCACGCTGATATTGAACAATCACCAGACACTGTGGAACTAGTTACAGCTGGACTCAAAACTAGTTCAAGCTGTAAATGGTTCGGTATGGTATTCAATATAAAAGACGTGATTCTTCTGAGAGTGGCAGCCAAAATGAGAGCACACAAAGTAAGCCACGTGTTAAGTGGGAAGGCGTGATGTTAATGGGCATCATCTTGGCTTCTCTAAAGCTGTGAGAAATGAACATGGTGGAATTGAGTCTGGCTGAAAAAGACAGAACCACAGCTGAGTGAAACAATGTGCGTTACATGAGAGAAGGGGAGGAGTAGAGAGAAAATAAAGAGTGCTCTGGCATCAGAACTCTCCTCAGCGTCAAAGGTGACTCTTACCTTCTGATGTAGGCAGCTGAAATGACTTGGAGCGAACGAGAGGGCAAGAAACTCTCCGTTTCAGACTCATATCATCATATGAGGAAAAACACCTGAGAATGAGAAATAGAAAAAAGATTCACAAAGGTCCACTCTGCAAGCCCAAATATAGACGTGAACGATTGGCCAATGCATTGCAAGCATGCAGGGTTCCCCTGTACATAACCGGTCAAAAACACTAATATTGTGAAATACATTAAAATAGAATACTGTTAATTTAAATTGTAATAATATTTTAAAATGTAATTCATTCCTGTGATTGAATTTTCAGCATCATTACTCCAGTCTTCAGTGTCATAAGATCCTTCAGAAATCATTCTAATATGCTGATTTGCTGCTCAAGAAACATTTTATTTTCAATGTTGAAAACAGCTGTGCTACAGGGCTTTTTTCAGGATTCTTTAATGAACAAAGTTCAAAAGAACAGCATTTATTTGAAAAATAAATATTTAGTAACTTTAGAAATGATAATTTAATGAACCCTTGCTGCATAAAAGTATTTAATTATTTTAGAAAAACAATTATACTGACCCTGTTGACGCATTATTGTAACATAGGCTTACCTTCAAACTTCTGCGCTATTAAACTAGATACTCTACTATTCATAGTACCAGCTATAAATCTGTCAACAGTTTACTTTACTTTAACTAGCTTGCTCAGGAGAATTCCCCACTCTTGTAAAAAGAAACTAATAAATCATCTTAAAACCAAGTGATATCAGTTGGAATCAACTCAGCAGTTGACGTGAAAGAAACTGACCACAGGAGACACAGTAATGGCCTCTAGAGAACTCCTTGTAGTAACAGTGAGAATGCATTGTGCCTTACATTGCGTTATGTATTGCATCCGGACACATTTGGTGCGTGTTATACCTCTTAGGGCTGGGGTAGTGGTTGCTCGTGGGAATGGCTGAGCTGGTGTTGTGATTGGGTGAGCTCCTGCAGCACTGCGTACAGAGCAGCAATCCCAGCGTCAGACACAGGATCAGAGATAACACCAAGTAACTCTGTCTGTCAGAAACCTGCAACACACAGTGTACAACAGGCTTTAAATATACATTACTGGGTGGGCTGTGATATGACTCATTAGATGGGGAAGGAATTATATAAGGTTTGTAGACCTCTCGCTGTAGCTGAGCAACAGTGGCAGACAGGTTCAGCATGATCTTGGTGGCATTCTCCAGCTGGCTCTGCAACATCTGTATAGACTCGGTCTGTTTCTGGTCCTAAACACATACAGATGTAAACGGTTATCCACATGTTTTTACAAGTAAAAAATGCTACGCAAGATATCTAAACAAGTCAGTCACTTTAAAATGTATCAGCGGCATTTAACTAAATGCAAAATATTAAACTAAGTGGCATTGTGAAACAAGTTGCATCTCTTTTCTGAGCCGTAATAGAAACAGTTTTAATAGAAACAGTCTTTAATTAGTCTTTTTTTTTATATTAATTTTTTTTCAATTAGTTGGATAAATAACATAGTACAAGAGTTAAATAAAAGCATAATCATATTTTGTGATCACATTTATTTATTTATTTTACATTTACTTTCCCATGCTGACATACTAACTAAAGTTCAAAAGTTTGGGGTCAGAAAATAGATTTTTATTTTAAAGAAATTAATATTTTTTATAACATTGATTATATTAATAAATGTTTCTTGACCATCGTATCAGGATATTTGAATGATTTCTTAAGGATCATGTGGACACTGAATACTGGAGTAGTGATGATAAAAAATAGCTTTGCATAACAGGAATTTATTACATTTTAAAATATATTAAAATAGAAAACATTTAGAATTTAATTAATTTTCACAATATTATTGGTTTTACTGTATTTCTGATCAAATAAATGCAGCCTTGGTCAACATAAGAGACTTATTTTAAAACCGTACAGACCCCAAATGTTTGGATAGTACTTTTCTATTAAAATAGGATATTTTATTTAACAGTGTCCCTGTATATTCCAGTTGCCAATGTCAGTTTTAAATTGCTAATGACTGACCTGCTCTTCTGCAATTCTGGATGTGTTCTGCAGCTTGATGATGGTCTTGTTGAAAGCCCGCTGCATCTCCTCCATCTGTTTGCGATACCTGAGTGACAGCAGAACAGAATAATAAGAACATGTTTCCCACTATAATCATTTTAAGTTTGGCAGCGATGTGTGTGTACCTCTGGCTAAGCTCCTCCAGGTATCTGCTGCTGAGGGACATGTTCATCTCCAGTGCTTTAATTCTGTTATTCAATCTCATGAACACTGATTCCTTCTGGTTAGATCCATGCACCTGATTCCCATTTCCATTCCCATGTCCCATTTCCACCGAATGCTGCTGCTCTGCATAAAAGTCTCCGGCGGTGCGGTGCGGGAGCAGAATGTCATCTACCGTCTCCTCTTGTTGAGACAGAAAGGCTTCGGAAAGCTCGGGTTGGGAGGCCACAGCACTGTGGTGAGGGTCTTCAACCCCTGTGGCCCTGCCGTTCTCTGAGGCCTCTGGAAGCGGGATGGGAAGTTCGGTAGGAGGCGGGATGTCAGCGGGGCGGGTGTGGGTAAGCAAAGGCTGAACTGTCTGCTCTTTGGTGGGGACGGGGAGCTCCAGTATGGGAGGGTCCGTCTCTGGGCTGCTGGTTTCAGAGGTGGTGGAGGAGAGCATAGAGGAGGTGGGAGACTGGACGTTACTGCAAATGCTCGTGCTGGCGCGGGTCTCTGGGATGTCCACCAGGTACTGCGGACGCTGGTCCATGGGCTGTCCCACAGGAAGGGACTCGGGAATGTTTTGGGTGGGGTGTCGGAGAAGCTATTCGGGGGAAGAGTGGAGGTGCGGCTGGGCTCCAAGATGATGGTCTCAGGTGGGAGCTCCTGCTTGCTCACTGCAGATTCCCCACTGGAGGACTGAGGCGGAGCAGACACTGTTTCAGTAGGGGAAATCCTTTCGGTTTGTGTCTGAGAGGGACTCTCTGCTT
Source organism: Chrosomus eos (assembly GCA_036326025.1). Classification (NCBI taxonomy): domain Eukaryota; kingdom Metazoa; phylum Chordata; class Actinopteri; order Cypriniformes; family Leuciscidae; genus Chrosomus; species Chrosomus eos. The sequence goes on from CM070829.1 coordinate 20,409,641, forward strand.
CTGGAAGTTTTTCAGAGGGCGCAGGGGGCTCTTGGGTTGGGGTGGTGGCAGAGAGGGACTGCTGAGGGGCAGTTTGAGTGTCTGTGTCAGTGTGTGTGTGCTGTGTTTTGTGGCGGCGGTCTCTACGCTGACGCTGTAGTGCTAAAGCTGCGAACAGTAGCAGTAGAAGTGTTCGTGCAGAGACGCCAAGCAGGACAAAGTCGAGAGGTGACCGCAATATGTGGCGCTCTCCGTCTCCCATATCTCCTCTTGTCTTTTCTCCTCCTCTTGCTCCTCCTCCAGTAGGGTCACCGTTGGCTGGGTGACCTCTTCATCCTCCTCGATGAGGATGACGATACGGCTCTCCTCAGGGGCAGGTTCTGAAGGAGCATCAGGAACAGGATCCAATGAATCGTCCTTTACTAGAGTGGGATCCAACTCAAGAATATCCAGCCTGGAGGTACAAAGAGCCAGAAGGTTTTATTCAAATCGCTTGTTTAATTTTATCCAATGTTGCACAATGTTGGTTTCACATCCACACAGAATCTGAGCACAGTGAACTTTTTATTTTATTTTATTTTTTTAAGAATAATTTGTCCAAAGATGAAAATTCCCTCATTTGATCAGAAGAAAGAAAGTCATACCGGATAATAACTACATACCTAACTGTGGAACATAAAAGAAGAAATGCAATGACATTGACCAGGAATCTCAAAGAAATGGGACAAAAGCTGTAAAGCTTGAAAAAATACGCAAAAGCCAGGGTTATTGTTAACTAAAACTATTTAAAATCTAAATCTTTAAAATTAAAAATATTTTAGTACAATTACTAAAATGATATAGAATAAAATCTATATAGAAACATTTAAAAAATAAATAAATGGCAATAAAATGCCAAAAGCAAAAAAAAAAAATAATGCTAAACTTAATATTTTAAATTGGCTTTTATTTTTATATATTAAAGTTTCAATTTTAGTTTAAGGGCAATAGTACATAAAAATACAACAGTAAAACTGGCAAAAGAACAATAAATATGATATATGATATCTATTCACATTCTGCACTGTATTCCAAGCATTATAATGTACTAAGACAAACTTGTGAGAAACAGACTGAAATTCGTCCACATTCACTGAAAATATTATTACTATAAATATTAATAGAAAAACCTGATGTACTAATAATGTTTACTCAAGTGAGTTGCTAGCTTTTGCAACCAGATCAACTGAACACTGACAAGATTTGACTCAAAATAACCATTTCTTTTGAGAAATGATTATTTTAACCCTAATCAAATATTAGATATTTCTCTCCTGAAAATGTCAAGTAGAGCAGGGACGTGCACAAGAATTTATGAGGGGCAGTTGCTCTGACCTGAAAAAAGGGTCTGTTTAAATTAAATCTGGCAGATTGAGTCTGGGCCTAATTATGAGGCAGCTACAGTTCATTAGGGTTTTATAAGCTTGAACTGTATTAGAAAAAGGACTCAGTGGTTGACTTGGTATGTGTGCAAACAGCTCAAACCAGTCTGTGCTGGAATACGCTGACTAGCTCAGGGCTCAGTATTGAGCAAGCATTTGGGGTTTTAATGTGCTGGATGATCAGGGGGTGTGTAAGCGAGAGAGAAAGTGTCCGTGTGTAAATTACTCACGTAGCGGGCGGTTCAGTGGGGGTGGGATCTGGCGTGAGTGTGGTTTCTGTTGACTCCTGGGTGACGTTTTCTGTCCCAGAGGAAACGTTTCCTGAGCAAGATGAGAGAAAGAACAGATTTTGACAGTGAGAAAAGGAAAAGGAGAATGTGAACATCCACACTGTCCAACCTCAACACAAAGAGGGCCATTGTTTAGAGCAAAGTACCCAAGATTAAACACACAAATACAAATGTGCCCTTAACTAAAAACAGGTGATGATCTCGGAAAGCTTAAAATTATATAATGCTTGGCATGGATTAAACGTATCCCGAACAACAAGGACATGGCAGAGACAGCTCTGGAATAGAAGGCATTTTATGAATTCTTGTCACATGTCATAATCCTTATAAAGAATTAGAAAGATCACCTTATCTAGAAAATCATTCAACTTTAGAAAAACTTATCTAGAAAAACATTAAGTTACTTTCTAACATGTAAGTTTATATATAGAAAAAACAACAACTCTGACATATGCCACAAAGGGTGCCGAAACCATCTAGCCAGGCTCCTGAATATTAATTAGGTGATGTAATATTCACCCAGTAGTTATAAACTAATTTGCTGAAAGCAGGTAAGTGGATGCTAATCATATTTAGATTAAGGATTTTTATGTAGCTGAAAACATGTTTGCGTGTGTGCTGCAATGCAGGCAAGCAAAACAAAGCTCTTTTAATATGAGGATCATTGACCAGAAAGTAACTTCTAAATTATAATGGTTGCAATGCACATGGATGCCCATCGCCCATAAGCGTGCTTTTCTTTTACAAACTTAGTATAAACGTTCAGCCATCCACTCGACTGCAATCTCTCAAGGGACATTGTAAAAATATCTTGTTAAACAGTCTTTTCTCTTATAGACAGTTTATGGTCATGATACAGCGCAGCAGAGTGTTTTTAAACTTCACTTCTGCATTTAGGAAAGCCACATGTTTGTTTGAACAGCATTTTGTAGCAGCTCTCTCTGGGCACGCACACACACACACCCTGGGAGAGTTTGATGCTGGCAAGCTCAGCTACAGAAGCCATCAAAGACGTGCTTTCACTGCCAGGCCTCACAGTTTCAGAACTGTTGGCATGGTGACAGCCCTCACCAGTCACAAACAGCTGCCAAGCAAAGGGGAGCAAATAAGAGTAATTTCTCCCGACAAACTCAGGACAGGGCATTTTTAATAGCCAAGCGCAAGGAAGAGATCAGGGCCGTACCTTCCATTTCAGCTCCGTCCTCCAGCTCTGGTTTCCCTCCTAGCACATTTGCTGCAATGTTGTTTACCATGTTCAGGATGGCATCTAAAAAGAAAAACAATCCAGAGAAAAATAACTAAAAATATAACATTTATATGCAACTGGGGTAAATGTCAGACAGTGGCAGCACACAAACTGAATTTCATTCTGCATTCAGAAAAGCCAAATAAAGCTGTCAGTATGTTTATTGTGAGGTAGAACATCTCAATTTATGCTTTTGGTTATGTCATTTGGTCTTATTATAATCAATAAATTGTGCTGGGTATAATATTTACTGATAAATGAGTGCTCCGCTTAGGGACTAGCAAAGCACTGTGCATGTGCACGAATATCTAAGATCAGTTTTAGTAAATCCACATTATAATGCTGTGTCATAATGTTTAATTGAATGAACGAGTTACTGCTGTCATAAGAACTAAGCATTAAAACATTTAATTAATCGCATGTGCTAGTGTTATTTATATAATATTACAGTATTTATTCATATTTTGAATTTCAATTAGTTTTTAATTTTGTAACTGTGATTTTGTCATTTAGTATTTTTTTTATATTTCCATTTAGCTATCCTCTATTTCTATTTCCAATTAAAATAAAATAACTTCAGCTGAAACCTTTTATTTCAGCTAGTGGCCAAGAAAACATTTCTTATTTTTTAAGTTTCTAAGTGTCTAATTTTCTAATATTCATATTTTATTTCAGCTTATTTTCATTTAACGAAAACTTATTTTTAGTTAACAACTTTGCTCTAAAAAAAAACACACATCTAAACGTTTCATTTACATAGTGCTCCATGCTTAGCCAATTAAACTGGTTCATCAAGTAAGTGTGTGTGTGTGTGTGTGTGTGTGTGTGTGTGTGTGTGTGTGTTGTGTGTGTGTGTGGTGGTGTGTGGTTGTGTGTGTTTGTTGTGTGGTGTTGTGTGCGCCGCGTGTGTGGGGCGCTGGCGCGCAGTGTTGGAAGAAAGGAGGGGCAATATTTTGACAAGACAAACTCTAATGGATATTGAAAACACAAGTTTTACAAGAACTTGGAACTGAGGCAGGGGGCAGACAATTTCCTTGAATGCTAAAGTTAGAACAGGTTTAGAAGCTTTGAGTAAACTGGAAAATGGGATTGATGTGAGGAAAATGGGATCCTCACATGTTTCAACAATTATTATGTCAACATTTTTAACTACTTCTGGTCATAGTATAGCTTTGGTTAATTTTAATCAGTGTTTCTCAACCGCTTGGAGTGTGTAGTCAAAGAAATGAGACTTAGTTTGAAAGACATGCATGAAAGCTGTTGACTCTTCTTTCAGACACATTTTTTTTTGTAATTTGCCTGACAAAAACATATTGCCCCGATTCAGCATCTACAGGTCAGGTGACATGCTGCAGGCATGTCAGTGTCATTATTCTGATGGTTTTTTTCAGAACTTTCGCATCCCTCACATGTTGTTAAGTAATATGTTAAGTAAAGATGACAGTATTTGTGGTGTCAACCATTTTTGAGAAATAAATTAGCTTAGTTTAATGACCATGGGAAAAATGTGGGTCCCATGGTCCAAATCAGCTGAGAACCACTGATGCACTGAATAATTATATGTCGGGCACCTATTGATACATTTATGAAATCAAAAGCACTAGGAGAATATGGAGGAACAGGACATACTTGTGGCAGAGCCCAGCAGATTCTTTGATGCCTTGTCCTCTGACGGCATGTAGCCGGGTGGGTAATCTGCAAAAACAAAGTCTGGAATTAAGACAACAGCATTAGTCAATGGACACACAGAACAACTGGAAAAGAGAAAACAGACAAATATAGTCTTCTTCCCAATTTAAATAAATTCCATTTGCCGCACAATAGTGCATCTTACAGATGAAGTATTATTTACTATTATATTACAGAACAAACGTTATGCCATATTCAATAAATGTCAATGTATTGAAGTTTAAGCATCACGTCACACTGCCTGTTCAGTACTGTCATTTATCAAAATTTGCACTTATGTTTTCTGTGAGCAAGAATTCAGAGAGATGATCTCACCATAGTCTTCATCCAGATACTCGGTTCTCTCTGAGGTGTACTGAGAGTCGGCTATCTCGTCGTACTCTTCCACCATACTGGTGCCAAACACCCTGATATACACAAAGATACACACAAGAAACACAAAGATCAGATACTTGGAAGTCCTAAAAATAGGATAAAAACAGCATAGGAGGGAAGTCGTAAACACTTCATTTATAAAAATGACAAAGTGTTTCTGTATTATCTTAAAGAACACAGCCTCAGTACAGATAAGAGAAAAATCAGGCCTCAAAACGAGAAATATTAACGTAAAGCCCACTGTGATCATCAGCACAACTTATCTCTGCCTTCTGCAAAACAACTGTAATCACTCTGCCCTTTGCCCAGGTTAGTGGGGGGCTTTAAATACATGTTTATAGCCTGTTCTATTCTACATGCAGAGGAGGTAATAGCAGTGGAAGAAAATTAAAGACAGATATTCAGATTTGGAATAAAAGTTATGCTGTAGATTTGTACGCACCCACAAAGGTTGCCACATGATGATCTGTATCATGTGGCTTGTAAAATAACACCATTATCAGAAAGTAGTTTCAGTTAAGCTCAGAAATCTAACTTAAAGTTTAGTACAAGTACAGAACGAGGTCATTTAGAAAGGACTTTTATTTTTTCCCTTCTACCTGGCCGTAGAGTTTTGCTTGCCTCTCACAGTATATGCAGTCATTTTCTTTCATTTTCAGTGGGAGAGTATGTCTCTCATAGAGTGCAGCCAGACCAGCCCCTTTACGGGCCTCCAACCAAGATTAAATCTCCTGCCAATGCAAACGGACCTGAGAGGAGTCCGAAGCAAAACAGAGATCGACTCAACTCAAGAACTTTGCCTTTTAAAACCCTTATAAAGCCATGTGTCCTTTCTCAGAGTCAATGAAATTTAAAGGCCAATGAAAGTACAGGTTCATAAAATCAGAATCGACCTGTTTCTCAATACAAAATGCCGCTGCTGTGCAGGATGCTTTGGTTAAGGAAATGGTTTGACTGTTATCAAGTCACTTTCTTAAAATTCCAGGAAGACTGAAAAATTCTATTTGATGTGCAGGTTTTAATATTTTTCTACCAAAACAAAGAATAAAATGTCACATCATAACACATACCAAAAAATTCCCCACACAATTTACTACATCAGAAACAAACTTACAAATGCAAGTATGCAAACGCTGTGAGCCTGTTGTACATATACTACTGTTTAAAATTAGTATGAATTAAATGAATACTTTTATTCAGCAAAGACACTAAAATAATTTTATAATTGCAAAAGATGTCCATTTTAAATACTGTTCTTAAACTTTCTATTGGGGGTGTGACAATACACTTAGCTCACGAGATGATACACAATATACAGTACTGGAATAAATTCACATTAATTCAACCGACCTGATGAGGCTGAGTGGACAGAAGTGTTCAGAGCCGAAATGGGACAGCAGCTCAACCTACAAAAAATATAAAGACAAGCACGCTCAAATGTGTTCATGAAACAAAACCAAACTTCAGTTCAACTTAGTGAATCTAACATTCTCCAATGTCCCAATAACATCCAACAAAATATAGTACAAATGAAGTGCTGGAGAATTTGCAAAGCATGATTTTTCCCTTGTAAGTGTGAGAAAAGATCTGTATTTGTGTTGAAGAAATTGTCACTGTCATGCATTACTCTAAGTGAGTCCTGCCACCCAAAGCAACACTGATAGGATCTAAGAGAAAAGAACGCTAACCTTGATGTATTTGATGAACATCTGATGCAGGAGAAGACAGGAGAGAGCGGAAACAAAGAAAAACAGAGAGGAAGATCAGTTTAAAAGACTTGATTCATGCTGTAGCAAGTCGAGCATTTTGAACTGTTCTTGTTTGTTCTGCTTTCATAACTTGAGCAAGGTACAATGGCAGGAGAGAGGGCTGGCTGAGAGAAAGCTGCAATTAGGACCACAAAGTGGGAAAGAGAGCAGAGGACAACAAGTAAACGAAAACAAATAACATTCAAATAATAAGCTACACAGGAATCAAGCAGAGCATGACAGAACAGGTTTACGGCAGCTCAATAATGGCAAAGCATCATCATGGGATTTCACGCATAGATCACTGGTACTTCTTGACATGTTACAGCAGATAATTATATGATCATCCAAGAACGCATTAATCAGATTGAGCGAATAGAAAATTAAAGAGCAATGCACAGCAATAAGCAAGAGGCACAGTTAGGAACCCTGGAGTTCATTAAAAAAATGACATAAAAATTAGGGATGAATCTGTCATTATTTCATTAAATAATTTGTATGTGCCACACACACACACACACACACACACACACACACACACACACACCACACACACACACGTGCGCGAACATACAGTGTACTGGACTGTTTACCCCAACTGAATCTGCACATTTCTTTTGCCTTTTAGCAAAGACAGTCTTAGCATGCTCTTAAGTATTAATACACTGACATAGAAACACAGACCTTAAATGCAAATCTACAACAAGTCATGAATGTGTATTCAGCATCGTATAACAACGTAAAAAGGCCTGAGGGAAGGGCACGGCTTCTCTCAAATGACTAAACTGTCCCCCCTTGCCCTGCCTTTTATTCAGTCACCTTAAAAACACACTTTGTTCATGTAATTCCATGTTATTTAGATCACAGGTAATGTGTTATCCTTTTAAAGATGTTCATGATTCAAATGTTACAGTATATAGACACATCCGAGCACAGATCTATGACTTCATGCTTTATTCTATTAAATGAATAGTTTCATAATTTTTTTCTTAAATGTGTTGCTTATGGAAAAATAGGATTTACTTTTATCATCCTTCCCATTAAGTGTTTAGACAGAAAGCAGATGTCCTACCAACTACATTTATCAGGAATGTGACGATACCTCAGACCCTGTCACTCACACTGAACTGTGCAGAGCATTGCAACAAAATGAGCAGAAGAAATAAGGAAACACGCCCTCCTAGAATTTCCACTTTTTTACAATCAAGTAGCTTTGTGAAGATTGATTCATTTGAGCACATCATTTTACCTTGACATATTTGGCATAGAGTTGCTCATCCAGAGGGAAGCTCTGTACTGTGCGTTCATCACGGGCGTGAAAGGTGCCCAGCTTGATCCACTTATTGGTCGGATACCTGAAGTCAAGAAAAGTTGGTGATTATGTGACACAGTCTCCCAACCAGGCAAAATGTGATAAGACAAAAATCGCAAACAACCACAAATTACTCAATGTTTAAATGTGAGGCAGGATTTTAAACAAATTACATATCACTGTAATTAATGAAATGTGCTGCAGTTTACCAGAACAAAAACTCATCCACATTGGAGAGATCAGTCCACGCATCAGATTGTGCCTGTTAGGAATCTGAATACTACGCATGTCTGTGTCAGTGATGTTACCTGTCACTTATGGACACAAGAAAATCTTTCGGCGTAGATGAGAACAGCTCAAAGTTTGCTATGTCCAGCTGCTTCACTTGGATTGGCTCACAGAGCTCAATTACAAACCTGCATTGGGAGATTGAAAGAGGAAACAAAGGGGAAAATCTGAGTGCACAAATAAATACATCAACTTGTATATATTAGTGCAGTCAAATCAATAAATCGCACTTAACATAAAAGTTTGTACGTGCGTGTGTGTTTGTGTGTGACGAGACGAGAGATTGGGTTCACGAGAACGAGAAGTGATTAATCAGTTTGACAGCAACAATACATTATATTTATAAAATATTTTATATATGTAAATTTGTAAATTTTATATTTAATGTATATTTTAAGTTCCATATCTGATCATTTCTTTTTCAAGGTTTTTAAAATCACCTCTTTTTCTGAAACTAGTTTCTTTTAGATGTTTTTACATTGCAACAAATGAGCTATCTAGTACTAATATTACATCCAATTAAGGGTGAACGGTAATAGTTAAACTGATAATCACAATTATTTGACTCAAATTAAAAATCACAATTATTAATCTCAATTATTCTAATTTGAGAAATTTCTTTTTTACATTTAATCAGAACTTATTTATTTATTTACTTTCATGTAAGCAAATATCAGGAAAATACATAAGGGTTTATTTTATTACACATTAAGAAAACTGGTGAAACAAGAAGCTTCTCTCAAAAGCTAAATCAGTGAAATTCCAAATATTACAGTAATTTCAAATTATTTTAACATTTTTCTATTTAAACAACAAAAATGTATTGAAGCAAATATATTGCATAAGTGCATTTATTCAGCAAACACAATAGCAAGAACACAGTCAAGCTTTATGTTTGGATTACAGTTCACCACTAAGGTTTGCTTGCAGATTTAGTCACAATAAACAGCACAAGCGGCCACGTGAAGGAACACTGACTAGCGCATTAGTCTATCTAAATGGAGATCACTACAGATGCTTAATTCAAAATCTGCATGTTTGTTGCTGTTTTCAGATGATTAGCGCTTTATTTGCAGTGCAGAGAGAGATGCCAGGTTTGTAAGATTAAATAAAACACTTGGCAGAAAATGTATTCATTTAAGAGAAAAGAGGGATTTAAGCTCTTATCATCTGGCAACCCCAATCATGAAACATTGAGGCTTGTTACAAAGATAATAGATTATGCTTAATCAAGAGATATAAATCATAAGCAAATTAAAATATGATTAATTATACAGCACACATCTAATTAATTCAATTAATGTAATTCCTAAAAATAGAATCATTAGCAAAATGCGGTTTAAAACAGATGGAGATTAGCATGTCTCACCACGGGACATGTCAACATACTAATAGCATTTTGTGTCAACTACCATTTACAAAAATAAGAAAAAAAGCCACTTTAAAACAGATTTCTTCATTGCCTCTGAGCAGCTGCTGCAGTCTGTTTCTCTCTTTATCTGCAGTGACTCACCAGATCTTGGTACTGCAGGGGTTCAGCATGTACAGATCCATATTCTCCATCAGGATAGCAGATGTGCTCTGAAAACACAATACACAAACACACGCATATATAAGTCAATTGCTGATCTAGAGCTGATCAATAACATTCCAGATGCAGGAACAACAACAACAACAACAAGATATTAAATGATTGTCCTATTTAAATCCATCCATCTGCCTCTTGTGCTGTACCTTGGCCTCATTGTTCGCCGAGAGGATTTTGGCCCCACATTCGACAGAAGCGTAGTTATTCTTGAAATTCTTTTGAACCTTTTTGACTGGATGAGGGCTTCCATTTGATGAAGTGTGCAGAGACTGACCTAAAACCAACAAAACAGATTACATATAGGTCATCTGTCAAATGCTTTAAACCCGTGGATCAGGTTGCCTCAGTATGAGTGTTTCATGCATAGTGCAGGTGGGTATGTTTACCAGTCAATTATGGTTATCTTGATGTATGCATAGCATGCATGTACGTATTCGATATCTTTAACAGATAACCAATCTGAACAGCAAAACTGTTGGATTTTAACTACCAATAACCTCTGTCACAGCCTAAAGGTGACGACCTTTAGGAAAAGAAGCTAATTTTACAGCTAATAAAAACAACCTGAAAAGGCAACCTAAACGCGTCTTTGTAGCTGTGGACCCCACTGACTGAAAGCAGAGACAATCATTTCGTTTTCCAAATATGATTTAACAAATTTGTTTTGAGAACGTAGGTCAAGCAGCCCCAATCCAGGACACTAATTGAATTTAAGTTGTGTGATTTATGCCGGGCGCATAAGCCTCGCTTGAACTCAACTTCTATGGACCTGGAGCGAGTTCTCTTTGAGAGCTCTCTAGTTTTATTGGCTGCACTGCATCCGCTAAGCAATGATGATAAGGGTCAATTGCATTACTGTGTTCAGCTAGTGGCTGTTCATTTGTTAACTTTGCTTTGCTTTTTGAATCAGCTGGGAAAACCCTGATTCTCTAAAGCAAGGGTTAAACTGCTCAGATGGCCGTGAGCATGAACATCGCGTTTTGTTACTGTTGTTTTGCGGTGTACTGAAGCAATCCATTACAGCAGCTTATACATTGTGCATACTGGGTTACGCAACATTCGCTGTGCACGCAGTTTCCGCCACTGAACTGACAAATATAAGCAAGCATTTTCAAAACAATACTATTATAGGAGCAAAAAAAACAGAGGAAAAAAGAATGAAATTCATGATGAAAAGAAAGGGACTGCTCTGTGAAAGCAAGCAGAAGTGGGTCGTACTGGAAGTGCGTGTGAGTGTGTACTGATGCAGAAGCACGGGGACAGCCTCGCATGCAACGATTCTCTGATGAACATGCAGCTCTGTTAGCATGCACGTGACTCAATGCCATCTCTTACTTTTCTTCTCCTCTACTTCCATCACTTTCTTCTTCCACTCATCGAAGGTGGGGATGTCTTCTTTACTGGGCACCGGAGGGTCTGTACCTCCCTCATGGTCCGCCACCTGCCAAAAAAACAAAAAACCTCTATTATAGTGACAACTCTGCCTTCCTTAATCCTGATCCTGTGAAATGTTAATTTGCAATTTGTTAATTACTTGTTTTGTATTTCAGCTGCATTATGCTGGGTAGATGTGACATTGCTAGTGGTCCAGAATCCATATAACTGTATATGAAACATTTCTAATATTCTAATATAGTCTAATACTGCTTTTCACAGGAAGACATTTGATTTTAAGATGTATTAAAATAGAAAACGGCCAAAATTGTAATATTTTACAATATCACTGCTTTTAATATATTTTCGATCAAATAAATGCAGCTTTGGTCAGACTTCTTTCCCACACACACGGTCTAAATAGCATATGCACTTTTATCTCATTGACCACTGAGAAAAAGAAAAAAACATAACGGATGTCCAATACAGTGAGGTGTCAAAAATAAGATCTTCCTCTCTCAACCAAAATATCCCCTTTCAAACAATTTCTAAATTACACTGGGGTTCAATGAGCACTGAGGCGTGAATGACTATATTATTCATGTGCTGCATGAAACAAAAGTTCTTTCCTTCTGCCTTCCCTTTTTCTTGTCCCTTTATTTCCCCTTACTCTATGTCTCTCTGTCAGTGTCTAAACAGCAGCGTTGAGTGTGCGTTTGGTTGATTAAACATTTACAAGGTTGTCGGTCCTGTGGAAAAATAACATGCTGATGTACCCAGTCCCACCTCCCTCAGCCTACTCCCTCTCTTCTGCCTTTCTCTTTCCCTTTCACCTTCTCCATTTAGGGTGTAAGTGTCAGAGCAGCTTTAGGAGAGAGGAGGGAATGTTTTCTACAGATCTTTAACAGTAGGGTGTGGACCAGCTCAGTGGTAATCAAATGCAAACCCATTCACTATCTACATAATGGGGTAAAAGGTAGGAGGAGGAACACTGCGGGGTGCAAAATGTAGCGAGTATTGTCATCATGTTCTTTTAGGCAGCATAAGCTCAAGGAAAACAAAACTAGGAAAATGTATCAGGGCTTAAATGCTTTTAGAAAACACATTTTACCTTCTAGCTCCATACCTGAAATCTACCTGACTACGTCATTATAAAAAATTCTGCAAACCCACTATGAAATGACTATAAATGTATTACCATCTTTTAGATATGTTTTAAAGACATTTTTAATGTTACAAAAGATTCCCATTTTAAATAAGCTGTTTTTTTTAACTTTCTATTCAAAGAATCCTGAAAAAAAAAAATATCAGTTTCGGCAAAAATACTGACTCAACTTTTGAGCGGCAGTGAATTTTAAAGTTACATTTTAAAATGCCAAAGTTGATTAGCAAGCAACTGCAAACAGTACTATATTGAAGACAAATTGGTATTTTGCCTATAATTAATAAAAGCATTGAATTGTTTATTGAACATTTGTGTCTATTCTATTAGCTCTATAAAAGCATTACGCCATTAGTCATTTGCGTTAAAGTGATTTTATCGTGTGTAAGGGAGTTTTAGTCTTGTGGGTATTTGATTTATTCCTCCAATTTTTGCATTTACTTAGCAATGTGAGATTAATCTGACAAATGTGCTTGTAGTGTTTGTGTGTGTACCTGCTTGCTTTCTGTAGGTGGAAGGATACTGTCTGTCTGCCCCAGCTCTGTGAGGTCCAGCTCACTCGGGACCAGAGAGGCAGTCGGGTCAGCACTGGTCTCTGTACTCTGTCCCAAAATGGTGGACTGGTTCTCTGCATGTTCCTCCACAACACTATTGAGGAGCAAGTAAACAGAGGAAAGGGTGAGGATATGAAGATACATTATTAGGTTGCTATATAGAAAAACAAAAAATAAAAATGTTTGTTCACTCAAATGACAAGTTAAACAGGAATTAAAATGGTGTATCATGGCATTGAATGAAAAAAAATGGAATGAGAAGTGAAAAAAAAAGAGCAAGGCAAGATGACGAGGCTTGATGTGCCTGAAGCAGCTCCGTTACTTGGTTAACCATCAGTTACCAAGTCACCTGATGTAACGCGAGAACTGTAGTTACCGTAATGTAACCTGCTTTGTTACCTGTCGTTTACCTGTTGCTCTGTACTCACCTGGTGAGTGTTGTGTCAAGGGGTTGACTGAAGGGGGCACAGAGCCCACCTCACACTGACTGGCACTAGAGTTCTCTACAGGGGCATCAGGACGCGGAACGTCTAGTCCACTGAAGGAAAGAAATCATATGCCGTTTACCAAAAAGAAGGGAAAGGTAGGGAGGAATGGGATAGGGAAACTAATGGAGAGAGAGAGGGGATAGAAAGAATAAGAGAGAAAGAAATCTGGCTGGATCCAGGTATGGATTGAAGCATGGCTTCATTTTGTTCTGTGGACGGTTTCTGTCTAACTGGTTTATTACATTTTAAACGCCCATCTAGCTAAGTGCACACTGATATTGTCTTTTCCGGTTCCTTGTTGAAATGGAAGGACATAAATGCTCCAAGTCCAGAAAAAAAACAAGCCTTAGAGGTCTAGTAGGAGAGATACACTACGATGCAGTTCCAAAGAAGGTGCGACATGAAGTCCATAAAGTGATGACTGTATGATCGACTGATTCAATTTAAAAGTCTGGATGCAGAAATGGTGTCACAATGAAACAATAAAAAACAAAATCAAAAGAAATGTGAATAAAGAAAATAAATGGTGAAATGAACGATAAGACAAACATTCAAAGTTCCCACCCTCTCCTCTCCCAAACTGCTGTCTGTACTCACCTGGAGGGGCTCTCTGAGGAGGACACTGAGGTAGGTGAGGCTGGCTCTGGGCTCTTCTGGAGTTCAGCAGCAGGTGCAGAGGGGTCTTCTCCGTGTGGGTCAGTCTGTGGAGGGGTCAAAGCAGCGGAGGCATGGGCAGCCTGGTCCTCTGTTGCAGTGGCCTGTAGAGTTTCAGGGTCTGGCTGGGTCTGGGATAGAGGCGGTGTTGTTTGGGGCTGTGTAAGTGTTGGTGGTTGAGCTGACTGTTGTTGGTCTTGTTGTTGGGTGTCCTGGGGTTCTGGTTGCTTCTGCTGCTGCTGTAGTTGTTGTTGTTGTTGCTCTAGCTCAGGGAGAGCAGAATCAAGCTGAATCTGCTGCACCTCCAACACTTCTTCTAAATTCACAGTCTACAAGGACAGAATTAAACAGATTAACAATTAAGCAACAGAAAAAGTCTTAGTGAAGAACCTCACAACTATGATTTGGTTGCAGACATGAGCTGGAGGATCACAGCAAAAGAGTGCAATAGAAATCCCATTCATTGTTCCCATGAGGGAATTGATTTTAACCTTAATAATAATAATAATAATAATAATTCATTACATTTATATAGCGCTTTTCTGGACACTCAAAGCGCTTTACATAGAAGGGGGGAATCTCCTCAACCACCACCAATGTGCAGCATCCACTTGGATGATGCGACGGCAGCCATATTGCGCCAGAACGCTCACCACACACCAGCTTACTGGTGGAGAGGAGACAGTGATGAAGCCAATCAGTATATGGGGATGATTAGGAGGCCATGATGGACAGAGGCCAAGGGGCACATTTGGCCAGGATGCCGGGGTTACACCCCTACTCTTTCGAAAGACATCCTGGGATTTTTTGTGACCACAGAGAGTCAGGGCCTCGGTTTAACGTCTCATCCGAAGGACGGTGCTATTTAGATAGTATAGTGTCCCCATCACTATACTGGGGCGTTAGGACCCACACAGACCACAGGGTGAGCACCCCCTGCTGGCCTCTCTAACACCTCTTCCAGCAGCAACCTGGTTTTCTCAGAAGGTCTCCCATCCAGGTACTAACCAGGCTCAGCCCTGCTTAGCTTCAGTGGGCAACCAGTCTTGGGCTACAGGGTGATATGGCTGCTGACATAACCTTATAAACTATTAGATTTCTCCATAGTTTAACTGTCATTTGCAACCCTTCACAAGATTGTAGTTATTTCCCTTATTGAAGCTGTTAATACACAGTCTTGTAACTTTGTTTTCTTGTTGAATTTCTTTTCAAATAAAAATTTGAAATGTTGCGATTTACCTTGTGGCTAGTTGGTTTGGTGCATGGCTTATAACACTTTAATAAATCCCTATGGGAAAAATGTATGGAAACCAAAAGTGGACAAGCGCTGTATTTCTCAAATAGTTTTTGCATGAAAGCCATAAACATTTAAAGTCAAAGTTAAAAAAAGGTAACACTTAAATTTAGGGTCCAATTCTCACTATTAACTAGTTGCTTATTAGCATGAATATTACTAGAATGTTGGCTGTTTATTAGTACTTATAAATCACATATTAATGCCTTATTCTGCATGACCATATTCTGCATCCCTCAATCCTCAATACCTAAACTTAAGAACTACCTTACTAACTATTAATAAGCAGTAGTTGGGAGTTTTTTTTAGGCAAAAGTCATAGTTAATGGTTAGTTAATAATGTGAATTGGAGCCTAATCTAAAGTGTGACTAAAAAAATAAACTGAAACAAATATAGGATTGTGTGTCTTATCCCTTGAGTCACATGTGTGGGTCACAAAGGTTGGGGGTTAGGATGAGATATATAATAGAAGAAAACAGATATGGTGGTGGGATTGCAAGGGCACCTGTTTGTGCTTCTCTTCTTGTGGGGTGTCTTGTGAGTGCAATGGAGTTTCCTTTAGTGCAGCCGTCTCGGTCTCCAGGCCCACGCTGTGCGATGACTGAGTGTGTGTCGGCCTTTCCTCCTCAACCTAAAAGAGGAACAAAATGTTACATATGACTAAAGTGACAAGGGTCAGTTTCTAACAAACAATTCCATGCCATCTTTAGTCCTTTTTGAAGTTTGACAGACCATGGTCACGTGTATTTTGTTGTTTCATTGTGAGCAACATGATAATTCTGCCAAAAATCTGTCTGTGCTCATCAGAGGTATTTGGAAAGACATGAGATTGAGTAAATGACATGATTGATGAATTGATGAGTGAATTTTTACTATTCCTTCAACAACAGGTGAGTTGGCAGAACTGGTTTTATTTCGATGAGGGTGGAAGATGTGTTTTTTTTTTCTATGGCTATGTTTTTCTACCAAAGTTTAGTGGAAGAAAAGAGAACACTTTTGTGATGGCCAGGGAGTGTTTAAGTGCAAACAGGGCAAGTTTACAGATTCACACTTTAGTTGAAGATTGAATTGCCGTAGCTATGGCGTAGGCTGTCCGTAGCGCGCATACCCTGACGCGCACCTCTCCAAAAATGTAACGCGTCAATTCTACGCAAACACAAGCGCTGTGATTGGCCTGCTAGAACCCCTCCCTCTGGTTTCACATGCTTCCTCTGCATGTGTAATTGCGCGTCAACGCGGACAACGACGCAGAAGTATAAATGAAAACCAACGAGTAGTGTATAGCGTAGAGGCTCCGGCGTAGGTCCGCCGCAGAAGTATAACTCAGCCTTAAGAAATAAAGGACAACCAGATGACTCCACACCTCTATACAGCCTTAAATAGGTTACACAGAGGAGGGGGGTCTTTGTTGGGGCCCCTGTCGGTAAGTGCCTTTATAGATTAGCCTGTTGAAAGGCAAATGTCAACAACACTCTGAATGAGGAGCTATTGCACAACTTCAGGGACTATTTAGACTTACACAACAGCCAATCAAACTCCCCTCTCTAGAAGTCATATGTATGTGATCCCATTTCACAATACAGAGTTAAATCTCAATGGTGTTAAAGACGCACACTCACGACTTAATAGGAGGAGAATTCAAGGGCTTGCAAGTTGTTGAGGTATTTAGTTGGTAACTGTGTGTAGAGTCATTGTTTTTGTCACCTTTTTATCAGTCCCTGGTTCCTCCGTTGTGTAACGGCTGTCATCCTGTGCAGGGAGTCCAGGGCCAGAGGAGATCTCTTCTGAACAATAAACATGACGACAAGAGTGCCTGCAACACACAGAGTCAAACGTAAGATTCACAAAAGTGGAAGGGAGTTGATGAGTTGTATATGAGCTACATATGACATAAAACCTCTTAATCTACTAAGGTCATAAGAGCTCATGATGAAATCTCTACCATCCATAGCAATGAAGAAATTTGCATGGTTGAGATGCAAGATTACACCTCTTTCCATCGTTTATTCCGACTAGAGTAAATCCTCCAGCACACTGAAAGTTATTCTGACTAAAGCCAATTACATCAGAGCTCTCATAAAAGCGGTTTCATCCAAACATACTGGCATTTACCACTGAAAATAAACTGAGAAATTGTCCAATCATTTTCAAGGTATTACAGTCTGACGTTGCATAATGCTGTCCAAGCTTAGTAGAGAAATGGTGTCTGAATGGCATGGATAACCATTATGTTATGATTTCAGTCAAGGGAATAGATGTGAGGAATTTATGTTCAGATTAGATGTGCACAACCATAGATTTTCAGATTATTCAGTCAGACTGGCTTTGGGTCCACACAACAAATGAATCTATCATAGTGCTCACAAAATTGGCCTGTGTAATAAAACAGAAACTGCTCACAGCAGGGTATTTTAAGTCCAACAGTAACACTATTGGATGTGTTTTAAAGAGATGTCAGGATCGCAGACACTGAACCATGATATAATCTTGGAATGTTGATTTGGTTGTTAGTGTGCTGACTGTCTAATAACACAGGCCTGTGCATAACACTTTTATAAACATAGAATTATAAATACATACAAAATATTTCACTGTAATAGCAATTGTGATTTACAATGTATTTTTGGCCACATAGAATGGGAAGGATGGAGAGAAAAAAATGACAAGCTATACAAAACACCTTACTTCCGCAATCCGCATTGAAAGTAAGGTGGATAATGTGGATGTAAGAGACAAAGGCGAGCCTGAGAAAACTGAAGAACTCAATTAAATTCAAGTTTTGTTTTACTCCATTGAACTCATTACTACTTGGCTAACTATTACCTCACTCTTAGGATGAGAAATGAACTGTATGAATGAATCAGTTAATAATTAGACAGATTTTATGTGGCAACACTCAACACAACCCAAGACTGATTTTAAAGGCACATGTGTAACTGGGGCCATATGATTTCTATGATATTGAAAACATTAAAACAGAATTCACTGTATGAAACAAAATTGGCAAATTTCTAAAGCGCCAAAATAAAACGAATAAAAGAAACTATGACAGAAATATATTGCGATTGTATAGTCAAATATACTTCTGAGTAATAATAATCAAAATACAATTTCATAAATCATACGGAACATTACACAATCCATTTTTTTCATCCATGTTTTAATTTATACAGTACACCTCTGTTGTGCAGCACTTAATTTGACAAAAAAATAAAAATGCAATGTTTTGATGTAAAGGCATTGTTGCATCTTCAGTTTAATATAATTTTAAAAATGTATCAAATTGTTAAGTTTTTTTTAAATTAATTTGATTACCACAGTTTTAATAATACATTTGTTTTAAATTAGAATTTGGGGGGAAATTAAACGGGATTTGAAGACAATTAAAAGATTTCATGAGGCCCTATTAATTTTAACATTATTAAAATTGATAAGACATGTTTTTTTGGATTTAGTTCACTTTAATAAACCGTTAAAACATAAAAAAAATGTATGGGAAACAGAATTGGGGGGTGGGGGATTAAACTGATTTAATAGGGTCCTAGTACACGACATTTTTATTCTATGTAGTTTTCATGCCAACACTCACGCTGTCTGTTCTGCATCAAAATCACACCATGTTTGGAAATGAATGTAAACCGCAGAGACAACAGCAGTATCTGAAATTAATATAAACTGACGCTCTTCTTCGCCAAACTGATCAATCAATTATACACACTATATTCATCCCTCCTAATCCTGCTAGTCTAATTTAACCAGCGCACACCCCCATGGGAGGTGAAATCATGGCAAAAATCGTGTACTATGCATCTGCTCGCCAAAGAAAGCTGTCCAATGACTTTTTGAAAAAATGAACAACAGCTGGGGCTTCTCATTATCGGCACTCTCCGTCTCACTCTCGTTTCAAATGTTCACAGAGTAACCTGAGAGCGTCACCTTGACTAGATTTAGGAGTAAGGGGAACCTGTACACATGCAGGCTCATGTTAGCACACTGTCAGCACCTCGGCCAGTATGTTCAAACCCTCAATCAGCATTGGACATTAACCAACTTCACGTGATTCCTCTGATGGGACTACTCATTATTATTCAGCCTTTGTAATAAGGTGTTTACTTGAGGAAAGCATGTATGGGCAAGTCACAGCATTGAAGACACACCCACTTTAAGACAATGAAACACTTCTTGAAAAGTTTACAAGGACAAACTTTCAGAGCAATAAATTACCTACTGTAAAATTATGTTTGTAAGACAAGCGAGGAAAAGGAAGGTTTTTTACACTCTTCAGATTGGTTATGTTGTCACTGAAGCACATGGACACATTTCAAGTGAGAGCAAGGTTACATGTTACCTTGTAAGATACATTGTTACATTTACAGTTAGTTGTGTCAAACTACTATGCAAAAAAGCATTTTTTTTTTTTTTGCCGTATGACATTCTATTTGTCGTATTTCTGTTTTGCATAAAACTGAAAAATATTCGGTATATTAACTTTTGCATGGATTTTATTGAAAAAAGCTTAGGCTCATGTAACCAGAAGTTTTAAAGGTGCACTGTGTAAAGTTTAGCAGCATCTAGTGGTGAGGTTGCAAATTGCAACCAACAGAAGTTATGGTTGTCTGAGACAAAGATAAATTAAGAGATTTTTTACTTAATTATTCAGTAAAATTATATGTTATTGCGAATATTATTGTTACTTGTTCATCATTGTGTCAGTGTTTTATTAGCTGACTTTAGCTAGCTTTGCACGAAGAACAACAGTGACAAAACGCATTGTCTGTTTAGGGCTCCTGTAGAAACCAAGTGTGCCATACAAGCACTGAAAAGTGAAGCCAAAGCGTCTTGATCGCACCTGGTGACCGGTCCTAGTAGAGGTCATAAACCCCGCCTCCCCATGTTATTCAACGGGACGTGATACCAACTAAACAATTAAGTTACACTTCACATATCTTTTTTCCAAAGATAGTTTCTGTCATTTACTGTAGTTTTTATCACGCTGATGTATTTCAAGTGTTTGTTTTTTAAATAAGTTTGTTTTTAGTTCGTTATTTGATGCTATAAAAACGGTGGTGTGACGTCATGATTGACAGGTTCTCTGAGCGAAGTAGTCACTGAAGCACCAACGGACTTCGGGATCGTCGGAGGACAAGAGATTGTATATTTATTTTAACAAGCATCTTGTCGTACTGCAATCAACAGACATCAAAATTGGAGCAGAACGGAGGAATGGAGCAGACATAGGCCGCTTTAAAAATAAAAGTGCAGGGAGAGTGCATTCGCGAGAGTGAGGGCGGGGCGTTGATTTCGCGGCTTTACTTCCTGCAACTACTGCGCAGGTCTGGTCCCGAGATCACTACTGCGCAGACTCAAGTCCCAAGATGTCAGCGCCATATCAGGACACTGGCGGCTTCCCTTCTCACCAATGGAAGTGAGCGAATGGGCATCGTCCATCTATTTTACAGTCTATGGTAGAAATATGGTGGCGCAAAATGGGTATTTCAATGTAAGGGGACCCGCACGGCTCAGTCTATGGTAATAAAAACATAACAGTTCATTATTTTTAGAGGTGTATAAACACCTTACATATAGTTATGTATATGATATTGCATTTCTGTCAACAGATCCTCCTAAATATTACACAATGTACCTTTTAGATATATAAAATATGCTTTTAAGTTTTTCTTGCCTCATGGGTTTACATTATCTTAACAAGCAAAGCAATTCAACATTACATAAAATATTTCGGCAACAGATTATCACAAATGTTTTATGTTCATTGAAAACAATGTACATACAAGCCCTATTCGGATGTTAATTGTTTCTCATGTGTTGTGGACGTCTGTAAAAATAAATTTGCATCATGCATGGCACCTCAGTGATAAAACTCATGCATTCGGACAGCGATTTATTATAGACGGTGGAAGAGCGAGTTTTGTAAGTCCACGAGCACACAAACGCACTGCTCACGTGGTCAGTCACATGACTGTCTGCTGTAAATAAAATGTCATATGCTTGGAATAACACAAATAAATTTGTATTTTATTAAATAAAATAATCTATCATTTAATTATTTAATCTCATTTATAAAAATCGGAAGCTAGATGCGCGTATGCCATATTCAAAATGGTTCTTATATTCTTGCTTTTTCTCAAAAGGACGTAATTACAAAAGTTAATGCAGCCTCTTGAAGTTAAAATAAAGATGCATGGTTTGTATTTTTTATGTTGTGCATAGTAGCCTACATATTTTAAAATTGGAACATATATTCCACATATAGTCACAATAACAGCCCATTTCAAATGTTTACATGCTTTTTTCTTTTTCTCCTTTATGTTCACTGAGGTGGAGCGGGTAATTAAATCTATTTCTTGTAAATACTTTCCAGCATTTCAGTAATAGGTACATCTTTAAAATTACAGTTTAGCTCAACAGTTATCGTACGTATGGTGATCGGCAGAGATCAAAAAGGATTTGAACAGTGAATTTTTTTAAGTGATCTCTTCTTGTAAATTTGAGATGTGGATTCGGATGGCAATTAAACCATCACACGACCTTGGTGTTTATCAAAAAAAAAAAGTATGCGGGTGGTGGGAGAAAAACACTGACATTCTAGATTCGGACAGCAATAAAATCACAGACCAACCACTGTAAATGATGAAAATACCTTACGAACCCATGAGAAACCATTATCGTCTGAATAGGGCTATTGACTATGGCTATATTTGGGTTCGGTGTAAGCACTGAAAACATATCACAACAATGCAGATCATTATAAAACATTCCAAATATCTTGAAACTTGCATTTTCCAGGCATCACATTTCAGTGGTTTCAGCCTATTTTTGCAATTTTTCTTGGTGTTTCTGTGAAACGTTGAGGTACCATCGTAGAAGTTTCGTGCGCGCATGAAGTCATGGCAACGTACAACACAAAGCACCTCACGCGGGAAACACTTAACGCAATGCATAAATACGCGTAACTAAGGAAAATCAAGCAAGCTATTATGCTCAAGCCAAGAAGTGTTGGCGAAATAACACATTAGCGGACCGGAGAGAACAAAATATTGCACAAAATAAATTCAAGCACTTTCAAGGACCTGTATCTATGAATGTCTATTTTCAAAAACTTTCCAGGGCCTTGAAAAAAATATTTCAGATTCACAAACTTTCAAGGATTTCAAGGACCCGTGGGAACCCTGCATATAGGCAAACTGGGCAGTTGGATAGGGCCATAACTTAGTAAGGACAGCAAAAGCTATCTAGACAGAGAAAAATAAAAACACATCTACAGTGGAATTATACATTTCAAAGTACGTTTATTGGCAATGCATGATTATATTACATACATAATTGCCAAGACAATACTTGGGCTTTATTAACATAACATAAGCAAAACAAATTTGCATGTAAATTGTCCATAAATTCAAGTAGTTGACCGATATATCGGCTACTATTTGGCTTTTTTTTTTTTTAAATAAAGATTTCTGTATGACCAATCAGTGTCAGAAGAGGGACTTTTAGTTTAACAGCAGAATAAATTTGTTTAGGCTTGGCATAATAAATGCCACTATTATATGTTTGTTTAATAGTTTTTTTTATACATTTTTCATTCCAAAGTCTGAATACTGTTAAATTTTAAGGATGTGTTGTGGAGTGAGGGAACTAAAATACATGTTTATAGTGTTTATAATGTTTGTAAACGTTTTGATTTATTTACCGGTATTTTACATTATTTCTGAATGAATTAAAAAAGTGACAAAGACATCAATGCGACTTCTGTTTTTTTCCTCTTAATGTAATATTGACACTATGCAGTCACATGCAACTTATTATGATAATAAACATTTATTCCACAAACTTCATAGAAATAATAAATTAATAAATAATACATTCATTCACAAAGTAAATAGTAGCATTGAATAGATTTATTAAAACTTTACAAAACTTTTAAGAATGAAAAAGGCAGTTGTTAAACTGATTGAATGATTGAGTTTAGTCATAGTTCACTGTCTATACAAAAAGTCTAAAACAATGTGTTTTTGCAGAATTAAGGAATCAGATGAACTATATGTAAATTGTCAACAAGCAACTTGATCAATGGCTGAGTCTGTAAAGAGGTTGCTGGGATCTATAAAAGTGCAACTGTTTGTATGTACTTTCACATGTAGCCTAAAAGGTTATCATGTGAAGCACAATCCTGTTTTCCCAAGAGCATCAGTTGAGTATCCCCTGGATAATGTACAGACCCAGTCATTATTTCACAATAAACCAGACAGGCCGATAATAATAATAATAAATTCATTACATTTAAATAGCGCTTTTCCTCAACCACCAGCAATGTGCAGCATCCACCTGGATGATGTGACGGCAGCCATATTGCGCAAGAACGCCCAACACACACCAGCCAACACCGATCACTCATGTATATAATATCTTAAAGACCAGCTAACTGTACATTATCATGTTTGTTACAAGACTGGTAAATTACTGGTAAGTTACAAGATACATTAAATATTGATTTGAGTTGAAATGTAATTATGTGAGAAGCAAGAGAGTATAGAGTGATGAGTCGCCCGAGACAATGGGCAGTTACAGATAAGCGGTCATTGCACATAAACTGACCAATCAGAATGAAGTATTCCAGACAACCATGTACTAAATAGTTTTTGAAAAGTCACACGATAAAAAGCAAGAATTAAATGTATATGTACAGCTCCTCTGTAGATGACATGAGCAGAACCATCAGATGTCATCAGCTGCTGTTATTTGCAGTAGCCAATGTTTCACTACAAGCCCAAACACCAAAGCACAATGTGCAGAGCTTATTCTGTCTCATCATGATCTTTCCCACTTTTTTCATAAGTGGAGATTTATATTCAATAACAACCATTTTTATTCTTCCATATCACACAAGACTCAGTGTAGGCCTGTGTGTAGAAGATATTTATGCATACTTTTTGAATGCTATTCTAGTAGCCAAATCTATTTTTACTACCCAGACAAAAATGGCAGCAAAAATCATCTGACATGTCATGACAAGAAAATAGGTCAAACCCTTACTGTAAGAAAAGAGATATATTCCCTGCCCAAAAAGGGGAGTTGCACTCAATAAAATGCCAGGTCAAGCTTTTTGCCCTCTCTGGATTAAAATAATATAACTTTTTGATGTTACATAACAGTGCTTCAAGACTCAAGTCTTGATGAGTGTGTAAATAGCCACACACAAAGAGCAGAGTGGCTATGGGGGCTATCTATAATTGTTCATATAGATACTTCCTCTGTTGAGAAGCGACTCGACACAGGAGGCTGTGCGCCCCCGCCCCACAGGCATATCAGGGATACTGCTGCTTTTCCATTGGACAGGGAGCTTATGGGAACTCTGTGGGAGAACATCATATCGCATTTAGCTCTTATTTATGAGAGCACTTACAGTGAAGCACAGCAGGGATCGAGCATAAGAGCCAAGCTGATGATGACAAAGGCAGAACTAGGAAACTGTTCTATACACCTGATCTAATGCACACAAAAAAAGAGATAAAAAGACATTTTGTTGGCTGACTTGTTGCAGGTTTTTTTTTTTTTACAATTAACAAATATCACAAACATAAAACCTTGGTTACATCACAATCACCACCCTTAGGCCAATATATGGGAAAGACACTAAACTTGTCCATGTACAAACACATTTTTCCTTTGTTGAACCAAAATATATCTGTTTGTCTGAACCAGTTCATGGCTGTAGACATACAGGAGAAGGTTGATATGTTGGGTTACGTCATAGTTACCACACTTTCATATTGTTCAACCATCCCAAGTGAGATGCCTAATCGTTGGAGAAATGCTCAGTCTGAGATGCACTGTAAAGTGCAAACAGTCAATATTTCACTACCCAGCAGAAATTGCAGAACCCCTCAGTAGTCAGCACTACATGAAGGTTTGTACAAACAATTGAGGGAGCCTGTGAAATCACAGGGACAGGACAGAAACTAAGCGCCAGGACAGAATACTGGTAACGGGACACTACACAATAAATGATGGCAATCAATTTCCCGGTGCTCCACTTGATGTGACCGATCACTTCATTTTGTTCCAGTGTTTATTCTCTCAGTCTGTCTGGATGAGTAGATTAGGGAAGCCAGGCGCCCAGCAAAATCCCCCAAATATTTCCTGTTAGCTTTAGCCCTATTCTTCATGCCAGAGAAGACCAGGATCCACAACTGTACCACAACCCTAAACAATGATGCCATTAAACTTAACATCATCTCCTATAGAATGTCAGAAAATGAGCTTGAAAATCATGCTTGCGTTGTTTTATTAACCTTGAAAGAAATGAAAATGAATGCTATAAATGCTAAAATACGAAGTCTAAAACTGACACTGAACTGAAACTGAAAACACCTGGACTTGTGTGGAGTGTATATAAATAATTACAGATGGAGGTTAATGCAAATGCTGTGGTTGCCATTTATGGCTGATTGAACTGGCACAATATTTACCAATAATAAAAGTGAGCATCCATCCATCTAACATAGACATAAAATTTACAAATATGTAAATTAGGTAAGATGAAAAAGTATTTGCCTGGTTCCTCTTTAGGTTTTGAACAGAAACCTATTGCCCTAAATTGGCATTTTGCTTAAACTGATACTTGTTACATATGTAAATGCAACCCAGGCTGATGATTTACAGACATAACCGAATTTAAACCAACATTTTGATTTGTGATATTTTATTAAATAAAAGTAAATGATGCTCCATCTCTGCAAGCGCTGTGAGTTTGAGTCACTCATAATGTACATTTGAAAACGCTTGGACAACAGGTTTGAAAACGCTTCTCATTACAAGTTTTTACTCCAAACTGCAATAACTTTCTTTTCTGATGTGACAGCTTCATATCACAGAATGAATCAGAAAATATATAATTTTACAGTATTCTATACAGTGATAACGGCTGTCGATTAGCATTGCATTATAAATATAGTTTATTCTTACGAAAATACCAGAGATATCTAGAAAAACACATTCTTCTAGATCTTTCTGCATGAGGGCGCCCTCCTGCTTCCAGTATGAATGAAACATATTACATTACAAAAAACGAATATTTCTCTCTAAAGAAATTGAAAGTAATAATATAAAGAGGCAATAGATTTTTTCGACTAAATCATGCAGCCCTAACACCAATGTAGTGAAGTGTCTTATCCTGGCTTAGGGAATTAAAAATCATTTTCGCCCGCACAATTCTTGCACAACGAGTAAACATCAGGCATAGAGCATCTGTGGTAAAATAAGTAAGTCAAATAAGTGGAGTGGAAAAGATCTTCTGGCTATTCAGAGATGCGTCACCTCTGTACACAGCCCTGAAATCACAATGGCACACGAGGTGAATAAATGTTTAAAGGGATCTATATGAACCTACATGAACAAAGGCATAAGTGAGTTTTTAATCAAATCCTGCATACGGTTGGACAATCGTCACAGTTCTCAGCCAGGGTGTGGGTGTGAATGGACGCTGCTGGAAACTGTGGCTAACATCTGAACAGGGCTTTCATTACAACGTTATGCCTCCAGGTCTAACTCTTTTGAATGGGTCTAAATTTAGGCAACAAGAGACAGTCTCAAGACAAATCTTGTGATGTTATTCTAAGTGAATCTTGGCTGAAAAGTGCGATGGAGATTGGAGAATCCATTTTATTTTTTTACACAAGCAAACCAATTTAGCACTTATCTCAATACCTTCATGATTACATTAGCATTGCCAAAATGTTTCACACATTTTAAGTTTCTGGATGATACCAATGAGACATTGTTTGGATGTAATGGCTGATACCCAAATAAATGAAAAATAAGCCAAATAAACAAACTACAAGGGAATTTAAGAATTACAACATTATAATGTCAGTATAAATATATATATTACAGTATTTTGAGATTTATTTTTAACAGTGTTTTTCAGTTATTAGAGATTTTAAGCTAATCATTTTAAAGATTAACTTAATACTTATATGAGGGCAAAAGTAATATAAAATTAAAAATAGAGGAAATTAGCTTACAAATTAAATATAATATCAGCCAATAAAGACAAACTCTGCATAAACTAAAATGTATCAACAACCTATATGATACCAATGCATATTGGTTTGCACATATGTGACCCTGGATCACAAAACCAGTCACATGTCGCACGAGTATATTTGTGGCAAAAGCCAACAATACATTGCATGGGGAAAAGTTATCGATTTTTCTTTCATGCCAAAAATCATTAGGATATTAAGAAAAGATCCTGTTCCTTGAAGATATTTTGTAAATTTCCTACCATAAATATATAAAATATTTATTTTTGTGAGTGAATGCAGCAGTAGCACAATCGCGAACATATGGGATATTCTCAACGTTTCGATTTTATTGCACCCTCAGATTCCAGATTATCAAATAGTAGTATCTCGGCTAAATATTGCTAACAAAAAATACATCATCTGAAAGCTGAATAAATAAGCTTTCCATTGATGTATAAATCTCAATTTCAAGAAATTGACCCATGTTTTGTGGTCCTGGGTCACATATGAGTCAGATGTGATGACAGATTTATGACCGGTGACTTCACCTGATCACATCACCAGGACTCAGAAGAGTGTCAAAGGTTATTTTTCAAGCAATGCTATACCGCCAACTGTATACAAGCAGGTGCTTGGCTTCATTAATGAGCAAAACGCTTGAAGAGAAATCTAGATGTTTTGCATTCGTTGAGTGGACTTTGACTTGCCTATGTGGCACTGGAACAAAGCATCTGGCACATTAAATGGAAAAAAGAAAAGTCTAAACAGCATCTGCTTTAAAGAGTGAACACGGGGTGAGTAGACACTAAATGTCACTGCAAATGCTAATTTTTGCAGGGTGCTCTGCCATATAAAATATACTATAGGTGCAGAATGCAATGAGAAAAAAAATTTCTTTGGCAGGAAGAATCAGCAGGATAATAAAAACACATGGTGCTAAACCAGTCAGAGATTTTTTTAAACAGACTACAAACACAGTCTCTTGTAAATGAGGAGAATAGTCTAAACAATGCTAGATAATGAACTGATAAATAATAAATGAACTGAGGGCAGGGAAATCAGAGACTCAACAGATTCAGATGTGCACAGAGCAACGTGGCTGGGGGAGGAACAGAAAAACAGGCTTGTGGGGCATAAAGCCAGAGCTCTCGCAAAAAGTAGGCCAACGCTGTGGCCAGACAAAAACATTCTGCCACAGAGCAAATGTCAGAGCGGAAGAAGCCTGAGCCCTCTTGAGTTGACAGGCCTGGAAGTAAAGTCACTGAAAAACTCTAAAATTAAATCCCTTGCATTATAACATAATCTCTCCCTTCTCACACAACACCAGGGCAGAATGAAGCTGAATGGATCTGAATGGAGCTGTACTGAGTTATGAGTCAAGCTATCAATCCACGAACATTAGTGCTACATGATGCATCAGCATTAACATCCCAGAGACTCGTTTTGGAGGTTATGATGTACTTCATTGAAATGTCTCGACACGCTTTTTGATGTAAGTGTGGGAATCAATGTAACAGGTTTCAGGACAATAATATATATATATATATATATATATATATATATGAGATACTTCTGATATATTGTGCATCCAGAGCAGACATAATAAAGGAAGAAGTCGAATTGCAAAGTGAACATAACCAGTCATACTCAACCCTAGTTATCAGTTACTAGTTCCTGTTGCATAACCTGTGGGCTGTCATCGTGAGAGATTGCAAAGGATTGTGGGCGTCTGACGATGCCCTTCATTAAACTGAGAAGCATACTTATTGAAAAGAGGCTGGAGTTTCAGGCGTTCAAGCAGCTAATGCGATCTGAACGTGGCAGAGGACACGTCACACAGGCTTATTCAGGCCCGAACACTGGATCTCATCACGCATTCACAGACACTGCAGCATCACGTCTTCCTCTCATGTGACAAGAACAATTCACAACAAAGAAATGTGTTTCAGATGAGGTCTGTTTTACAAATCAAAACACCTGCTTAGCCCAACTAAAAAAAGTGATGAGGAGGATATTAAAGGTGATAACAGATGCTTTAGTAGCTCACTCCAGAACGCTGAAGCCATCGATTGAAATGCAATGCCTGACTTCCGCAACAGGCAATACTCAGGGCAGCCGAGTCATCACAGCAGAATCAGTCAACAATGTTTATCCGTCTCCTAAAAGAGTTTGGGCCAGCTTTCAGCCTATAGGCATATAGGTTTCCATGCTAGCCTTGTTTCCAAAGAGATGAACCCTTAAGTTGATGCCATAAGCATGGTGTGACAACAGCGAGAGAACAGCATCTAAATCCCATCTCCAAACAAGATTCAAGATAAGCTCATCAACAACAGAATGACAATGCCAAGAAACCTGACCACCATTGCCTTTTACCTTGACCTGTTTTGACGAAGAGGTATTCTGCCCCTTGTTTGCTTATCGAGAAAAAAAAGAAATTGAAATTAAAATATCATCTGTAGTTAGAAAAAAGTAGCCAATTTTCTATCAAACATTCACAATGAAGAAAAAGTACTTTATCTGGAATTAAGGGTGTACTCACACTAGGCACGGTTGCCATGAACCGGGCCCGAGTACGATTGTCCCCCCTCCCCACTCCCCCTCTGGCCTGCACTCACATAGGGTTTCAGCATTCGTGCCGGAGCACGCTTACGTCATTATGGTGCGACGGTTTCGGGATAAACAAGAAGAGCGGCGCTCTCTGAACCAACGCATTTTCATCCTTTGGCGTTATATATATGACATTTCGTCGAAATCTTACGCACATGGCACCCTTTAGCGTCAATATAACGCACTGTTATGGGTAGGTTTAGGTCTGGGGTAGCGTTAGGTTATGACGCCTTGGGATCTGCGTCTCATATTGATGCTAAAGGATGCCATGTGCATCGGCTTTAGAGCGTGTCACCTGTATGACGCCTTGGGATGAGAACGGGCTGCTCTGAACACAATGCTGTTCCGTGCTCCAGCACGGTTAGCGCTCACACTGCATGCGAACCGCGCCCGAGTCCAACTGAACCGTGCTCTGGCCCACCTCTTCCAAGCGGGCCAGGGCCGGCTAATCGAGCCGCGCCCGGGCACGGTTCGGAGCACTCACACTAGTCAAACGAACCGCGCAAACGCACTCGGGCACGGTTCAAACGGCTAGTGTGAGTACACCCTAAGAAGATTTGTTATAACAGAAGACAATCTATCGCAAACGTCATTAAACCTTTTTGTCCTGCCACATCCCTAAACAGCACACAGGATCTGCATTTTATGGAAGGAGGAAACTCAAC
Source organism: Chrosomus eos (assembly GCA_036326025.1). Taxonomy (NCBI): domain Eukaryota; kingdom Metazoa; phylum Chordata; class Actinopteri; order Cypriniformes; family Leuciscidae; genus Chrosomus; species Chrosomus eos. The sequence continues at coordinate 20,440,423 of CM070829.1, forward strand.
ACCACAGCTTAATGTGTTGACATTAGACTTACCATAGGCATACAGGCAGGGCCTAAAACTAACTTTTTGCCACACCTGCCAATGGTCGGTGACTTAAGAAAATGTTATAAATATTTTTTACCGGCCATGAAAGTTATCACACCAAAATGTTCACAATTCTCTATTAGAATTTCGATACCACAGCTAAAACTACCAGCCTAATATACAAAACATTATTAAAGACAAGTAAACAGTCAGTACCTAATGAAATAAGAACAAATAATCAAATTTCAAGCAATAGCATTAATAAATACAGAACAAAGATACAAATGAAACAATCAGTGCTTTTCAAGGTTTTTTAGGAAGATCTAACTGTAGATTTCAGGTACAGAAATTTTATTCAAATAACACTTCATAATCTTCACTGTATAAATTAAACAGATTATTGAAGTTACAAAAGTTACTCAAAAAAACACAGAAAAACACAGAATATTTAGGCTGCTGTCACTTAGACCTAATGGAAATATCCAATATAGTTAATACACATGCGGTTTCCTACCGTTTACGCTCACTTAAGACATAACCGACTATTTTTACTAGGATATTTGCCAGGAAGGGGATTTTTTTTTATAGATGTGTGAATTTGTCTGTTCAAATACAGGAAGACATGAAGGGGAGCTACTATTTATTTGCGCTCAATCTGAGATGCTGCTTTCTGGGAAGGCACTTCGAAAGTTTAAACTTACACAGAGTGGCGATTGACACCGATTGACAACTGCCGATTGGTACAGGACAATGGTGACACCAGAATAAAAATATGAATATTCTAAAGATGAAAATACAGATTTATGCTAGACACAAATACAGTATGCTTGCACTGTCACTGACTACATATATTTAAAATAATATAGGCCATTTTTTACTGGTAAAATAAGACATTTGGCATTATCAGGACTTACCAAAATATCCAACCATTGCATTTATACATTATTCAACAATGAAACTCTTAAATTTAAATGTTTTGTTATCACTCGCACTTTCAATGCAGGCATCCAGTGCTCACTACTGTACAGAGTCCTGTCTCTCACTCAATAATATATGCACTTACATAATAGAAACTATCTATCTAAAACGCTTTGAATTATCAAACTAAAACTAAAGCACGATATGGTGATTTAAATGTTTGTGCTTTCACTTTGAGGACTTTGACTAGTGCGTTCTAGTGTGAATGCGTTTCAGATGATCAATGCAATCAATCACAGTTCTAATCGCAAAGAGTTTAAAAATGACTATTCCCAAACTTTAAAGGGTTAGGCTAGTTCACCCATAAATTTATGCATTCTGGTATTACAATATTGCAGTTAACACGACAGCCCTACCAATGCCTGCACCATACTGTAACGGGCAACGTAGCTCCTATGATGAGAAATAAACAGCTATTCTTGGGCATTCTGTCCTTTTAGGATCACTTGTTGTGACATCACGTCCTGTTTTTGGTTCTTTTAGATGTCTTCGGTTCAGTTCGACTGAAATATGAATGCAACAGACCAGAGTTCATTTGGAAGTTTGTTTGGTACCTTACAAGGTAAGGTTCATATTGCAGCGTTCACACTTATTCAAATTAACCGCACTAACAGAGGATTCGTACCAAATTTGGTTTTAATCAAACCAAACCTGCAAAGTGTGTACACAGTACACCCTAAAGGAAACCGATAAAAAAAATGTCTTGAAATGACTCCTAAAAGCATGAAGTATTAGTGCCAGGACTTAGGAACAACTATTAGGTAAGGAAACAGAAGGTTAAAAGCAGGATTCGTGGCTTAAGGAATATTGGGAATGGGAAAGCAGTTGATTTGCAGGAAGAAAGAGTAAGCGAGTTCCTACTGTAAATATCTCAGCAAACCAAAATACAGTCATTAAAAATTTAGATCACTTAGAGACTGAACTGAACATGTATTCTTTAATGGATGCAGCACGTTATTAACCACTCACTGACTTGTGACCTTTCAGCAAATCTATGGGTGTATAATGTAAACATACATTTAAACCTTCAACACTCAGATTGGACATCAGGTGCTGGTTTTTCTGCTTTCTTTACAATTAGCTAGAACAAAATGTCCAAGTAAGCAATCTGAGGAGGGGTGGATAATGTCTGTATGTGTAGGGTAGAAAGAAACAGACAATGTGTCCTGTGCTTGAAGAAGTGGGGGATGGGCTAGGAAGACTACAACAACCACCGTAAACTAGATAACTACAGTTGATGTGATCAAAAACAAGGCTAGGGCAGACAGAAGCTCAGTCCATTTAAAATGTTGTACTGCTTTATAGTACTGCAGTTTTCTAGATATTTTTATTTTGTCTTCCACACAGAGAACTTTCAGTCTGCAAAATATCACTATTCAAACTGTGAGCTCTCTTGAATCTGAAAGACTGAACCAAAACTTTTGTTTCATTGCTTCTGCTTACCAAAACTATGTTTGGTTCTCTCTTCCTATCTTTTAATTACAGCGCAGGTGTGGGGGTTTTATTCAGAGATGAGAAAGAAAACATTGGTGTTATAAGTTGACATGGCTCCAGTGATGATTTGGGGACAGCCTCTGTCTGGCTTGGTCCACTCAATTCGCTTGTTTCCCAGGCGACAAGTTCAGACGTTTCCATACGCTTGACGGGATCTAATCTAACTGCTTACACAGGCAGAGAGACAGGAAAGAGAAATACAAAGACAGAGAGAGAAGCAACAATAATGGACCTGTCTGGCTCTAAAAATGAGAAACCAAATGAGTAAAGGCAAGATAAAAGAGAGCCAGTCCGGGTGCCAGCCAAATGTGTTAGTCCAAGTCCGTGAAAACCCACCGTTTAATTAAACATAACCCAATTTTCCTTCTCAGCCTCTCGAGCCAAAGATTTAAAACGCATTAAATTCAGTGCCTCATTTTATATAGGATTCTTCAACAATTAGGAGTGTTTGTCCAATGTCCAGACATTTTTCATCAATGAATGAATATGTCATTCTATAAAATCTGTATTCAATTAAAGCAGCACTATGCAGGATTTCCGTTTTTGTCAAACAGTGACCCCTAGAGTCGCTGTGGAGTACTTGTACTGTCGTAAATGTCACGCACGCAGAGATGTCTCTGCACTCACGGCCTGATCCCCTCCCCCTGTACACCGGTACCTGTTCAGTAGGATGAAAGCTGTAACGAGTGGAAATAAGGTGTGGCCCCTTTAAGAGCTGCGCGCGGCCCTGTTGAACTGTCGGCAGTCTGTATTGTATGTGCGCCTCGAACACCACATGTATACTGCGCCGGGTTATTTCTGTTTGATGCTCATTTTAGCAGATCTTTCTTGCCGTAAAGCAAATCGTTACATCGCGAGACCTGATATCACGCGACACATCCTTATGCTGATGCCGGCTCAAAGTTGCAAGTGTGTTTTTTCTGCTCACAGCCAACAGGGGGGGGGGGGGGGGGGGGGGGGGGGGGTGAGACGACCACCATTCAACACGAAATCAGTAAAACATTAGCTGTTCAAAGCTGTTCAGTTAAGGTAAAAAAGTTACTTAGTTCACCTTTAAAGGGTCTTCTCTGCCAGCTGTTACAATATTTAAAAAAAATAATAATAATTAAAACAAGCTAGTCCAAATGATACAGGGTCATGTCAAATCAACCAATTTTCAGAAAGTTCCCCAGCTCATTTTTATTATTTTGTTAATATTTTGTTTCTGAAGAAAGACAAGCATAAATAGAGAGCCATTTCTTAAGTCATTTCACCCCCCCCCTGTAATTTAGCTCCAAATCTCAGGATAAAATTGTCATTTTTGACCCCCCTCTTCAAAAATAGTGGATTACTCTCTCTAGTCTGTAAGGCACAAACAAGACAAGGAAGTGAGAATCAATACGTGGAAAATAGTGTGCGTGAGAGCAGGAGGTATGCCATGTTTGCAACATTGGCTGTTTTACTCAGTAAATTCATTTACTTTCAGAGATTTTGTGGTACATATTTACGGTCACATTATGTGTAGTTCAATACTGAAATCATATACACTGAAAACATATATAACCCATCATCTCATCTGTCAGGATTGCTTTTTGGTTATAGGTTTACAATTAGAATTTCATTCAAAAATATTGGACACACAGATTATCGATCCATAGCTTCAAGATCAGGTCAATGGCGGTTCATGAAACAAATTCAACTGTTTAAATTAGTGACGTGCTGAATCCATATGCAGCTTATTTTGTCACAATTAATTATGAATGGTTCCTTCATCAAGCTATGGCACGGCTCTAACAGGAAGCTGTTTTGCGGGGGGAATTCCTCTTAATGTTGCAAGATATACAGATTCACATTACTACATGCTGTGACACTGCACTTTTCTCTTGAAATTCTTGAAGAATCAGAAAACGGTCTTCCAGTGAAAATACCACACAAGTGAGACAAAACGGGACGGAGATGACAAATCCAAACCTAAAACACAATCATCGTTTTTTTTCTGCAAAAACATAGCTTTTCTCACACAGTACAAGATCTTTGGCCTTGCATACTTCCCAAACCCACCAACCCCCAGTCACCATATCAGCCTGAGGCATGTTCAGTCATTCTTCCTCCCCCTGAGTCAGGCTATCAGAACACAGATATTTCTTACCCATCCGCATGCTTAAAACAGTTAAGCTTATATGACAACTGAGCCCAAAAGACATGACCAGAGTTAGACCCCATTTACACCTGGTATTAAAATGCGATCTGTATCCAGATAAGTTATCCGGATAATAAAAAACGCATGTTAATGCAAGGTGTAAATGCGTTGTGATCGGATTGTGATCGGATCTGCCTGACCACATCTTGAGGTAGTCTGGCTCGCATTGTGTTCGGATCTTTACTAGGTGTAAACGCAATCCGTACGACGTGATCGCATTCGTACATCTTCGTACCTGCCAAACGTCATCCTTCCGTCCTGTACCCAGACCCTGTGGCATAATACCAAAGCGCAGCTGCTACTCTCTTCTCCACAGACACCGACGACCGCAGCAGAGTATTTCTCCGTGACAGCAGAGGCCGCAACTTCTCGCAGATGTAGTCGAACAAATGTCGGTTCATTCTGAAGTTTGCCATCCAGTCATCTTCGCCAAAAGACCCCAAGACAATACGTTCCCACCACTCATTGCTCCGTTCTCTCATCCACAGAGACCGGGTTCACTGTCGTAGCATTCACAGTAGCCGCAAAAACAACAGCTGCAAACAGGGGCTGTCATCTTTTCTGTTAGCTCGTAATAGAAAAACGTTGAAAATGACAAACTACAGCTGATTTCCCGTGCTCACGCGCATGTGTCACTCTGGAGGACAGAGATCCGATCTCAATGTGGATAACGAGAACGCATTAAAAATACAAGGTGTAAATGCAAAGGTAAGATCAGAACACTTATTATCCGGATAACTTATCTGGATACAGATCGCATTTTAATACCAGGTGTAAATGGAGTCTTAGAGTCCTCTCATGGGATGGACTTATGTAAGAGACAGCACTAATGGCTTTTTAACTTGCTTTCAGTAGGGTGTGTGTTTATGTGCATGACTGCTCGGTTGTCTGTGCATTTATAAATGAGGTTCTACTTACGAGCTCCCAAACAAGCTTACAGTACTGTATTAGAGTATAGACTTACACTAAAGAAAGGACTCAAGCCAGAATTTGACACAGACTTTGGGCTGGACTCTTTTGACCACTGAGCACTATTGTCTTTTTAGAGCTGCTTTATAGCTGAAATTGAATTGATTTCATAATAGAAGAACTTCAATACTGTTATTTTCCTGTTTATTAACGTGAAGCTGCCTTGAAAACCTGTATTGTATAAATACACACGGGCTTGCGTTTCCACTGCCGGGCCAGTAGCCCCGCAGCGCTGCCCTAAACCCCGCCCCTAACACGCCTTTCTAAATCAAACGTCATACAACCCAACCCATTTCAGCGGGTATTATGAATTTATTTATTTTTTAAGTTAGGAAGATAGCATGTATATTAACTCACCGGCCGTGGCTGCAATAGTGTCCCGATTGTCTCGCGAGTCGCCACTAACAGAGGAACGGTGACCCAGCACACCATCCATCAAGTCGAACCATGGAAAGTTCCTTCTCTGAGCTCCGCTTTGTCCATTGTGCGTTATAATCGCCTTGTGCAATATACTGCGCCCGCGACTTTTTAATTTTTTCTTAGAAAGCTTAGAAAGTTCAGCATCTATGTATTTTATAACGTCCTCGTTTCTTTACACGCCGTCAAATTGACGTTGTACCCTTTCTTCTGGCCAAATGCTCAGAGGAGCTTTGGTATCTTCGACAGACCAGTACAGGCGATTCTCCATTTCGAGCAGAGATTATTTTGCACGATATAAAAAAGTGAATTGTGCATCTTGCTTCAGATCATAACGTTCCATAACACCGATAAACTCCGCCTTTTACCTTGAGCACGCCTTTAGCCCGAGCTGGCCCGCTTTGGCCCAAGGTATTCGACGGGCCAGAAATTCTGGCCGTTGGCCCCGAGTAAGCCCCGCTCAAGGCCCGGAAGTGACCCTGGAAACGCGACTGGCCCTGGCACGCACTAGCACGGCTCGGCAGCGATTTTTTTTTTTGCAGGGTGGTAGGGTTAGACTCATTAATATTCATTCCCTGATTGGTCTTAACCACAGTGACGGGTAGGTTTAGGGCGGGGTTAGGGGTAGGTCATAGGTCATCAGACCAATCAGGGATGAGTTCCCCAATGAATATTAGGGATGCAACGGTACACGGTAAAATCCCGGACCGTTCGGTCAGCCCTGCACGGGACAATCTACCCTCGTGTCCCGCGGGACTTCGGTTTTGCCATTGAGTTCGCGCAGATCCTTTTAGTTTTTGTTTTACACGCCTTCAGGTGCGTTTGGCTGTCCAGGCAGACGAAAGCCCGCTCCCGCTGCAAGTTAATGTGTCCCAATCACTGTTGTGCACCCACACGCTAACTTCTGTCACTCACTGGCTCGTATTACTAGCAGGGCTCGTCTCAAGTGTCACGCATTGAGCGTGACAGTCACTCATTTCGGTCTTTTGTCACGCTCTCCCGCCACACATTCTATTTCTCACGCTGAAAAAACTATTTGTAATATATTTAATATGCCGCAGCGCCCAAAACTCTGACGCGCCGCCTCACTGTGGAACCGGCAGGAATCTAGTGCGTCTGATTGTCTCGTGTTGTTAGCCAATCAGAAAATAGCACTATTGTATCTGGGCAAAGCCCGTCTTTTTAGACATTCCTCTGATCTGGGTAAGATTAAACGCAACAACCAATGACATCCCGATAATATTTTTTTTTTATTATATTATTTGATCTGCTTTTATTATTATTTTAAACCACAAGCTAATTTATGTTTGTTTAAAGGTATAAAGTGCCTTTTTCTTTCACATTGATCCTTCATATACCAGTTATCAAGGTTTGGAATTGGGATCCACTTGAATATTCTAAGTGTTTGTTTACATTTGTATTCATAATGGTAGTTTGAAGAGGTTGTATTACCGTACTTAGTGTTGTTCAGTAAGACTAGAGTGTTTAATTTAATTCCATACACATTTGATTTTCTTCCTACCGTGACATTTGTTTATGCTCATAAGAAAAATAAAACATAATTTTGGGATGAAATAGCAGTCTCTTTCTGCACAAAACATGTACCGAAACCGAAACCGAGGACCGTGGCCCAAAAACCGAGGTACGGACCGTACCGTGGGCTATCTGTACCGTTGCACCCCTAATGAATATTAATGAGTCTTAATGAAAAAAAAAAAATTCGCGGCCTGGCAGTGGAAACGTGGCTAATGACTTGACCAGTAACCACATAACAACATAACAACATAAGCATAGCTTTGCCGTTGGAATCTCATAATGTGTGTGAAGTCTGCATAGTAACATTTTCACAAATAATCATTCACGAACAACATTTGTACTAAAAATTATAGTAAATTGGAAATAATACGGAAAAATGTGAGAACAACTAAAACCCCCTGTATACAAAAAGATCTGGATGGTCTTTTATACAGAGATTTCATTATTACTTTATTGCATCATACACAGTGAAAGAGTAAGAAAAGCTGTATTACAGTTTTCTTTAAACACCACAGATACATTTTTGTACAGCTGGCTTATGAGAGGTCTGTAATCTGGGCCTATATAAAGCTGTTTATTGTGTTTACAATGGTTTTATGGATGGCACACTTGGCATTGCTGTGAGATCATCATGTACGTTTGCTGAGAGTGACGAAACACTAATGGAAAGGTTGTGTGGAAAGCACTTACATGGAGATGATTTGGGTGTGTTTTTCGCAGACGCCATTCAGAATACTTCAAAATCATTAACATTAGAACAAGGTTGAGCCCAGGCCTATACTATTTTCCTTTTCCGATAATCCATTGCACTCGGATGGACGTCAATATAGAAGAAAAGATCTATCGCCATTCCGTTTCATCACAGCTTTAAGTTTTTTTTTTAGTTCACTTATTTAAATCAGTAGAATTACACGGAAAACTCATTGCAACTGTTACAACATGCAAAGCTGTTGTTCTTGTGTGAACGGACTGTCTTCAGGGTACATAATAGGAACCGGTTGGATGAGAAACAAATAATTTTTACGTTGAAAACATCCATCAATACACAATAAAAGCAAATATTTGATATGCATGGATCAGTGAGTTCACATCCAAGTTAGGCCACTCTATGATTATACAATGTTAGCATTAATCAATGAAGCTAATGCTAGCAGGCACAATATGACAGACCAGCAAACAAAGCACAGGGGCTGGCAGACCGGCTGCCTTCCTAATTCAATCCTTCTTATCTAATACTCGATTATATAACGTCATCGCTTACTACTCGGGGCTCAGGCTGAAAGTATTATCCCTCTAAATAATTACCAGCCTCCTGCTGCTATATGTGCCATGCAGATCCAGCTGCAACAATGAGAAACTGTCTGATGGTACAAATGGCTCACATAAGCTGCTAAATTAACATTATTTGGGAAGGCATGCATAGCACTTTGAGAGTGATATTATCAGACCATCTGTGATAAGAACACCACCAAACACCAACACACATCTCTCAGTGTAAAACTGCATTTCCTTTACCATATCTCCATCATGCAAAGCAGGGGTGCCAATCATAAATATCACCTTAGGTTTACTTTAGTGTACTCGTGCAGATGTATCATTGATTTTATTAAAATATTGTGGGAACATCATAGGGATGCACTAATATTAAAAGGGCACCTATTATGGCATTTAAAATGTTCCTAATATTGTTTTGGGAGTCCCCAACAACAGTTTTAAATGCATGCAATGACAAAAAACACTTTTGTTGTCTTATAGTATGCATTTATTTTTACCCGATTTGCTCACCGACTCCCAAATGATTCGCTCACCGACTCATTTTTCCAAACCCCTCCTAATCAGCGGTGATTGCTCAGATGACCCAATCAGTTGTGTTTGTAAAGCAATCGTCATTAAAATGACGCGAACACAGCACAAGGTTCAGGGTATACTTGTGTGGTATAGTTGTAAATATAAACTCTAGCCACTGATTCTTCACATGCTCGTCCCTGGGCAGTAAAAAAAAAAAGGTTGCTTTTGATTCGCACTTCAGAGCACAGCGTCTTGTTGTCGACATGATGTTTTCAAGTTTACCCTGGTGTCTGCGCGGCGCGCGCAATGAGTGAGCGTGGACAATTTGATAATTTTTCGTCTTGACGTCACGACGAAAAGGAAAAAGACTCATTGGAAAAACAATTCATTAAATTGACTCAGAGTCGACTCATACTTTTGAGAGACAATAACTTTTACGGTTCACTTAGATCTATGTTACACACTACATGAAAGGTAATTTTCAAAATTCCATAATAGGTGCCCTTTAAACATTTTGGCCGATACCGACAAGCCAGGGCTCCAGGCTAACATTTAAGAGCAGTGGCACCTAGGGGTGTGAACCTGCACTGGTCTCACGATTCGGTTCGATTAACATGTCACCGATTCAGTTCAATTCGATATCTTACTTCAAAACAAGTGATGTGTGCGTGCGCGCGTGTGAGTGTTCGCCTGTTCAGGAAGTCGCAGTGACAGAAACAGTGACATTCCAGTTTAAGAACTAGGGTGATACTACTTCCGGATTGGCCTACAAAAATACGACATCGCTGCAGCACTCAATGAAATGTCAGTCGACACTTGCCTACGAGCTGTGAAGACTGAACACAACTGTTCCCTATAGAGGAAAGGTTGACATGCCAATATGAGGACATTGGCTTGTTTTAAGCAGCAGTTAAATAGTAAATTCACTGTGTTCATTAATCAATATATGACCGCAATCAACACAGAGTCTCAAAAGCCAGTGTATGGTCATCATAGAGGGGTTGTGTTTTTCGCAGGTTTGACATTACAGCACACTGTGTACTCAGTCATATAGGGAAGGGAACATGGGCCCCTTCTCTATGGTCATGCTATGTTAGTGCCCACAATGGGGGCCAAGAAGGGTTTGTTTTTATCCAGACAAATTACTTGACAGAACGGCAGTGCTCACATTCAGGAAAAAAATGTATCTTAAAATGCTTAACATGTCAGCTTCAGGGCTGTTTTAGTTTAGGTGTTGTTCAATTATATGGGGGGGGGGGGGGGTTCACAACAGCTACCACATGATTTAAAAAATTGGGTTTCATATCACACCAGTTGTCTTCAAAAATGAAGTTACATAATGATATTATGAATGCTACTTTTTTTTTTTTTTTGCACCGTGACAAACAGCTCTAAGCACAAGTATGCTTTGTATGGTCTCAAGGCCAAGTGAGAAGATGAACCCAGTGACCAAAGGATGGCGTTTCCAAGGCAACTGGAGCCGAACCTGAAGACCCAAGGTGGGTGATGGGCAGTTTAGAGTGGGAGATGTTTAGCAGGTCAAATATCTCGAGGGATGGGTCACGACTGGTAATGAACAAGCCAATTAGTAGTACAGCTGATCATTCTACACAGTAAAACCCTCTGAGAAGTTGAGTATTTAAATTCATTCCCTTTAAAGCACCGCAGCTAACATGGACGTCTTTAATTGTATCGCAATGCAACTTGAGAGCTTTGAGCATTGAATTTTCAAGATGTTGTGTAAAGGTAAAATTAGTTATTAGTAAAATATTTCTGAGAAAGGTGACAGTTGTTTATGTCCCACAAAGAATTGAAGGCCTGCATATGAGCCTGTTGGTTTTGTTGTAGGAGGCGTGGAGGAAGACATCACAACAGTATGCTACATTCTCAGCTATTATAAGAAAGAAAGAAGGAAATGGGCAGGAGGAAAAGAAAGAGAGAAAAAGTTGCAGTAGAGAAGAGCCTCTGGCTGTGGGTCTGAATGTGTGCCAAAGCAGAGCCATGTCCTGCAGGTTGTTGGATTCTCACAATATTTTAACTTTATTCCCTCTCTTTCAGATTTCCCCCCCCCCCCCTCACTGTTCATCGGCTGTCATTCCAGTGAACACCGAAAACAATTGCTGATGAGCCAAGTCAACATAAAGAATAAAGAGAGCAGCACAGGAGACACGCATGTAAGGAATGCTCTCATTAGTCTTCTTTCAGAAATAAAACTGTAGGTCAGGAACTCAGGATCAACCATTAAAACATGTGTTTATTCGCAGAGTTGGTTCTGTGCAACTTTTTTACATTTTCAAAATTAAGTATTGTGTGTATGTGCTTCAGCTTTGTAGAAACAGGAGCATTACAGAGAAATGGTTTGAGGAAAAGTGGATGCCCATTATAAAGTGTGGATCTACAGTAAAACACATTCTATATGCTCTATTGGCTAAACTATTGGGGCTGACTCAAACACTGAAAGTCAACAGCCTCTGAAAACCCAGGCATTTGCGATCAGATATTCCCTGAGCAAAAAGTGGGAAAATGACACCATTGTGCTCACTCACCCACAACTGCAAAAATGATCATTCAAATGAGAGATCACATGATATGCAGTTAACAAATCTGATTGAACTGGAAATTCATTTAAACCAACTGTCTTGTACCGGAAAGAGTTGCAAGCATTCCTTGTGGTGCAGTTTTTGCAGTAAAGAGCAGAACCATTTCTTACATGATTAGACTAGTTGGTTAAAAAATAGAAACAGAATGTTCTGACAGTTTTTGTAATTATGCAACTAAACAAGAGGTCTATTCTGCACCCTAAAGCCCTAAACGCTGAAAGTTGACAACATTAGTGCAACACTAGACATAGGTTCTCTACTATTTGGCCCCCTCTACACATGCCATAATACTGTATCTGGATCAATTGACTCATTAGCTATGTTTCCAGCCAAAGTTGCAAGCAACAGGAGGATGTCTTTAACCGTTATGCTCGTCTTTTGCAGCATCTTGCGCATGACACAGTGTTCTATGCAACATTCAAGATAAAATATCTATGGATGGCCTTTCAGATCTATTACTTATTTGAATCAGAAATGTGTTTTAAAATTATTTGAACTTCCCAAAGACTCTTACTTTCCTAAAGGCTGCTATTGTGCACGCTCCATCTGTACATGTTATTCCAAATTAAATAGGCTATTGTTTGCATTCACAATCTGAAGCAACTAGCTTTTTCAGATGACGCTGCAAAGCCCTTGTTCCTTTTATGTATGCAATGGCCACTTTTCACAACCCAAACAGATCAATTATAACTCTCCAACCAACCTTTCTTCCTGCTAAATATATTATTTGGGGAAAATGACAAATTACAAAAGTAAAATTATACGTGTTGGTTTACATTGATGTTTTAGGCTCGGACCAGGTTATTCGCTTCTGAAAACCATGCAACCATCAATAAACCATAATGAAGTAACCAAAGCTAGCAAAGTGTGCCAATTAACAATAACACAAGGTATTCAAGCTGAGAGTTTGTGCACATGTGATGCAATTCTTATGCAACTCACTGTTTTCTTTTTTTCATACTGGCATTAGGTATGAAACGGGCAAAAATCCAACCAACCTCGCAATTTTACAAATCTACCTAAATTTAAAAGGTTACATTGTTGGAAACAAAAGCGAACATCTTTCCAGATCACAATTCTGAGACATCAACTGTTGAGCAAAAGTAGAGTAAGACAAGCTATGTAATCAGCTGTTATGAAAATAGCGAGTTCGCATATCAGCCCGTTATTAAAATCATCAAAACTGATAGGATGGCTGGCTGGCACTAGGGTGCAATTGTTTCTTGTGTCTCACACTAGGTATGTACTGTGACCTGCGTCAGCACCCTGTGTGCTTAGTCAACATATGACCAACCCTAATCCACCACCTGTCCACCGTGGATGATGCCACATCAGCCTGGCAGAGATAGTGGGCAAAGAAAAAGCTAAGTTTATCATAGACATATACATATTTGAACCCATTAAACATTCTCAAAATATCATAAGCTAAGGTAAACGTTTGCTTCTGTGGTTAGAGCGAATTTAGACTCTAGCAGTCCAGCCAATTGGACAGTACCTGTTACTTTAAAAATAAATACAATCTAAATGGAAAACAGCTACTATGAAGTTTCTGCATACTGAGATTGACATACAAAAACTGACCGAAATTCATGACAATGGCTATTTAAAAAAAGTGCTGGCTGCAAAATTCAACACTTAATATAGGCTGAAGCCACTGGTAAGCTGTTCAACATAACTTATATTATTAAGTGCTCACATACATAAGTGGGACGCCTAGAAATGCACGGTGGGCGTTGAGTGTTTTCTGTACACAGTGTACCATACATAGCCTACATACACAATTTACATACATACTGGACAGCTGGTGGTCCAGTGCTACTTTCAACAGCCTGACAGCACATTTCTGTATGAGGTGCAAGCAACTCCATAAAAATATATGAGTGAGAAAACAGTATTTGACTCATAATATTTAAATTCGTATGACAAAAAGCTTATAAATACATCCCACATCTGAAGCTACGTTACTCAACTAACGTTAGCATCTAGCATGAAGCTATCATGAGAGACATAGTGGTAAATTATGTCGTTGTCGAAGTATTGGTGTTCTAATTGCTCAACTTTACAGGTAGAAACATTATAATACTACTTCAATAAATACACCATTTTGACTCACCAGCACAGGAGAACTAAAACGGCGCACAGCAACAACACGCGCAGCTTCTTCATTATCTTCCCGCGGGGACCAACATCCTCGCTTTTTTGTATCTACTCTCCTCTAATACTGACGACAGGGGCCAAGACTAGCTAATAATGGTAATTGTTTACAACTGTATAAAGGTAAGGGGGTGTTCGCGGTGCAGAACAAACACTTTGGTTAGTTTCTGTGCTGAACCCCCCGTTGAGACGCGCTGTCTGCCTGACTGGCTCCGCCTGCGTAATGTACGTATAAGCTGCTGTTGCTCCAGTGCCCAGCGCTCACTGCTCCTGCTGCCCGTCCTCAGCCAATAGGCATCGAGCATTGCGTTGACCCCGCCCACTCCTCGAGGTCTCGCTGAGTTGGAGGTTTTGTCATCAGACGCGTCACCTCAAGATAAGATAAGAGATGTGAAACAGTGCCAGATCACTCCTGTGGGAGAATAATTGAGCTACTTTGTTATATTTAACTGCTTAAATGTTAATTCCTTTTGGGGTTTACATGAGAATGATCTCTCATGAGTGTGGGCGGATCAATTCTTTATAAACACTTTAATATAAAGTGTGATATAAAATCATTAAGTTTGTTTTAATAACTTTATTAGAATAGCCTGTGTGCCACCCATAGAAAGTTTAATATAACTTATAATATAATTACATATATGCACACACACACATATATTATGTAAGCAAAAACTTTTATGTTACATGCAAAATCACTAAGGAATTGCTTTTTTCCTAGTTTTACAATTTCACATGTTGGGCATGCTGCCTATCAATCGCTTCATTTGTATATAAAAAAATTATTTAAAACTACGTCTGTGAAACATAGTGATGATGTCCGATTCATGAACGAATTATTTATTGAGTGGGATCCCATGCATGGGAAAAATTATTATAGGCCTATACTCTGAATAAAAAAGAAGACAAAACCCGGCTCTTTGAAATTAACTGTTCGAAAGAACCTGTTCACGGACATTAGTCCAACTTCCAGTCATTTTTACTATTATTATTTTATTATTCAACTTTCATAAAAGCTTACAATGACATTTAACCAGTCGGGACGACTTCCAACAATACGTGAAGAACAGAACTACATTCTACAAAAAAAATACTACATTTCCCATAATGCAACGTTCCATGGCGTCGCGTAATATGCCAGTGGACGTTGTGCGTGTGTATAAATATTTAATAAATTCTCATAAAACACGGTTTCCTTAATTGTATTGTTTTTTTTTAAATGTATCTTAAAATGTACTTGTGCTGGCAGATTTATACTTTAAAAAAAATAAATAAAATAAAAACATTTCTACTTTTATGAGGCGGGGTCCTCAAGTTACAGAATTCCCAACTCGTTTGGTGAGCTGTCCCAACTCACGAGCAGTTGCTGAAGTTAATACAAGAACAACTTTCATCGGTTGTTGTTAAACTATATAAGTGTTGGAAGATGCGGTGGAGTATAGAGTTATTGAGAGTGTGTGTGGCGTGTTTTTCGCTGTGTGTGTCTGTGATAAGCGCTTTCTCTCAGTCTCTGGACAGTGATTTTACCTTCACTCTACCCGCCGGACGCAAAGAGTGCTTCTTTCCAGGGTATGAAGAAAGACGCTTCGCTGGAGATCGAGTACCAGGTAACTTACCTCTGAATATCTCATTCTGATTCAGCTTGAGTAAGGTTGACATTGATCATATTGCTAGACATTGTAAATGTTGGGTACTGCCCACATTCTTGTTATGGTATCAATAAAGTAGTGTAAAATAGATATGTGTCGATATGAGATATAGTGCGTCTAAAATAAGGGTCTCCAGGAGACATTTTCTAGCTTTATTTTTATATATAGGTGTAATTGTTGTATTCATCAACAAAACAGAACAGCTTAAAGTCTCACAAAAAGATCAAGGTAACCTTAAAGTCAATAGATTTAGAAAGTGAATTACATTTCTTAATGTTTTAGAAAGCCATTTAGAATTTTAAAGCATTGTAACTTTTAAAGTTTGGAGGCAACATTCTGTGTCAATTAAAAGAAAATAACTAAAGTTTTTAATTAATTTAAACAGTTGAAGTAATAGTGAATGAATATGTTTTTTTTTGTACAGCAAAATAACATGTGGTTTTATTTTATTATTCTAAACTAATTGACTATAATATTAATGAATACTTTAAATAAGAATGTAAAATTTATTCTAATACTAATAATGCACATATTTTTTAATGTTTCCTAACTAATATTGTACCTAAATTAAATCAAATTATTAAGCAACCTAAATTAATTGCTTTGTTTTACCTAAATAGTTAGCATATATATATATATAATTAATATATATATATATATATATATATATATATATATATATATATATATATATATTTAGCTGGTTGCAAAACATTCTCTTTCAAACATGATCTAATGCAATAAAGTATGCTGCATTATGAAAATTGGACTTGAAGTTGTGACACACAATACAGAAGTTGGAGAAGTGACACAATGGAGCTAAAGGTCATTTTTGGAGAAGAAAAAGTACTAAAAGGACTGTGACTGTCTGTAGACTTGCGTATTGATTCTGTAATGTGCCCATGGTACGCTCAAACCTTCATGTTGTGAGGGCAGAATCAGCAGATCCTTCTGTTGACTCACCATTAATGGAAATCTATGTGTCTTTGTGTAGGTTCTGGATGGAGCCAGTCTAGATGTGGACTTCCACTTGCACTCGCCCAGCGGTCACGTCGTAGCTTCCGACTACAGAAAATCTGATGGGGTTCATACGTAAGTTTTACCTCCAATCACAGTTTAGTCATATGCACTTCGTGTTCTACTGCCCGATTAACTGTGCTTTTGCTTTTTGTGTGTCAGAGTGGAAACAGATGAGGGAGACTACATGTTCTGCTTTGATAACACATTCAGTGCTGTTTCTGAGAAAGTCATCTTCTTTGAGTTGATTTTGGACAATATGGGTGACGGCGAGGAATCGGAGGACTGGAAAGCATACGTTCAGGGAGCTGATCTTCTGGACATGAAGCTTGAGGATATCATGGTAAGAATGACGTGCCAAACAAACACAAACTTTTTTTTAAACAGAGAGGGGTCCGGTGTTGGTCAAAAGTTTGGGGTTAGTAAGTGTAAAAAAGTTTTTGTGTATATAGACACACACACACACACACACACACACACACACACACACACACACAAATGTATTATTTATTATGTGTGAAATTGATCAAAAGCCATTTATAATAAACACTGTTCTTTAAGAAGAACAAAAAATGTAACACAAAAATATTTTTGGCAGCACAGTTACTTTGATGATAATAATACATTTTTCTTGAGCATCAAATCGTCATAGTATAATGATTCTGAAGGATCATGTTACACTGATGCGGAAAATTCAGCTTTGATCACAGGAATAAATCACATTTTAAAATATATTAAAATAGAAAACAATATTTTACAGTTTCTCTGTATTTCTTATCAAATAAATGCAGTCTTGCTGAGAATAAGAGACTTCTTTCACAAAAATCTTACTGACCCTAAACTTTTGAGAAGTATATAATTTAGCTTGTAATATTTGTAAAACTGTCAGGGTTCCCATGTTCTTGGAAAATACCAGACACATCAATAAATCTTTAACTCTCTGGAAAAGAATTTAATAAATTATTTAAAAAAATTAATAATTAAATAATTTTTGTAGTTCTGCTCAACGCTACAATATTCAGCTAGAAATTGCTCTTTGTCAGGGCAGTCCTTATAAAATGTTTTTAACAATCTGTAAGCAGTAGTTTGGATCAACAGGAAATATAAAGTGTATTTATTGGTCAAAAGGTGTGGTAGCCCCAAACTGTTGTCATGGAATGTGGATTAGCAGGAATTGAACATGGAATATTATTCAGTTAATGAATGTGTCACAGACATTCTTGGAATGCACTTACAAGTGTGGTTAAATCCAATTTTCTGTCAGTGGGATAATTTATTTCCTATTCACAACCATCAGCATTTGGGCTTGAATACTCAGGTTTCACTGACCATATGTCAGCAGTCGCTCTGACTGTTAAAGGTGACATTTGTTTGAACGGAAGCAATGTAGATAACCAGACAAGGCATGCCAACTACCAGCATGCAGTGCAGCCACAGGTGGTGTCAATGTGACCCTGAGTGCTTGTGAATGACATGATTGTGTGCTTCTCAAACGGAAGGCTGTGTCCTAGACTAGTAAGGCTGCATACCTCGGCTGCCACGTCATCAAACGTCACCGAAGGCCATCTCATCAATTTGAAGGATTCTATAAAAGGCAGGCTGCGTCCTTCATTCAGCTCATTTTGAAGGAAGCATCAAGTGTATCCTTCATGTCCTCCAATTACCCACAATCCTTCGCACCCATTCCATTTCAGACGGCTGTCATTCACTGCATTGTATTAACATAAAGCCAGCTAATATAAAGATTTTTAATACAGAGTATTTTTTTAGTAAGTTTTAATAGTGCCAGGAGGGAAGATGTGTGACGTAGCCATGCACACTCACTAGACCGTCTCATTCTAGAGTTTAATGCTGAGGACGCAGCCTCACAAGGATGAGAAGCACTAGCTAATGTTAACAAGTACAAGTACTTAGCTGTTTTTCTTGAAAGTAGTGTATATAAACTGATTCTATGTTAACAAGCCATTTCAGGAAGCAACAGGAAGTTTTCTAATTAAAATCACATCTGTGCAGGAAATTGTGTGTTCCTATTGGGTCAAAGTGTTTGAGTTTACTTTGTTTACCTGCCATTGTTTCATAGTAGAGATTTTATCGGCTCTAGTTCTCCTTAGACCTTTGTGTGGGACTCTTTATGTCTCGGCTGTTGGTTATTTTTCTTTGAACCCTGAAGACGTAATAAAGTTATTTGAGGTTTAATTGTTGAGACTACTGATGAAAAACACTTTTTTTCTACTCTTCGTCCTCCAAAATACACAGAGACACTCTGAACTTATTAGGTTACAAAAGATGTCTATCTTAAATAAATGGTGTTCTCTTGAACTTTCTATTTATCAAAGAATCCTAAAAAAAAAAATCAGTTTCCCAAAATATGAAGTAGGGATGCACCGAATGTTCGGCAACCGAAATTATTCGGCCGAAAATAGCAAAAAAAGCACTTTCGGTGTTCGGCCGAACAAGTAAAAAGGCCGAATAAATTTGACCGAACAATGACGTTTTTGATGACGCGATCAAATAGTAACCAGCGTAGAGTGAGTGGCGCACAAAAGAGAAGCTCATCTGATGCGTCTGTGGCAGACGTTGTTACTTGCAGCACTAAAGCGTCTTTTAACCCTCTAGTTGACAAACGCGCCGCCCCTTTTCACATAGCACTGCAGCAAAATAGACTTAAATACTCCGTCATTTATGGTCACTTAAATGCAGACTTAAGAAATATAAAAAAATAAACTGTTAAATGACTACTTGTGGCCACTTACAATCGAAACAAAACTGTGCTTTTGTAAAATAAAGAAAATAAACAGGGTGTGCTTTCTGCCTCGATCTGTCTCCGTTAACTTTTTTTTTCTGGAGCACGTCTCTAAAACTCAGCCAATAGGCCTACTAGTCACACAGGCAAAGGCATATATCTTTATAATCATTTAATTGTCTACTTTTAAACGATCTAATTCAAAACGAAAACAAATATTCTCTGTTTATGTAATCTGTATGAAAAGAGAGAGATGAAAAGAGTCGTTCTCATGGCAACTCCTTATCTGCTAATCGCCACGGAGAGCGCGCGCTATATTGAAACCCAAGTGATCCAGGCAATCCATGCAAACCTGTCAACGATAACCTGTCAAGGTTTAAACGATAAAGTTTATGTAAACCGCAAAAGTAGGCTTATGTCTAGGACAGTTATTCATTTGTTGTGGGTTCATCCACATTTTTTTGCACTTTTCAATGCACTTTTTTAGTTATATTCTTTCAGCAGTCAGTTATAGGCCTAACATAGGCTATTCAAGAAGGGGGGCTTCAAAGATGGCTAAATAAAAATATAGTTTTTATTTTACTAATTTATTTATTTTAAGTTATATTGTGCTTTGTTTAAATAATATCTGCTGGAATGTGAAAAAATCCACTGAAAAAAATCAGTGTTAAACAAATTGTATTTTTGCAATTTGATGTTTTTCTCAAGACAAAATAGTAAAAAAGCATATTTTTACTATTTAATTAAATGCAATGGTGAAAAAATTGGCAAAATAAATGGAAAAAATGTGAAATACCGCGTTCGGTATTCGTTATTCGGCCTTCGGCCAAGCGTTTCATTATTATTCGGCTTCGGCTTCGGCCAAGAATTTTCATTTCGGTGCATCCCTAATATGAAGCAGCTGTTTTGAAAATTTATAATAATCATAAATGTTTCTTGAGCAGCAAATCATATAATTGTCTATCATATAATCATATGATTTCTGAAGGATCATGTGACACTTAAGACAACGATGCTGAAAATTCAGCTTTGCCATCACAGGAATAAATTAATAAAACTGACGCCATCATAACTGTTTGTATCACTGTGTATCAAGCTCTGAAATTCAGATATGGTAATAGGGCATTTTGCTTCTGACATGTGCTGTAAGCAGTAGACCAATCACAACAGACTGGGCCATCTGACCAATCAGAGCAGAGTAAGCTCTCGGAAAGGAGGTCTTCACATACACTAACTTTCAAAAGTTTGATGTCGGGATGTAAGATTTACATTTTGAGTGTCTTTGTTTGCAGGACACCATCAACAGCGTGAAATCTCGACTGGGAAAGAGTCTTCAGATCCAGACAGTGCTGAGAGCATTTGAAGCCCGTGACCGAAACCTGCAAGAGAGCAACTACGATCGAGTCAACATGTGGTCGTGCACCAACCTTTTCCTCATGGTGATCGTATCTGGCATACAGGTCTACTTGCTGCGCAACCTCTTCAACGACAAGAAGAAAATAAACACATAGCCTCCTCTGCTGCTGCTACTGACTGGAGAACACACAGACACACCTCTATCTCTTATTAATCTCCATCCTCCGTTTCGTCCCATCAAAGTGTCCTTGGACTGATGATAGCTGGAGTCTCTTCTCCTCCACCCTTTTATCCCTCTTTCCTTGTTGCGATGAAGACAATCATTTTCTGCTCGACACAGCCGATAAAATGAGAGATTGAGGTTGATCTCTAAACTGCTGCTATGTGACGGATCTAACCGGGAACATGACTTCATGATGTTTTAAGTTTTAAAAATGTGTTCTTAGACTATCCGAGAACTAATAGTTTTGTGTTTTTGTATGGCACCATGTTTTATAGTTCACTGTATCGCAGGTAGTTACTGAAATCTTCCAGGCACTGATAAGGATACACTGATATGCAGCAGGTTTCATATTTTGTAAAAAACTAGCTAAGTATTTTGAAATTAAAGCTTTCATGAGCCATATTAATGCCTGACTGTTTTTCATGTTACTAATGGGCACACCCATACCCATTTTTGTTACTGATAATCATGTGAATTTAGACACACCCAGTACACAGATGCAGTGACCACCTTCTTATTAACACATTTTAATGCCACTAAGTTTTTTGTCCAGGTCCATTAATTTATTGCAATCTACATTAAAAATGTAATTCATACAACGGCTTGAATACACCTCTTCTTTTATTCTTGTTATTGAATTTTTTTTGTAAAAGTGAAATAACTTGATGTCATAATGAAGAAAAAGGCCATATTAAAAGAATGAAATTCTCTAAAAGAAAACCTTAAAGGGATAGTTCACCCAAAAATTTTAATTGTCATCATTTGCTCACCCTCAAGTTGTTACAAAGTTCTCAAGTTGTTCAACATAAAAGAAGATATTTTGAAGAATCTCGGTAACCAGTAGGGTTGGGTATCGGTTGAAATTTTTGGGTGAACTAACCCTTTAAAGGTGCAGTGTGTAACATTTTTGAGTATTTATTAACAGAAATGCAATATGACATCCATAACTATGTGTTCAGTGGTGTATAAAGAACTTACTTAATAAACCGTAATGTTTTTACTACCTTAGAATTAGGCATTTATATCTACATAAGCGCGGGAATCCCCTTCTATGAAGGCCGCCATATTATGACGTCATGTTTCTACCGTAGCCGACAGCGAACAAACAGCGTTACAGAGCGCGTTTCGTCACTACCTTGAAAGAGAAGCCGCAGAAAGCTAGAATAAGCTAGTCATAAACACTGTGAGTAGTGACTTTTCCCTTGTCAGTGGTGTAAATATGTAGTTGGATTGTTTCATGTAACTTAATTCTTCTCCCTCGCTGTGTTATGGCTTTGCTATGTGGGGATACATGTTCTGGTTACGTTCGTGAGACAGCTGATTAGTAGGCTACTCTTGTCATTGACGGAAAAACAGTTACAGGAATCACCAACCCGTCGATCTTGGAAGCATTTTAAGTCGATCGAGTTTCCAAAATCAGAGAAAAAAGGCTATTGTGTGTAGTAAGTGCTGTCTATTGGGATGCGGAGGTGCGCGTGCTGTTACAATCACGTCATTTTTGCTGCACGCACCTTTGGGCTCATGCGGACGCGTCGAGTATAAACAAAGCTTTAACCAGCTCAACCACAGTAACAGCTCATATTAGCCAGCTAAACGTTTACTACCCTGTTAGAAAAAATCTATAGTTGCATAATTTCATGTGGTTCTTCTACCTCGCTGTATTGCTATGTGGGGAGAATGTGCTGGTTACGTTCGTGAGACAATCAGCTGATTACTATTATTATGTATTAAGACCCTTGATCCTTACCTGACTGTGGCTTGTTAACTTTATCCATGATGTGGTTTATAATGGACTGTGGTACTCCATGTTAGCTGTGGCTTGTTTTACTCTGGCTGTGCTCTGCTGTCTTAGACAACGATGTTTGTCCCGTTTTAGCCACCGTAGCTTCTTCGAAAGGGAGGGGTGAGCAGTGGGCTGAGCCCTTAGTGTAAACTCGCAAACGAACCACTAGATGTCGCCAAAAAGCTACACACTGCACCTTTAAGTAGTTTTGCATTAAAAAAAACCCGAAAAATATAAATAAAAAAAGAAAAAGATCTTCCAACAAGTCATGTATTGTGACCAATTTGCAGAAAGAAAGAAAACATTAAATAATAAATTGTCATTGAGAGGACTACTGCAGACTCTCGTGACTGTATGTTAAGAATATTTGATAAATGACCTTTAGTTAGTTCAGTTGTGAAATGTCACGTGGTGACTCTTTAAACAGTAATGATATTTTATGAATTAATACTTGATAATTGTAAAATAAAATTATTTTCACCTTAAAAACAGTTTTGAACTTTTGTGGAAATTATTAAGATGTGTGCAATCGCATTCGAGGGGAAAATACGTTCGTGGTTACACGAAATGACATTCTTGTCATTTGGTATAACGTTTATCTTCCTTGGTGAATGTGCTTGATTTAAAACAGTATTTTAATGGCTATTGTGTTGTCTCAGTGCAGGAACTCTTGTCTAGTGACGCTTGAGCTATTTTGTGTTGTTACGACGACAAAAGCCATCTTCCGCTGAGAGTCACTGATCCTGTGGGGATTTGCTCTCACGGTACTAATAAATTAAGTTTTCTGCTCTTGTTTTGCTTGAATTAAACTCTCTTCTGTGCTTTATGTCTGGGGTTATCATAGTTGCTCTGCTTTGGTTATCATAGTTGCTCTGCTTTTTTAGTTTATCTACTATTGACCAGTTCAACATTTATACTTCCTGGTTGAAAAAAAAAAAACCCGGCCTAAATCATTATGTGAATTTATATTTGATTATTGGAAACATGCTTGTTTTGGAGCTCTCTTTCGCAGAAAACCTAGCATTTTCGACTTTCTGTAAAGATTTTCTAATCTTATTTCGCCACCTGCTGGCTGCTTTTAGAGCTGCAAAGCTGTCAATGTTCAGCTATATTTGTATATCCTTTTAACTAAAGGAATTTGGTATTTTTTTTTTTTTTTTTTTAATAACATTATCTGAAAAAAATGTGATTGTTATAGCCTGATGTTACTGTAAGGTTATATTGTTATACAAAGGCATGGTTTTGTAGTAAATGCACCTGTCACTTTTATTATAATTAAATTATGCTAATGAATTGTGTTATATTAATAACCCATTTAAACTCACAGAAACAATCTACAGTGAGTCTGCAATAAATGACTGCAGTATGAAATATTTTGAACATGTATTAGGGCCTGTTCTCTGTTATTTAAATATTATCAAGACGATGTATTCACATTATAACATTTATTTTACGTATTGTTAACATTAAAACGAAATATGAGAAATATGAATTATCTTTCCGCCTGATTTAAGGGTTTTCAAACTTTTTGATGATATGATCCCCTCGTGATTAATACATGCTCTAAAAGTCAATTTGTTCCGTGTGATTGAACGTTTCACACTGATTTCAAGTGTGAGAATGAATAAAACATCCTTTCAATAACTTCCTAAATGCCACGCTTTGAGATAATAGTTGGAGGATGTGAGTAAACGAGCCCTACAGGTGGCGCTCTTCAGCCAACACTACCTGCGGTCTTTTGTTTTCGTGGTTCGTCACTTCCGGGTGTGCGATGGCATGACAGCAGTGGGTCAAGAGAGAAAATCCTGCTGTTTCTGTAAGATATTATTATTAATTATTTTCATTTTATCAAGTATATGTTCGCTGTGAATGAGACACTAGCGTTAGCTGTTGTATGATGGCTGTAAGTCGAATCTGTTGTTGATAAGATTCAGACTGATGTGGGAAGCTGTCAGTCTCACGCATAGATTGCTGTGGTCTCACAGAGTAAAGACGAACAAAGAGGCTTCATTTTTGTGTAACGTTAATAATATTTAAATTGTAAGTCGTCGGTTTTATTTACGCATTTGTATATGTGTGAGCGTTGCTCCAGGTTTTGTGGCATTTGAAAATGATTTGAACATTTTATTTCAATCCTTAAAGAAACTGATAAAAAGGAATGCCTAAAAACGCTAAAACTTTACTTTTTGTTATAATTTGCTTTTATATATTTTGGTATTTATTTAGGTAAAGTCTTTAAAAAAGTCTAGAGCGAACAAAGAGGTTGATTTTGTGTATGTGTGTGAGATAATACTAATATGATTTCACAGTAGTCAATAGGCTAATACTTATCACCCAGTTTATTTTTTTGTTTTATAAAAACGTACGTTTTAATTACTAAAAATGTTGATTTCTTAAAGTTATTAGTGGCATTTAAAAATGATTTAAAAGTTTATCTCTTCTCAAGTTTGATTTGTTTTTTATCTTTATTGTTAGAAATTTCTTTTACACATTTTAGTATTATTTTAAAGCCTTTAATATATTGCAATGTCTTACATAACTATATTAAAACAATGTGTTTAACAATGATAAGGCCTGTTTTTTATTTGAAAAAACTTGTGTAGTATAGTCATGTATCATGTAGTACAGTACAGTATAGTATATGTTTTCATATTAATCAAACAACAGCTTTAAGTCCAATAAATATAGTTCCTCGCTCTCTTTACCCTGATAGATGTACAGTATTGATGAGGGGTTGTGTATGGTTCGTTTTGACAGGTGATGGGGGCAGACAGTGGTCCGGGAGCTCCTGCAGTCCCGTGGCGTAAAGTGCTGTATGAACGCCAGCCTTTCCCAGACAATTACGTGGACCGGCGTTTTCTGGAGGAGCTTCGGCGCAACATCCGAGTCCGTCAGTACCGTTACTGGGCAGTAGTGCGTGAGACGGGGCTCATCGCACAGCAGGTGTCCTGCGTGGCCGTCTTCCTCACGTTATGGTCTTACATGGAGCAGGGGGACCTGAAACCATCCCTGGTGTTGTGGGTCTGTCTGGGCTGTGCTCTGCTGGGCTACGGCCTCTACGAAATCCTAGGAGGCGCTTGTGTTCGGGAGCGCACGCGACTGGCCGACCTGCAGAGCGCCACCATCTTCCTGGCATTTACTTTTGGGTTCTCACCCGTTTTAAAGACTCTGACCGAGTCGGTTAGTACAGATACGGTGTACGCCATGTCAGCCGTGATGCTCTTGGCTCACTTGGTGTCTTTCCCATACGCTCAGCCCAGTCCGCCGGGCAGTCTTTCCCTCAACGCGGCTCTTTTCGGGTCGGTGTGCCTGGCGTCACGGCTGCCTGGTGCCCTGCATACCTTCACCATGCTGAGCTGTGCCCTCCTGGTGTTCGCTCTCTGGCCCTGCCTGCTGCACCGCATGCGGGACAAGGCGGAGTGGAGCTTCCCGTGGGCAGCGGTGCTGGTGTGTCTGGCTGGAGTCGCGGGTCTGGGGAGCCTGTGGCCCGAGGGGGCACTTCTTCTCTCTCTGGCGCTGTTAACATTGACGTTACTCTGTCCACTGTTATTAGTCCTCCTGCAGAGGCACAAAGACAATATCCACGGTCCTTGGGACGAGGCAGAGATCAGAGAAGACTTGTCCCGATTCCTGAATTGAAACTGTCTACAGGATTTTAAGACTGTTTTAAATGCTTTTAAAGTCTTTTGCAGTTTGATTAAAGGGATATTTTATCTAAAAATGAACTTGTTTACTCACCCTATTGTCGATCCAAATCTGTATGACTTTCTGTAGAACACAAAATAAGATATTTTGAATATCTTTTATGTTCCACAGAAGAAAAGTCACACAGGTTTGGCATGAGGTGAGTAAATAAACAGAACAGAATTTTTGTTTGTGGGTGAACTGTCCCTTTAAGCTCAGGGATGAACTAGAACTGTTACTAAGAAATTACATCTCATTTTGCCAATATAAAACTTAACTATTAAATGAGTGAACCTCATTAAAACATATCCAGGTCACATTTAGCTTGAAAAAGAAAAATCAAATATGAATTTATGTTTTACTTAAAGTCTAACACAAACGGATAATTCCTGCACACTGCTTGCAAATTGTATTTTAATGCAACGTTTCGGTCATGCGACTTTCATCTGCCATTGTTTTGGTGCCTGGTGAAGATTGCATGAACGAAATGTTGCATTAAAACATGATTTGCAAGCTATAGCAGTGTTCTTCTATTTATTCCTATGCACAGCAAGTTGTGGTGGCATTTTATGCATCAGGAGATGAATCCCATTTTTAAGTTTAAAAATCTGAACGGTCCTATAAATAGAATTAGAAATCTTACTTTTTATAAGCAAAAATATAAAACATGTTTTGTGATATTCAGTCAAATGGTATATATGGGAGAAGGGAGAAGTATTTATAATAATTTGCCAAATTGTTAATAAAATACAATGTTTAAATGGTGTTAAAATGCTATAATTTTAAAACCCTTTTTGAAATATACTGCATTGATCCATGCAAATCCATTTACAATTGTTGAAACTTTTGTTGATAAACTGTTGACCACAAGATGTCAGTGTTCAACTGAAAGAATATGCAGTAATAAGCCTTTGTTGGCTTTTCTTAAGTATAATTTATAACTGACAGAATAAGAGCTTATATATAGTCTGTGTGACATTGCAATAAAGTTGCCAAATTAAAGCATTCTGTGCGAAATCTATGGGAACTTCTTGTAAGTTAGAAAGTTCTAAACTAATATTTGTTTCGTTTGTTTTTTCTTCTCCACATTTCTCACACTTCTCCACAGCGTCTCGGTTATTGTGGGTGGTTCATTTACAAGCTGCATGAATTGAGATACAAATCATGTCTGTAAATCAAATGGTGTCAGAAATGACACACTCAAGTTTTAAACGTTAGCTTAGGGGTTGGTTCACTGACCCTAGTCGTGAGCGATAACAATAACAACAGTGATGCTTGCTTTAGTAAAGTCCACTACCTACAGGAAAGTGTTGGACTTCTTAAGCACGCAGTATTTACAAAAGTCCTTTTTATTTGAGTCTGTTAAAGAACTGAATGAAACTCGCATTGCAAACATCAACATATGTACAGAACAGGAACAAACCTCTGCAGTATGACAGCAAAACTTTGCTTAAACCAGAATCTGTTTTGATGGTTTTCCACTGTGTCTAAGATGTGAATCTTTGTGAAGTCTTCTTAATGAAACTTTAAGCAGATCGTGTTGGCGCTCTCGCAGGTGGGCATGTGTGTCTCAGTGTGGCTGTTGAGTGGGCACCGCCGGTGGCTGTCTCCTGTAACACATTAGACATAACCCGAGGTGTCAGAACAGACTCCCATAGGTCACAGCTCTGCCAGTGCAGCTAATGGAATCAACAACAGCCTCCCATAAACTGCTCTGCTGGCTGCATATGTTTACAATTGCCTGCGAGTGTGTTTTGTTTTGGGAAAATGAAAGCAAAAAGAACACAAATGGCCAGATCACATCAACAGGACTGAAAAGAACACAAAAAACGATTTTTCTTTAGACGGGCCACAAATGAATACCAAACCTTGCTGATTAGCTGTGACTCATACACAAGAATCTGAAGAACAAAAATCACAAAAGAATTCTTAAGAAAAAGATTACTCTTGATTTTAAGATTACTTAAAAGCGATTACTCTTGCATTGAGATTTTTCTGGTAACATTTTACTTAACTAACTAATGTACTTGTTATCACAAACAAACAATTAACACCTCTTTTACAGCATTTATTAATCTAGGTTAAGGTTACTTTAAGACATTTATAATGTTATAAAAGATTTCTCATTAAAAAAAAGCTATTCTTTTTAACTTTCTATTCATCAGAAAAATGTATATCAGTTTCCACAAATATATGAAGCAGCACAACAGTTTTCAACGTTGATAATAATCATGTGTTTCCTGAGCATCAATTCATCATATTAGAATGATTTCTGAAGGATCATGTGACACTGAAGACTGGAGTAATGATGCTGAAAATTCAGCTTTGATCACAGGAATAAATTACATTTTAAAAGATATTAAAATAGAAAACAGTTATTGTACATTGTAATAATATTTCACAATAGTGCTGTGTTTACTGTATTTTCAAACAAATAAATGCACCATTGGTGAGCTTAAGAGACTTATTACAAAAACATATTTTTAGCAAAATCAAATGTTTGAATGGTGTACACAAATACATTTTAAACAATAATATAATTTTAACAATATAAAAAAATATATTGTTGTTTTAACTAAAAAGTAAGTAACCTGGTTGTCTTATAAAAAATATATTAGTTAATACAATGAAGGAAATTGGTTTAATCAACAGAAACTCCAAATATTTTGTTATCTGAACCACATAAATGAACGACATGTGATTGATGTGTTTAACCAATCACAACACACTGGGTCAGCTGGCCAATCAGATCACTCTGGGCTTTTTGAAAGGAGGGGCTTTGTAGAAATCAGCATGTTTCAGACAGACTGGGAATAGAGGTGCTGCAATAATGTACCGTATATGAAAAATAATGTTTTTTGAACATTAAAGTAAATGTTAACCTATTCTATTACACCCAATAAACAAAATGAGCTTATAAAATAGCATCATATGACCCATTTAACTAATTTAACCTTATCGTAAAGTTTTTTATAGTTAATTTTCTAAGCCCTAAAATAATAGTTTGTTTTTTGCCATTCTCAAAGCTGAAGTTTGGTCTCTATCATCACAAGACAGAACTGTAAATATAATACCATTGGTTGGACAAACAGATCCACGTGATTGGTAAGTAAATGTTGCCGTGTTGTGCTGGTCAGGATGCTCAAATAAACAGTGCCACTGCGTTGGACTTTTCAGGGAAATCAACTGAAAAATGACTTGTCTCTACATCTTATGTTGGAATAGAAGTAGTGTAACATTATACACGTAACACATCAGCTTTAATTAGGCCCAAAAGACCTATTTATTGTGAGCTGACCATGTTACAATCGCAGGCTACGGTGTCGGTATACGTCTTGACTGTGTGTGCGCGCGAGTATGTGTAGGGGGAATATGAGTCCAGCATTCCTGCAGAGTTGGTCCTGGAAAGATCCCTGTGGAGACTCAGGAATCTCACTCTCTAATGGAGCTGGCAGAAGGAGCAGCTCTCCGAGATGGGAAAGAGAAGAGAGTGGCTTTTATTTTTCCTGTGCTGCGGCGAGCACAGGACTGCGGTTTCACAGAAAGAAAAAGAAAAGACGGAGACGACGGAAAGAAAAGCAAAACAACGCTTGAGGAAACATGCGAGATCTTGCAGCCTGGAAATGCCAGGGGGTTTACTGGAAGACAGAAAGAAATGCAGAAGTTAAAAGTACAAGAATGCACTAAAGACTGCTGGCGTGTAATTGGAGGAGTGGATGAGGTGCGAGAGAGGAACGTTTCTTGATTTGATGCTGGCGGCGTCTCAGAAACGAGCGAGCTGCCGTTATATAGCCTAATATATAGCTGCTTAAGTCACCAGGTTCTGTCACTGTCCACAAGGCCGATTCTGGTCGGGGGTCACACTGAATGCTTCAACTGAAGGTTCAAATGAGTTCTGCAAAAAGCGAAGGAGAAAAAAAGACAAGGGGAATGGGGGTGGAAGGAAAGAGAGGGAAACTTGGAGAGTTGGGATGAGTGATGGTGAGAGGAAATGTGAAAAAATTGAGTGGGAGAACTAGAGAAAGGGGCGACGGGGGGAGAAAGAGAGAGAGAAAAAGCAGGAGAAAAAGGGTGGAGGTCCAAACAGAACCGTTTCTGAACACAAAGGAAATGAGGCAGAAAAGAACGAGAAAACTGGGCCAAAAAGTGAAGGTAAAGAATGAGAGAGCGGGAAAGAGAGAGATCACGAGGGAGAAATCGAAGAGAGTGCTAAAAGAGACGAAGGCCAATGGAATGGTGAGAAAGGAAAAGATAGGTCTGTTTGTGAATTCCGCATACTGATATGACAGTTTGTACAGGAAGTTGACCATAACCTTCATCCAGCGCTCCTTTAATGAGGTCATGCTTCTGGTTTGGTTTATTCTTGTTCATATGAAATACAAAACATACTAGAGATATCCAACACAAAAATCACAGAACTATGAAATATGAGGAGCCTTAAAAAAATGATGATATGTGTGTCAAATAAAGATGTGTGCTACCTTCATATACGGCCCCTGGTGATTCGAATGTGACATCAAAACGAGACGAGAGTAAGAAGAAGTGAAGACAGCGGAAGAGAATAGAGACTGTGCTGAAAATGGGGAATCAAATATGAAAAACACATTTTCAACAAGTCAAGACCTCCACCCATCTCAAGCGACGTCTGAATCTCGCTAAGAAATGTCCAGATAATGTGGCATGCCCAAATCCAAAGCAAAACACATCATTTGTATAAAAAGGAAATTAAGTTTATTTTTAGCATTATTAAGATTTTAAGATATTGTGACAATTCGTATTACTATAAAGAAAAGGTCATACAATACATAAAAACATTATAATTATATTATAATATGAAATCCTATAATAAAGATTTATAATATATATATATATATATATATATATATATATATATATATATATATATATATATATATATATATTTTAATAAATGTATACAAATTAGTACAAATAAATGAAAAGTATAATATCAAACTGTGATATTTTGCACTATTTTGCACTGTGACATCTAATTATCATAATATAAATGTAATATAACATATTGAAAATGTTACATTAAATATGTAAAATTAAATACAATTCAAATTGTAATAATATGAAATACAGTCCTGGTCAGTATTATTGGCACCCTTGGTAAAAAAATGGCTGTAAAAAATAAATCTGCATTGTTTATCCTTTTGATATTTCATCCAAAAATTTTGTAAAAATCTAGTCTCGCGTAGCCAGACCTTCAGACTGACGGCTGAAGGTCTGGAATTCATAGCAGCTTTCTTTGGCCAAGGCCCGCCCATACGGCCGTTTGACCGACCAATTACAGTTCGTTTTGTTCAGCGTCACGTTTCGGGGCGTGGAAATGTCCCCACAACAACAGACCAGCGTGCAACAAGTCAGTCAGTATAGAAAATCAAAGAAGGAGAAGAAAACAAGCAGTAAGTCATTGCTGATTACGTTTACTGATTACTACGTTTACTACGTTTAGCTGATCTTGATAAATGCTCATTGTCACTCATGTAAACACAACAGTTTTTCTTCCGCAATCACACGTCTGCGCTTTGTTTCCCGGCGGACCGAAAATAAACGCGACACTCGCGCCCTCCGGAAATCCGATAAAATTCAACCAATCAGATGACGACTTCGACATTCCTGAAGTGTTTCCAGTTAAGTGTACCATATGCATCAGACGTTTAGCCAACGTTCCGTGGGCGTGACGTCTGAGGCTGAGACTAGTAAAAATCTAACCTTTCATTGAAGTAACAGAATTTGAAATGGAGGGGGGAAATAATCAAAACACGTTGGACACAATTATTGGCACCCATAAAAATCCTCATCGCTCATACAAAACAAACTGCTGCATATTCAGTTGTCAGACATGACTGGAACTTCAATACAAAAGGGACTGGTTTCTATGGTCAGATGAAACCAAAAAAAATTTTGCTTTTTGGCAGCATATCCACCAGATGGCCACAGTTAAATATACCACTGTATCTTTAATGTTTTGGGCCTATTTTTCTGCTGGAGGTCCTGGACATCTTGTTCAGATGGTGTCATGGATTCTGTCAAATACCACAAGGTCAAATTAAAACCCGACCACCTCTGCTAGAAATCTTATAATGGGCCGTGGTTGGATCTTCCATCAGGACAATGATCCAAAACAAACATAAAAATCAACAAAAAATGTGTCACTGAGCTCGAAATAAAGCTTTTGTCATGGCCATTCCAGTCCCTGACCTGAACCCTATAGAAAATGAGTGGGCTAAACTGAAGAGAAGAAGCACAAACATCTGGGAATCAGAAGGATCTGGAGAGATTCTGTATGGAGGAATGGTCTCTGTTCTCTTGTCAGTTGTTCTCCAAACTCATCAGGCATTATAGGAGAAAACTCAGTGCTGTTATCTTGTCAAAAGGAGGCTGCAAAAAGTATTCAATAAAAGGGTGCCAATAATTGTCCATTCATTTCATAAAGAGATTTTCCCCATATTATCAATTAATTTACTTCAATGAAAGGTTAGACTTTTGTACATTTTTCTGAAAAAAAGATCAAAAGGATTAGCAATTAGGGATGCACCGAATGTTCGGCAACCGAAATTATTCGGCCGAAAAATAGCAAAAAAAGCACTTTCGGTGTTCGGCCCGAACAAGTAAAAGGCCGAATAAATTTGACCGAACAATGACGTTTTTGATGACGCGATCAAATAGTAACCAGCGTAGAGTGAGAGGCGCGCGCTTTATAAATGCAGCCAACATGCCCCCTTTGAGGAGAAGACAAAAGAGAAGCTCATCTGATGCGTCTGTGGCAGACGTTGTTACTTGCAGCACTAAAGCGTCTTTTAACCCTCTAGTTGAGAAACGCGCTGGATTTTTTCACATAGCAGCAAAATAGACTTAAATACTCCGTCATTTATGGTCACTTAAATGCAGACTTAAGAAATATGAAAAAATAAACTCTTAAATGACTACTTTGGTCCACTTACAATCGAAACAAAACTGTGCTTTTGTAAAATAAAGAAAATAAACAGGGTGTGCTTTCTGCCTCTGTCTCCGTTAACTTTTTTTCTGGAGCACGTCTCTAAAAAACTCAGCCAATACAATACTAGTCACACTAGGCAAAGGCATATATCTTTATAATCATTGTCTACTTTTAAACGATCTAATTCAAAGCGAAAACAAATATTCTCTTTATGTAATCTGTATGAAAAGAGAGAGATGAAAAGAGTCGTTCTCATGGCAACTCCTTATCTGCTAATCGCCACGGAGAGCGCGCGCTATATTGAAACCCAAGTGATCCAGGCAATCCATGCAAAACCTGTCAACGCCCACGATAAAGTTTAAGTAAACCGCAAAAGTAGGCTTATGTCTAGGACAGTTATTCATTTGTTGTGGGTTCATCCACTTTTGCACTTTTCAATGCACTTTTTAGTTATATTCTTTCAGCAGTCAGTTATAGGCCTAACATAGGCTATTCAAGAAGGGGGGCTTCAAAGATGGCCAAATAAAAATATAGTTTTTATTTTACTAATTTATTTATTTTAAGTTATATTGTGCTTTGTTTAAATAATATCTGCTGGAATGTTAAAAAAAAATTCAGTGTTAAACAAATTGTATTTTTGGAATTTGATGTTTTTCTCAAGACAAATAGTAAAAAAGCATATTTTTACTATTTAATTAAATGCAATGGTGAAAAAATTGGCAAAATAAATGGAAAAATTGTGAAATACCGCGTTCGGTATTCGGTATTCGGCCTTCGGCCAAGCGTTTCATTATTATTCGGCTTCGGCTTCGGCCAAGAATTTTCATTTCGGTGCATCCCTATTAGCAATGCAGATTTATTGTTACAGGCTTCTTTGTTCATATTTACCAAGGGTGCCAATAATTCTCACCATGACTGCATATAAAATATAATTGTTTAATATATTGATTAAATATTTTTGTAACTAATATTCATTCCTATAAAGAGAATATAAAAAAATATGTCAAATTATATTAAATTATTATAACATTAAATATTGTAATATAATAAATCATTTATATTTATCATATAAAGTGCTACTAAATAGATTTTTATATAAAATTATATGAATATAAATGTAATATCAATATTGAATTGGTTAAATAATATATAAAATGTAAAACAAAACAAAAAATTATAATAATAAAGTGTAATACAATTGAAATCAACCAGACACCATGAATGTTTGTGCAATAAATCAATATAAATTAAAGTCAGAAAACACTTAAACACTACCATGATTTATAATTAAACACTATACCATGAAGTTCTATATGACCTTTTTTTTACAGTTTATGTTTTACCTACAAATACCTACATACTTTCAATGCAGTTTTCCTTGAAAATCTTTGAAAAGCCTTAAAATGTAAATATGTTTGCCTGTGTGACTGAGCAGTGACATATGTTGAAGTTAAAGTTCTTCTTGTTTTCCCCCTTCACACTCAAGACCATATGTTCATGTTGTGCGGAGACAGCAGTGTCTGTGATCTAGTGCTGTAGTTTTGGGACCGGTGAGCATCTATCATGCATATGAAGGTAGGTATGCGTATATATCACCAAGAGTTCTGGTCTCTGAGTGCACCGCTTCGAGACTAATCCTAAAGACGGATCCAAGAACAAGCCTCGCTCTTGGGACTCAGAGAGTCCTATTAGTTGTGTTCAGTACGAGCATAAATCCCAACATTTGGGAACGATAGCAGAACTAGAGGATCTTAAATAGTGTTTTAACAATAATACGCTGCCATGGCAGAATTATCGTATTTATGAGACAAATCCATATGAATGTCACCACAATGCCATAATTGCCAGTGGAAAATCTGTAGCCGGTTGCAAAACCCATCGGTTCAGAAAACCCTTAGTGATAATACCCTATAATTATAACTTCACTGTTTTCTTAACTTAAGGGGTTTGTTGCAACTCAACACTTTCTGACTTTAGGATTTCGGGGTGTTCCTGTGAATAAAAGAATCATGGTGGAAGCAATTTTTAAATTGATCTTATATATAATCAATTTAAATATATTTATTCAATATAAACACACTTTGCAATAAGCTGTGTAATTAGTAGGTAGGTGCTACTTATACTTATAAATAGAGGCAGATAGTATTTGCACCTCAGTGTTGTTGTATATTAAATGGTATGCAATAATAACATAGAGTGGAAATTATTATATTTATTAAAATTATTAAAGTAACACTATGTAGTTTTTCAACCTTCATAATATATTTCCAAGACCCTTGTGATGGTACATCGACTTAAAATAAGTTAAATGACACGTCTGCCATAGCCTGACGGGGTCTGTATCGCTTTTACTGGCACTATGTAACTTCGGGGTTCGGGTAGGAACCCATGCACAAAAAGAACTACAAAATTCGACTGCTTTACGTCAAGCGCTACAATAAGTCATTATTTCGTTTTTCTTCGTTTCTGATGTCGCAATACATCATCCTTTCATGAAATCATGTAACATACTCTACCTTGTCTGTGGGCATCGTTCATTCTAAAGCCGTTGCTGGATAAACAGAGAGCGTGCGTGCGACGGTAGGCTAAATTATTTACGACAGCGGCAATGGACAATTTCGTTTTCAACCAGTAGGGCGACCGAAGAGGAAAAGTTACTTGGTGTTACTTTAAATGGATGCCGCCTTATTGGGACAATAAATCCCTCCCTACACCTACCCCTAACCCTAACCAATAAACACTGTATTATTAAACACACGTTAGACAGTTTATTTCCACTTTTTGAACATTTTCTTTACTTTTATTGAAAATAAATGCCTTTCAGATATGTAATGGGAAAAGGCAGTAGAGCGAGTTCGTAAGTGGGACGGAGTTAGTGTAAATACCAAAAGATAGCTGGTTGGTTTTAAAGTAACTTCTGTGTGTGCAGTGCTTCATACATCTCTTTTTTTGCATGCGAAACTTTGCTAAAATTAACGTGACCGCACCTTGTTTCCTAAGCACTTATAAAAGTACAACATAAGAGTCACAGAAGGTGAAACCTGGGAAAGAGGAAACCACACGTTCACCAAAGCTTTCAAGCTTGGAAAACTGTTGAAATACTGTTTATATGCTAGAAGTCTGTCTAATGCTTAGAAGTTACAGGTCACTGAGTTTCATTTAAAATATTCTGCCTATTTCAGAACTGACGCACCTGATTCCACCCTAGTCACTGGGTACGTTATTAATCAAAGGCTTATTCAGTTGTGTTGTTGATGGAGAGAACACACATGAAATCCCCTTTCATGCAATAGATAAACATTAGTTGATGAATCATGTCGTGGTTTAGCGTACAGAAATTGATTTTGTTGAAATGTACCAAGACTTGGTCTAAAGCAGCTAGTGTGTGACTTCAGGTCCAGATCTGATGTTTACCTGGGAACACCAGGAGGGACTCGTTTGGGGCGGCTGCTACTGTTTGTGGTGACTGTGCTGTTGGAGACAGGTGGGTCCGGACCTTCCAAGCGAACTGGTAGAGAAGGAGCAGCCGGAGCAGGATGCTTCTTAGGGATACTATAACTGGAGGAGGAGACCTGAGAGAGAGAGAGAGAGAGGAGAGAGAGAGAGAGAGAGAGAGAGAGAGAGAGAGAGAGAGAGAGAGAGAGAGAGAGAGAGAGAGAGAGAGAGAGAGAGAACGAAGGGCGCTATTTTAACTATCTAAGCACATGGTCTAAAGCGCACGACGCAAGTGCAAATTATTATTAAATATTATGCAAAAAAAAATTTTTTTAATAACCATGCATAAACATTATTCTCTCAAAAATATAAACATGTACATACATGTTGCTCACATATTATCGTAGCCCTGTTTGTGTAAAATAGAGTGTAATTATACCTAAGCCATTAATATGTTTATAAGCAACTGAAAAAAGCACAAATGTCAGGGCATGTCAAAAAATCTCAAGGACCCCAAAAACACCTTAGACCCCAGAGGGTTAACAGTGTGGGTGGGGTATAACATTTACATTACCTTTGCAGTCATATGTGTTTTCTAGGCCTGGAAAACACAATTCCATGATATTTCCTGGAATCCTTGTGATTCACCATTAATTATGTGCTGGTTTAAACTCTAGGGGTCAAGTACAGAACAGTACCGCTGGATGATGAGGTGGAGTGATGATGGAGAAACCTTGAACAGTAAGTGGAGAAGTGAGGTACCTTCGGTGTAGCGAGCCACTGTGCAGCCAGGAGTTATCCACAGGGGGTGGCAACGGGGTGGAGATGGTAGAGGTGGAGATGTCAGTAATGATGTTTAGAGCCTCCTTCAAGGCGGCGTGGGTACGCAGCACCTCCTCTCTGCGCAAGGCCTGTTCAGGAGACTCATCCATCAGAGTGTATTGATCTCCTGAAGAATACAATTGAGCCAGCAACTCAGAGTGGATAAAGTCCTCTACCTACGGATGAAGAATGTAGAAATATATAAAAAGCAAATCTGAAGGAGTTTAGATAAAATGTATAAAAAAAATACACTGAGGTGATGACATAGTTATATCCGTAGCCTAAAAAAGCTGTTTTATTCTGCATTAGGATGGTTCCCGTTTCATGTTGAGATTACATGACTAGATGAACAGCCAACTACACAAAGGCCGTTTACACCAAGAACGATAATTATAACGAGAACTATACTGGGATCCACACCAAGGGACGATAACATTGTGTTTATTATAAGCACGCACTGCAGTTATGTTGTCTGCCACTTTATATGTTTAAGATCTTTAAAGTCCGATGGTTCCTGATTGGCATTAAATGTTTTTATAATTCATCAGCTGGGAAAAAAAAATTCAGAATGTGATTCCAACGATATTGTTCCCGTCAGTATTAGGGGCGTAACGATACCCTCAAGTCACAATTCGATACATATCACGAAACTGAACTCACCATACGATATTACTGCGATTTGATAATAGGGGGATATGGTTTTTACTGGTAACATAAGACATTAGGCATTATCAGGACCCAAAATTATTCCCCCATTGCATTATTATACATTATATTCAACATTACATATAGTAGTTTAATGTATTACTCTGTAGAAACTCGAATAAACTTAAATTTTTTCTCACACAGTAATTTTCATTTTGGGTGAACAATACACAATACATATTGTCACTATCCACGATACATATTGTTGCATTTTTGTATTGCGATATATTGTTACACAATATATTACACCCCAAGTCGTTCTTGTTAAAGTAGTGGTGTGGAGTTCGTTATTCTCATAGAATTAGAACGCTTATTAAAACATAGATATTAAATAGATAAAATATAAATTTACAAAAAAATATATATCTCTTTTCATCTTACTTAAAAAGTATTTGGGTAGACATTTTAAAACAAATGTATTTGATGTGATTTCATTGTTTTTCCTTCTGTATCGGATGTTACGTCAGTGTTAAATGCAAAGGGCACAGACATTGTTGATGACGAGGTGCATGATGGTCTTGGGCATTAGGTCTCGGATGCTTTTGTAGACGATGCTCATGTACGAGTCCACCAGGTTGCGGATGGTCTCGACCTGACGCTCTAGCTGAGGGTCCATGGAGAAGCTCTCCGCCTGGCCTGAACTCTCTCCATCCACCTGACCAATCAGAAAAAAAAGACAAATCTGGATGGGAAATGTACAATCAGCGTAGAGGGATGAGAAAGATGTTTCAGAGGGCAATGAGTGTGCATACATGAAGAGAACTAGGCCGGGAAAAAGAGATGTTGGGGGATAAAAAGACGAGAAGCAATGAAATAATGAGTTTTACTTCAGTGACTGTCGGAGGGGGTGTGGTGGACTTCTGTCAAAGCAAATTATGGGGAACCCTGACAGAACTGTGACATCACTCAACATGTAGCTCCAAAGCATACAAGAAGACAGAAAGCGGGGGATGGAGGGGAGCGTGAAGAAAAAAAGCAAGGGAGCTGATTAGAAACAGAGCTCAAGCCCCCTCCCTAGCTGATCCTCCGTGGTGTGACACAAGAGCTGAGGAATGCAGCAGAGCTTCTGACCCCAGAGCATAGCCACCATGAAGCCTGCAGCCGTAGAGTCAAACACACACACACACACACACACACACACACACACACACACACACACACACACACACACACACACACACACACACACACACACACACACACACACAGAGAAATGCTACAGGAGTGAGAGCTATCCGAACTACAGTCCACTACGTTATTACAAGGCCTCGATGGAATCTACTTTTTATGCACTGATTTTAGAGCAAAATCTGTAGAATTAAAATCTGAGCAATAACATGTGAAATGTGTAAAACGAGAGGCGCTCCAGTTCTGCAGAAATATGTGGAGGTTTCTGCAACACTCTATGTGTGTAGATGCCGTATGGGCCTGGTTATTATGTGGATTTATAATCTCTGTACATTTCTTGAAACACTGCAGCTTGTAAAGAATGGGAAATTAGGACATTTAAATTAAAGGTTCTTCATTGGTTCTTTGAAGTGTTTTACGGGATAGTTCACCCAAAAATTTAAATTCTGTCATCATCATTCAACCTAATGTTGTTTCAAACCCATTCTTTCAGGTTCATCTTCGAAACCCAAATTAAGATATATTTTTTAAAGATTTTGAATTAATTTGAATAAATTTATTGCACCAAAACACTGACAAAAGTTCATTAAGACATTGTTAAAATAATCCATATGAAACTAGCAGTTTAATCCAGACACAATCACTTTATATGATGAATTATATGATGAATATATGATTTATTCAAATATAAACATTGATCAACGCCCATACATAGAGCACATAAAATATAGTAAACGATAGCTCAAACGTGCTTGCTGGACGTGCAAGAACAAGCAAGTACCGTTGAGCTTCTGTTTACCATATTTGATGTCCCATGTCTTCAGAAGACTTTGATTAAACCACTCAATTCATATGGATTTCTTATACAATGTCTTCAGAACTTTTTGAATCAACATTTTGGTGGAATTTTCTTTCAGGAAGGATAGAAATCTCTCAGGTTTTATTAAAATGATCTTGATTTAAGTTTTGAAGATGAATAAAAAACTTATTGGTTTGGAGCAACATGAGAGTGAGTACGTGAAGACACAATTTTAATTTCTGGATGAACTATCCCTTTTAGGTTCATTAAAGGATGCTTGGGTTAGTCATTTGGCTCTTTGGAGATTGCCAAATGCTGATGCTATTTCATAGATTATTCAGTATTGTATTCAATAGTATACTCAAGTTAATATTCTGTCATCATTGGAACACAAAAGAGAAGTTAGGCATAATGTTCACACTACTTTTTTTCCATACAATAAAAGTGAATGTGGACAAATGCAAAAAAAAATCATCATAGAAGTTCTACATGTGCCTGTAATCCAAGTATTTTGAAGTCATATGATCGCTTTTTTGGGTTTTCATTGTCTCCTAACAAATCACTTGAATATGAAGTTTAAATATGTATACATGCCAATTACGCAAAGGCAAATAAAATAAAAAGCTGCGTCCGAAATCAAATACTGTCTGATGCTACATTTGATGAGGAACAAACTTTGTGAGCATCAAAGTTGAGATGTAAAAGATATGTTGTTTCATATAGTGATGCACATCAGACTGAACCAGACTATTGGTAAAGAAAAAAACTGGTTCAATCCATTGGTTAAAGGCAGATCTCGGCTGAATGTGAGCCGGAAGTCGATTTTAAGATTGAGATGAGATTTAAAAGGGCATATATGAATCACTCACAATAAGATCTATAACATTAGAAAACCAATAGGGTGAATTTTCAAGCTAACCTTAAAAATGTTTTTCTATATACAGTACATATTATGAATGTGTGTAGAATGAATGAAATTCGGACATACAACATCCATCATATTGTCCTTGTCATGTGAACAACAGTGTCACTTCACTGCCATTCACAACTCCTACTCTAGCCTCATGGGAAAGTAAATTGTCCATTGGATGCACACTTTTCAGTACTACAAATTCGGACATACTACTCATTTCATATACTGTTTTTTTAGGGAAGTAGGCATATTCAGAGGCAGGGATGGAATATGAAACATAAGTCGTATAAACTACTTCTATAATGGTGCATTTTTGGTCTGGTCTGCTTTCATTGTATTGAAAGGAGCAGCATGAACTTTCTTAAGAACTTCTCCTTTTATGTTCCAAGAAAGAAAAAGCCATGGGGTGACATGGGGCTTTTTTTTAAACTATTCCTTTAAAGCACTAACACATGGTGTTGGTTTTAAGTACTAGGGAATAAAAAGTTTAGAGTGGAGCTTATAAATTTCCACATGGCATCTGGCTATAAAGCCCTTTTTGGTTTAAATTGAAACCTTTATATTGAAGTATTAGGCACAGGTTTTAGCGTACAGGTACAGAATCCAATGGGTTCCCGTGCTTACTGTGGTTTTCTCTGGGTAAACCCCAGCTCGCAGCAGAGAGGCCTTCCAGCTGTCCACATCGTCCTGAGTGTCACAGGCCAGCTCCAGATGCCTGTAGTCCTTATACACGTTCCTACAGGGAAAGTAATCTGTTAGCTGGTTCCCATGGCAGCACGTACACTCCCACACAAACAAACGCAGCAAAACCCTCTCTCGCTCACACATATCATCTGTCCAAAACCACAAACCCCAGACCACCCCTTCTGCCCTGTTAAATTCACTCTTTCCAATCTGATTCTAATCTAATTTTTTCCCCAGGTTTTGTCCTATCTCAACTTTCTATCCGTCATTCCCATTCCCACTTTTTACTTTTGTCTCGTATCTTTCTACCCAGTTTCTCTCTCCCTCCTTTTTTCCCCTCGTACCGAGAAAGGCAGGAATCTGGAGCCCATCTCTCTCCATCTGTTCCACGTTCCCCTTAATTATACTGTTGTTCGTCTCCTCCTTTTGTTTCCCTCTTATTTCTCTCTCTTTTTGTGGCTATTGTTTCTCATTGTTGTGCCTGTGGGGTAAGAGGCTTAAAGTATAACGTACCAGCGTGTATTTGATTTAGTCTGCGGCTGATAAGAAAATGGCTACAAGAACGTGGCCTAAGAATAGCCTAAGAACTATCTAACTATCAGGGTACCCCCAGGATCCTCCAACTTAAATTCAAGGCTTTTTAAGACCTTTTTAATACCATTTCAAATGAAATTCAATGCCAACTTCGTACCCATTCCGACAGAAGTATGAGGGGAAAATGTCAAATCTGTATACATTTTAAACCCTTGAAAATAATTATGTACAAGGAGGCTACTTGAATTAAATAAAACATTTTACTTAAATTATATTAAATTATGTATTAAATTTACTTAATATTTAATACAAACGCAACAGCATTGTAGCGCGCACGTGTATGTAGGCCAGTGTTAATTTTGACAGCCATTTTTGATTTAGTCTTCAGACGAAAATGCTTATTGGTCTTAATCACATTTGAGTCATCCT
Organism: Chrosomus eos; assembly: GCA_036326025.1. NCBI lineage: Eukaryota > Metazoa > Chordata > Actinopteri > Cypriniformes > Leuciscidae > Chrosomus > Chrosomus eos. The sequence goes on from CM070829.1 coordinate 20,483,433, forward strand.
GTTTTTTATAGTTGTAGTTGACAAAGTCTTTGCATTTTTGCACATCAGAAAATGTCATAATTATTCTCTCTAGGCCAATTAAGCTTATGAGAAATTATTGGCATAGCACTCTTAAGCAGTAGCATTTGTGCAGTTGTACATAATTATCCCTTTTCCTAAGTTCAGTGGTTCTCCAGTGTTTTAGAGTGCCGTACCCCCTGGACCCCCTCTCTTCCACTTAGACGGCACTCACACCTTCTCCATTAAGGGACAAGATTTGCCCACTTAAATACATTTTCCAATTTCATTTTTTACCTTTGTAATAACTTAAAAAAATAAATAAATAATGCTTTAAATAAAACAATGTTCATTAAATTGGCAATGTTAAAAAACATTAAAATCGCCAGTAGGTGGCGGTAACTCACTATCTTTATGAGTGAGTCTGAGTCATTCATTCATTGAATCTCACGATTCGTTCAAAGCCACATATTTCGTTATAGAGCAAGCCTGATAATGCCGTTTTAAATGTAGTACATGATTTAATGTTACCATTTTTTCTTTTCTTTTTTACTGTTGTATAAAATCAATGTCACATTTGAAATCGTGTGGATAATCGGGAAACATTGTATTCTTGCTCGTATGAACACTGCTGGATATCAGCCTGCATTTTGATCGCAGATTCGCACAAACAGCGCAAGCGGCTCGTGACTTTTTTTTACAGTCTATGGACAGAACACAGACCAACTGAATGACACTTTAATTTAAGTAGAAAATCTTAAATAAATATCGCTGAACTCCAGCTTGTCTGTGTTTTCAGATCATCCGCGCTTCTTCAGCAGTGTAGAGAGAGAGAGAGAGAGCGCGCGCATGGTTGCCAGATACTATTGAAAAGACCGGGTAGAAAATATGTTCTTTTAACAGAAAAGCTCTTATTTGGGGTTTAAATTTTGTCATTTGTGGCAACAGCGGATTAAACTAGGCTAGGTACTATCTTGTTCTGTACCTCACTTGCCTAGTAACCATAGTAACGGGTGCGCACGCGATCGCCTTTTCTGCTATGACGTGGAGCGCGAGGTGGACTCAACCAAAGAGTATACGTTCTTTGACTCAATGCTGCGTGCATATATTTTGAATTAGCCTACAGTTAATTTTGTTACGGTATGAACTTAATCCTAGCAAAGGCAAAAAAAAAAAATATAAGACCTTTGTAACGAAATCCAAGACTTTGTATACTAAATTCAAGGCTTTTAAGGCCTTAATTTGAGATGATCAAATTCAAGACTTTTTCAAGGCTTTTAAGACCCGCGGGTACCCTGAACTATAATAGCCTAAGAACTAGCCTAAGGCCTAAGAACGTGGTCAATTCGGACACGCATACACTAAAACAACCCACACACCAAAGCAACCACATTCTCATATGCTTTGATCACATAAAACTCAGCTACAAAACAGTCTTTGCAAGCACAGATATGACTCAGTGCTACTAATTGCTATAACTGAGATTCTTTTTCATAACCGTTCAGTCCAAAGGTTTACATACTGTATATGACTGCATAAGCGATACACTGATCCAAGCATCCAAACATCATTTGCTTTGCAGACCCTCCTAATAAGGTGTAATGTGTGGAATACAGTTTTGCGGTTAAACGATTCATAATTCATTGGTAGTTCATGATATTTATGGCAGGATAACTGTGGCGCTTGTGAATGTACTGAACTTTTTATGCCATTCCAAAACCACAAAGTACGGATCTGACTTTTAAAAGGATTTAGACCTAAAAATTGAGTATGCACAACATCAACAAAACAATCTGTGTGCATCCAAAAATAATATTTGGCTACGTTTACAGGGCTTATTATGTTTTAACTGAAGCTTAGATCATATCCCAAAGTCTTATATGGATGCAGTGTTATTTCAGTATTATTTTATATACTATTATAGTATTTTTTATATATTTTGAATTAGATTTTTCTTTTTTCTTTTTTTAAAATTCTAGTTTAAGTTTTGGTTATGTGCTTTTGTCATTTGTGACATATTTTTTATGGAATATTGCAGTATTGATTATAAATTAATTATAAGTGCACATTATTATTTTTTTACTAAAAAAATGTTTGTTTTTTTACACAATTACATGTGACCTTGTAAGTGTAGTCAAAAATATTGATATTTCGATATGTATAGATACTGAAATATCTGAAACGGTTCCAATACTCCTCTTCTGTAGTATCGAAACACCGAATCTCTGCGAGTTCTCACTCTTCTTCTCTCCGATGATGAATTGACGGTTTGACACGCACCCCGCCTCCATTCACTCACTCGTCTCATTAACTCCGGTTGAATAGTGTAGGTGTTAAATGTCCTGAATTTTGGCACGGGGTTGCAGTGTTGCATACTGCAAGTTTTGTGCTCACGGCAAAAGTGTGTACACAATTGATCTATATAAGTGGCGCTTTAATAAAGGCGCCTCTCAAACAACTCACATTAAGTGATCTAAGAGCCTTTATACAGTGTGCATCATTGTAAAAACTGTTTATTCCTCACAGCCTCATTTACATCTGCGTTAAATTCAATATGGTGTCTAACCTGACAAAGTTCTATAGCAAACGACAATGATCCAACAATCCAATCAATTCCAAAAGGAAAAATAATTTATATATATATATATATATATATATATATATATATATATATATATATATATAATTATTTTTCCTTTTGGAATTTATATATATGTCATAACAGGGAAGAAAAGACTATTTAGTTTAGTTTAAAAAAAAAAAAAACATTTTGAGCAAAAAACTGACAAAAAAAATCACATCTTTGTCAATGACTACATCCAGATCGGATTCAGAACTATTTTTAAAAAATAGTTAGAGTAGATTGAGTCCATCAACACCCCCAAAGCTTCAGTCCTATAGCTAGCATTAGGCAGTTTTGATTTATATACTGTATAATGCTAATGATCGCGTTATTTTACATATGCATCTGCTTACACTATCACTTATTTCTGTTTCTTTTTTCCTGTGTTTTGATCAGAAGATTCAGTACTCTTTCAGAAGATGTGTAATAGCGCCCCCTACCGTATAACAGTGAAAACATAGGGAGCTGGAAATTTCCGTCAATGGCGGGGAAGCGTTGTCTCATAAATGGCAGGGAAAGAGGCAGGGAAATAGTTAAACATGCTATGTTTCCATCCATCAGTTTGTAAAAACAAAACATTTGAAAATGCATTTACTGTAATGCACTAACAATGGAAGTCTATGAGGAAGGGTTTCCTTTGTAAATGCATTACTAAAAAAATACTTTTGTTTGTTTTAACAACCTGATGAGTGGGTTGTAATTATTGTCTGTGGTAATCGTTTCAGATGTCATAGCATATGTAAAACCCAAAGCATTCCTTTAATCACAGTCTTGAGTGAGTCCAGAACCGCACATAACTACTCGTTGTCACATATGAACCCGGATGCAATGCACACTAATGCAAAAAATGTGGAAGAAAGTTGACGAAAAAGCTCTCTGCTTTTCTCATGAGCACTTCTCGTGTGTGTTCTTTCCCCGTCCCATGCCAGACTGGTGTCACCGCTGAGACAAAAACGACATCTACCGCCTGACATCACTGGTCGCTCAGACATTAAGGAGTTGGTAGGTGTAAAGGGCACAGTATGAATCACTAGGTCATTAGAGCGTGTGTGTGTGTGTGTGTGTGTGTGTGTGTGTGTGTGTGTGTGTGTGTGTGTGTGTGTGTGTGTGTGTGTGTGTGTGTGTGTGTGTGTGTGTGTGTGTGTTTTAAAAGAGCTAGAGAGAAGAAAAGGGGATTTTTCTGAGTGCTGGGTGGTATGTTTCTGCTGGTGAGCGGGAATGAGTGTGGAGTTTATGAGAGCTTGAATATCTTTATACAGAGTGCTTGAAGTGATGGATGGATACGTGTGTGTGTGTGTGTGTGTGTGTGTGTGTGTGTGTGTGTGTGTGTGTGTGTGTGGTGTGTGTGTGTGTGTGTGTGTGTGTGTGTGTGTGTGTGTGTGCATCTGATTGATTGTGGTGCAGCCCTGGGTGTGTTTACAATAGTCTGCCATGCCTCTCTCAGTGTCAGAGCTGTGTGTGTGTGTGTGTGTGTGTGTGTGTGTGTGTGTGTGTGTGTGTGTGTGTGTGTGTGTGTGTGTGTGTGTGTGTGTGTGTGTGTGTGTGTGTGTGTGTGTGTGTGTGTGTGTGTGTGTGTGTGTGTGTGCACTCACCGCAGCATACCAACATCTCTCCAATTAAGCAGCTAATCAATCCCAGACACACCCGCACTCGAAACTAAAGAGGCTGCGCTCGTAGAGACAGAATGTTAGAGACTGAGAGAAAAAGAGGATAGAGAGAGACATTGAAGTAGAGACTGGCCAGGAATGTGTCAAAGCATGTCCTACTGCGCCCCCTGTTCCCGTCGTGCTCTTTGTGAAGTATTACTGTGAAGTTAGAGTGTGTTTATGTTAGAAAATATAAAGGTGAAATGAAATTATAAGCCCCTGTAGAAGGGTATGCGTGTGTAAGTGTGTATGCCGTGACCACCAGATGTGAATCCACTGCACTCTCCTTCAGAATCAACAGAATCAACAGTCTTGGATCGGTGTGACATGCTCACTGACGGCCCATTAATTGCCTTTGCAGTGAATCTTAGGCTTTTGACATTGTCAAACACAATTACCATCAATAATACAATTATCTTGATTACCATTCAAAAGATTAGGGTCAGTGAGAAATATTACTTTTATCCATTGAGGATGCATTAAATTGATCAAAATTGACAGTACACATATTTATAATGTTACAAAAGGTTTCTATTTCCAATAAATGTTTTTTTTTTACTTTCTATTAAAAAATATTTAGCAGCACAACTGTTTTCAACATTGATAATGTTTCTTGAAGCAGTTTCTTCAAGAAAAGTTTCTTGAGCAGCACATCATCATATTATAGTGATTTCTGAAGGATCATGTGACACTGAAGAATGGAGTAATGATGCTGAAAATTCAGCTTTGATCACAGGAATAAATTCTATTTCAAAATATGTTAATATATTAAAATAGACAACAGTTACTTTAAATTGTAATAATATCTCACAATGTTACTGTTTGTACTGTGTTTTGATCAAATAAATGCAGCCTTGGTGAGCCAAGAGACTTCTTTCAAAAACATTTAAAAATCTTACCAACCTCAAAGTTGTAGTTGTCACTGATAATTAAGTTTGGATAAGAAAAAGCATTGTAAAATAGAAAAAAATTACACATTTGACTATTAGGATACAGTTTTATGGAGCAGGATTTTGGACCAATGAGATTTCACCATAGGCGGGGCTACCCAGTGCGACACCACAGAAGAAACCAACTGACTGACAAAATATCCTGTCGCTCTTCGCAGCTGAATAGGACAGCAACACTTAAAAAGCGACTTCTTATTATATTTATCATGCCTGTTAATGACACGGGGTAACAGACTCTGAGAAAGCCTCCATTAGAAAGCAGCCAGAAGCTCAGAGTACAAATTGCATCACAGAGAAAAAAAACCCACAGGGAAAAAAGCCTGGTTGTGGCATAGAGAAACATTAAAAGAGAAGAGAGCTCTAAATAACTGATTAATATTCCAGACATTGTAGAATGGAATGTGTGTGTGTGTGTGTGTGTGTGTGTGTGTGTGTGTGTGTGTGTGTGTGTGTGTGTGTGTGTGTGTGTGTGTGTGTGGTGAGAGGAGAGAGAGAGAGAGAGAGAGAGAGAGAGAGAGAGAGAGAGAGAGAGAGAGAGAGAGAGAGAGAGAGAGAGAGAGAGAGAGAGAGGAGAGAGAGAAAATATTAAAGTCTTCTCTAAAATACTAAATACTCTAATATGTAGTTTCTACATTTCCTAAAGAAAATGTGAGTGGTGCTTGCCCATGCAAAAAATTGTCGCCAGGATGGTGTCCCTCCCTGTTTGTAAGTATATGGGATTTTTTCACCCATATCATTGTCCACCAGACAATTAATTTGAATGGCTGGGATCTCAAAACACACAGAGACAAACACTCACACTGGTCACACTGAACTCTCTTTTAGCTGTATGGGGTTTGTCTATAACAGGCATCCTCAAGTAGCGGACCGCGGTCCGGTTCCAGACCCCGGCTTGGTTTCAACCGAACCGCAAGACATAATGAGAATGGTACCAACGTTTTACCATTTCTAGTTAAATTGAGCAATGCGTCAAAACAACGGAGTGTTTAGGGTTGTTTATTTGAATGACCTTTCGGCGCTACATCCTTTTTATTTAACATATTTTTATCTACAGCCAAACATGCTTGATTCAAGCCCCTTACGTGTGTGTTCCTTCTCTCCCTCACTAAAGAGCGCATTAAGAGCTGCAGATAACCAAGTTTTTTAAGAACAGTAGCTGAAACACGGTGAGCAGTAAAATAGGTGAATATTTAAATAGAAAACACTATTTGGTTTGCGACGACTCCCAGTCTGTGTTTTCTGCCGCCATGCCTGTTTTGTATTCCCTTGTAACTTTAAATAAAAGTTCCACCTCGTCGCCGGTCCATTGCTAATCTTTGCAGAGGTAACTTTGCAGTAACAATGCAGATTTATTTTTACAGTCATCTTTGATCATATTTATCAGGGGTGCCAATAACCAAAATTTTTAAATTTTAAATTTAAAGTTTGATCGTTACATCTTTTTAAAGATGAAAAATTATGTTCTCTGAAAAAACATGTAAAAAAAATTGTTGTAACTGACCTCTGCTCTGTGTTAAAGATGGCAAAGACATGTTTGCTGGACATAAAGCCCTTTTCAATGTCCCGCACCTTCAGGTTGTCCAGAGGAAGCATATATTTCTTCTCTTTTTCCTAGAAAATGAGACAGACAATGGACATCTTAAGACTGAGTGAGCTGCCTACCTAGACAGTATTTCTGGGAACCTTTTTTAACATTCACACATGGCAAATTTTTGAGAAGCAAATCTTAATAAGCAACTTTATTATAGTGTCAACAAACTGTATTAGGAGTTTCTCCTAAACAGGAAAATTGTGTCATCATTTACTCATCCTATGTGACTTTGTCTATCGTGAAACACAAAAGAGAAAAATCGTAAGTCTGTACTGGTTGCTCTTTTAACATTTAATTACAATGATTTGGGACTGGAGATTTTTAGATTCAAAATTGTCACAAATTTCAAGTCATCATTTACTGATAATCTTCCCCTTCCCCTTTAGTGAGCTATTCACCACTGAATCATTGAGCCAGTACGTAGAACTTGAGATCTGGATCAATCCAATTTATGAACAAATCATTCAGATCACTTCTGTGAACAAGATCAACAAATTAATTAAATACTTCTGTTTCAAAAGATTTTTTCAGAAAATCTGAATCAGACATCTCTTGTAAACTCTTTTATAGCTCTCAAGTTCTTATTGTAGCTTCAGAAGACTTGGAATTTAGCAGGCAGGCATGTATGAACCGCTTGTATGAAACTTTTATGGTGTTTTGCATCCTTTCCTTTAGGGAGCTTGAATGCTTCTGTCCCTATTCATTGCAATTGCATGGAAAAGAGTGACTAGGACATTCATCCTTTCTGTCCCAGCGAAGAAAGAAAATACAGGTTTGGACACCATCAGGGTGAACAAATGATGACAGAATATTAATTTTTGGCTGAACAATCTCTTTAACTGAATCTCTAAAATGGTGTGAACTAGGGAAAATCACTACAAGGAAGAAAGCCATGAGCAAAGAAACTACTGTAGATCCATGTGATCATCCTCAGGATGGATTCAGGCCCAGGACATGCACATGAGAGATGCCACTATAGTTTTCACTTTTTGAGTAAAGAATTGAGAAAGAAAGAAGGAAAAGAATGAAAGAGGAATTGAGAGATAAAGTGTGAGGGCCCACATGTGGAAGTCATTATTTGGACCAAGGCTCTAAAACACAACATTTCGTCTGAAAAAAAAAAAACTAAAGAAAAGAAAAAGAGCTCGCCCTCTCCCCCTCCCTCTGTCTGTACAGGAGGGGCTGGGGTCTCAGGAAACGGCTTGGATTACATTGCAAATAACGGAACGGAGATGTGGGAAAGAAAGAGAGGAACAAGGGATGAAAGTGTGAGGGGAAACACTCTAAAAAGAGTAAAAATGAAAAACAGAAGGGGAAGAGAGAAGCCATATGAAGCCACTATCAGTGATTGAGTCTGACGGAGTGACTGTGGAGGAATTTTTGGGGGAAATTTAAGTATTTTCTGCAAATCAGCTAGACCATCTAAACATCTAACTTTTACCATGCAGTTCACCTAAAAAAAAAATCTGCCATCTATTCACTTTCATACTATTCCATTCACTTTTATTTTCCTTTTAACTAAATTGGAATATTGCACAAAACATTTGCAAATAAAGGTTAATTTCCATCCAGCGAGTCAGAGAGAACAAAATAATCTCTTCCTGATAAACTGGTGCCCAGTATCACTAAGAAAAACTTTAGGTTTCTGCAGTAGAAGCCACTGTAGGTCTTTTTTCGTATATAATAAATTACTCGCTTTGCAGAGCATGCAGATGAAACGCAATAAACACAGCCATGTCATCTTGCTTTTGGAGGAATTTTTTATGCATGTCAAGGAATTTATTTGGTAAATTTATTTCCATCGTACTTTATGCGCATGTTTTCTTATCTTAAAATGTATCTGCCTCAATTGACCGCATCAGTTTTTTATGCGCATTTTTAGAATTAAGCACATCTTGGCGTTTCCATCCAGCTTCTTTTTATGCAATATCCTAAAATGTGCATAAAAATAGGTGGATGGAAAATACTATTGTTGAAGAATCATTACACAGCTCTTACCATTCAACAACAGTTCACAGTGAGCAAGAGCTGTCAAGTACCAAAAAGCATCATAAAAGTTTCATAAAAGTGGACTTCTTGTGTGTTACATTTTAAGTGTTCTGAAGCCATACTATAGCTTTGTTTCAACAGACTGAAATTTAAGTAATTCACTACCATTTGGAGTCAGTTTTAGAAAGTTAAAGAAAATAATACTATTATTATCATGGTTTTCACCAAATTATTAAGCAGCACACCTGTTTTCAACATTGATAATAATCAGAAATGTTGATTGAGCAGCAAATAAGCCTACTGTATATTAGAATGATTTCTGAAGGATCATGTGACACTGAAGACTGGAGTAATGATGCTGAAAATTCAGCTTTTCCATCACATGAAAAATTATATATTAAATTAGAATTGTAACCAAATTAAATTGTAATAATATTTCACAACATTCATTTTTGGCACTTGACAGTCTGGTCACTACAAATCACTCTCGTTGGACAAGAGTTTGTGCAACAATTATTCAAAAAAAAAAAAACAGCATACGGTTTGTAACAACATGTGGGTGAGCAAACAATGACAGAATTTTTACTTTTTAAACTATCTCTCCTTGTCCTCCTTGACTCTTGCACCCCTCCTTTTCTGCTCCCCTTGAAAACTTTCTCTCTTTTTTCATTCCAGAGGGGCCCACTTCCTGCCTGAGATTTTAGAGGTTAAAAAAAAAGTTAGAAATGACAGGCTGGCGTTAGGAATACAACATCTGGTACCGCTTTAGTGAGAGAGTGAGAGAGAGAGGGTGAGTGAGAGAGAGAGAGAGATGGGGCAGGGAAGTCCAGAGGATGGCTGGGAGTACAGAGAGAGGACGGAGGGAGAAAGACAGGAGTGGATATGAGCGAGTCGGACCAAAAGATTGAAAGAAAGAGAGGAATTGAGAAACAACGGACCACTCCAAAAGTTTATTCCTCAAGGGTCCCATCAACCCTTATATGGCCAGTGGGGTCCCTCCCTCTCTTCTCTCTCTCTCACTCTCCTTCCTTCTCTGACTCCTCATTCCCTCTTTTTTGCTATGCCTTCCATGAATGTCCTGCCAGATAGCCGGCTGCGGGAGCGAATGTGCCACGTCAAAGGCTGGATACTGCGAACCAACGCGGGACGGGGCCGGGGACGAGACGGAACTGAAAAAGTCGAGAACGGGTAAATGGACGTTTGGAGCTTCTCTCTCCGTCCTCTGCATTGGCGTCATCCTGACTGAGAATAAGATAGAAGCAATGGAGACTATTTCTGTCGTGTTTATTTTGCATCTTCTACCGCCTCCTGTGAAGGTCGGGGCCAGCAGGGTTGGACTGCGTGATTGAAGTAGATAAAGAATAAGAGGTGAAAAGAGAGAGTGAGAGAGAGAGGGCTGGAACTATCTCCTGCTCCGTCATCCCAGTGTTCAGACTACCTGTTCAGGATCATACTGGTGTACAGTAGTCTGCACATTGGTTAGACTGTGCATGGACTCACGTCGTTGGGTAACCGACGCAAACTCTCAAACGCAAGCAAAAACACACAAAAACTCAACAACTGCAGGTGAAAAGTCAGACTGCTATGTTTGGTTTGTTATCTACACCAGTGTTGGTTATACTGCATGTCTCTGTGGACTCAAAGTTGGCGTTAACGACACGTACAAGAAGTTTCTCAATGACGGAGAGCTTGAATTTAGGTGATTGCCCACCATAACCCATTAGGTGTCGATAAACCTGGCATGCGAATAATATTACCGTTCTAGTAGTCCTTCCTGCAGTTTATGTCTAAACATGTACTGTATGTACTCAGGTCGAACTGTGCATGTATATGGCTTATATAAAAGGCTAGTTTTCTGTCTTGAGATGTTCAGAAGGCCAGATTTGTCCAGTTCTCAGCATAATTGACGCATGTATGCAAGCTAACTTAAAACTCTGAGAAAAGGTGAAAAGACAGTGATTATGCCGAATGCAAACAGAAGTGGAGGGGTGCACAAGTCATCTGTTTTCCCTCATGCAGCTCGGCTCAAAAAGAGAGAGAGGGAAGACTGTAGGAATGCGTGTCTGTTTAGTGTTGGGCGCTGATTAATCCAAACCAGCAGTCTCGGGCCATAAACGCCATCAGAACTGGGACAGATTTAGAGAAAGGAATGGAACAACTGATGCCAGTTTGTATTGGAGAACAATTTTTAAGGGTAAAGAAGTGATCCGTTTAAATGCAAGAATGTGTTTATGTCCACAGAATGTGTGAGAATTGCAATGTGATCTGCTGCAGGGGGTGAAGGGCTGTATCTCTTCCTCTCTCTTCTCTCTTCTCTCTCTCTCTTTCGGCAGGCTCTAGGAGGCTGGATGGTGTTTGGACAAAGTCTTACAATTTTCCACCCAGGAATGTGTATGGCCCCAATGAGACTGCCAACCACAGAGACAGAATGAAATGAGGAGAAAGTGAAGAAGATAGACAGGGAAAGAGATGGAGAGATTGAAAACAGTGTGATATAAAGTCAAATGTTCCTATTTTAATTTCAAATGTCAAATTCTGGAACAGAATATACTCCAGGCAAACTTTAGAGGGATCATTCACACTCGTACTGAAAAGAAATGGCGGCAATAATGGATTCAGCAGAACATAAGAAACTGTGAAGTCAGCCAACTTCTTAAGTCAAATATTTAAAATCCTGTGTAAAAATTCAATGTTAATGGAAAGCCAATAATTTTAATATTATGTGTTGAGATCTGAATATTTTGAGTCTAACGGTGTGTGACTTTCAGAAAAATATAACCATGTTCATGCAAATTCCTGTTTGAAGCGCCGCACGGGTTTTGAGTTTCAGTATTCATTAAAATTAGTGTTTGCTTATATAGTCGCATGCATTTGGCAGTCGGGACGACCGGTGAGCGTTAGTGTGTCTGTGTGTGTTTAAGATTATGTGTATATCAATAACCAGTGTGTGTGTGTGTGTGTGTGTGTGTGTGTGTGTGTGTGTGTGTGTGTGTGTGTGTGTGTGTGTGTTTGACTTGGGGGGCTTCCAGCTATGTCAGGGTGATCCAGACCAAATGCCTTAATTCCCAATGGACAGAGAGAGACGGTGGGGGTATAAGAGGAAAAGGGAGCAAGTAAAATAGCAGCTAAGAAAGAAAAAGAAGGATTCAACAAAATGAGAAATGACCGACTGAGTGAAAAATAAGTGGATATAACAGTTTCATAATCTAGTAATAAAAGTTACAGCATTTAAATTACTATTTTGGCTAAGAGTATTGTACGTTTTCAGTGTCATTTTTACTTTTTGTACCTTTTTTGTATGTTAAATGCAATGATGTGAAAAGAAATATGTAGAAGAGATGTAAAAGCCCTTTATGCTTGTATTCAAGTAATATATATCTTTGTCCTTTCTCTTGCGCCTTTGCTTCCGGCTTCCGGTCGGGAGAAGCAGGCTGTGCTGCCAATGACTGAGAGCGTTGTCTGTCTGCCTGTCTACACTTGCTGTGCAGAACTTCCTGCACCTGTACAGCAGGCACAGACAGGCAGACAGATGGCAGCCCGCCTGACAGGCCACACAGTGTGACTGACACAGAGATCAGCCATCAGTTCACCACAACCTGGCAGGGAACTTTAAGCGCACCACTGACAGCTGTATTTTACCATGATCATCATAAAGTCATTAAATGAATGAACAACACTTAATGCAGTTACTCGCCTCGTCATCTTTAAACCAGGACAGACTCTCTGCAGTGAGCACGAACCAGTACTCCTTGGCTCCTCCTTTGATCAGGCTGATGTTGTAAATGGTTAACACACCCTTGCGAATCACCTGAGGGGCAAAAGTCACAAGTGAAAAGTCTGGGTTCTCTGGTCCTTTAGATCCAAAAATGTCAAGGTGAACTTAAAGAACACGCCAAATCTGTATCCAGGTAAATTTCAATGTCATTTATCATGGATGGATGGATGGATGAATGGATGGATAGATGGATGGATGGATGGATGAATGGATGGATAGATGGATGGATGGATGGATTGATTGATGGATGGATAGATAGATGTTACAATACTACCTTGAAAAGGAGAACTAAAACAATATAATAAGCTAGTCTGCAGAGGATGACAAAGAAAAAACTAAGGGATGAGAGGGTGGAGGTGAAGAAAGAAAAGGAAACAGAAGATCGGGATGGCAAAGGGAGAAAGGGAAAGGTCCAATACATCCGTAGGAAATATGAGTCATTTTCTGGCTGATTTAGGCTGATCTTGACTTTCAAAACACAGTTTTATCCTGTGAGTCATTCATTCAGTTCAGCAACATTATGAACAGTTGTCATTTGGAAGTAGTATGAACTATTATTCTCAAATTGCACAGTATGTATTGATTTCACTTTAAAAAGTAAAAAGAAAGAAGAAGAAAGAAACTGAGGTGAAGAGATGAAATGCAGCAATAACAAAAAAAGGTTGCCATGATGCATGCATGATGATATCTTCCCCCTAAAAATAACATAACATAGATTAAAATAAAGTAACTCTTGTACAAATCTTGTACAAAAGTATTGGTTCACCACCAACAACCATTTCAATCAAACCTCCGAAAACAACAACAACAACAACAAATACAATAAAACACAAAAACATTCTCTTTATTTTGTGACTTTACCCACTTTAAGTTTGCAGCATGCACCATTTTCTTTCAAAATCAGAAATTGTAAACACACACAGGCCAAATGGACTGAGATCAAAGAGAATTTTGAGATTCCAAACGTTTTTTTACATTAGCTCCGGCATATACGCAAGGCGTTTACTCATGTACAGTATACTTACAGGGCTGCAAACCGTAAGGAGGTTCATTCACAGACAGTATGCTATAAAACAGAATTATAGCACAGGGATTCGGAGACATTAAAATGATGAATAGGAGGATAAATGAAGCAGGTAATTAATAGTATAAGGTTTCAGGATGTGGTTTAAGATTTCAGACTGTTACTTTACAAGATACTGCTGGGCAAATCAGGATTCAGAATACGAGTCCAAAGGTCAACTGAGTCATGTTTTGGACTGTTGTGCATCTACACTGATTGAAAAGTCTTAAGGGAAGTGTAGTGCATGAAAAACACAACAACGTTTAGGGAGTGTTTTAGCAGTCGTAAAAATCTGAATTTCTGAGTCCCAGAATGTCTTTGATTTATGTGACGGCAGCACCAGACAAAGGGTGGAAAAGAAGCGGTGAAGAGGAAGACATGGTTTTGCTGTGTTCAGAGGCATTCAGGCTTTCTGACATACATAGACACAAACACAAAACTATGTGACGCTGGTAGACAGTAGGTAAGGCTTACAGACACTGGACTCGTACAATTTGACTGGGTGGAGGAGGGGCAGCACCCTAAAACATCAGCAGAGAGGAGAGAATAAAACCATTAAGGTGGCACGGGCATCTCTCTTGGCACGCTGGCACTCCACATTGATTCCTTCAACCCACAATTTTTTTTAATCATATTACTAAACACTAAAAATACCATACTTTTTCCTAAGCAATGGAAGGTATAGGTTAGTAAAGATTAGACATGTAGAGCAAAAAGCAACCATGCAGCACACAGTGAGCGCTCAATGAATGTGTGTGTGCAGGAGATATGAACATTAAAGATCTTTTAAAAATTACAGGAATGCTTCAGGTTCATTACTAGTCCAGCTCTATTACCAAAGAGAATCATTTTGACACCCTCAGTCTTTAAAAACATAGGAAAAAATGTTTTGCAGTCGTGAGGCAAAATGTGTTTTTTGAGCAGTAAGGTTGTCTAAATCATTCTTTTAGAATTCATTTTATCACACATCTAAATTTTTAATTGTGGCTATATTTTTGAAAATGTATATTTTAACATTTATTCCAGTTGCTCTATAGACTGCCACTGTGAGTGCATCATAGTACAGTACACACACTATCATTCAAAAGTTTGGGATTGGTAAGATTGTTTTAGTAAATTGTTAAAAACAGTGGTAACACTTTACAATAAGGGTGCACTAATATGCATTAATTATGCTTAACTAATGCACAGATAATCTTGAATTAATGTATGACTTCATTAATGACATTCATTAATGATTACCGTATCTGCAACTAATAAAGAGTCTGATTAATAGATTAAATCATATATGAGTTACTAATAATTAAATGATTAATTCCCATCCATCATTAACTAATGCTGTAAAGTAATTTGTTAATTTTCAAAATGGGTCAAAGCCATTGATTTCAATTTCCAGCCATCTATTTTAATGAATCATAAGCAGAGATATCAATGATTAAAGATTAAGGCTAGTATTACTTTCTTTTTAAAATCAATTTGATTTGTTCAAATTATTGAACCTGGAAAATTCTTCTAAAATGGACATCAAAGATGGGAAAGAGCAACTTACACTGGAATGGTCTGAAATGGATTAGGATCCTTAGGATCATGTGATCAAGTTTTAGTGAAGCGCACACAGCTCAACCGTGGGGCAGAAGGGAAGCAAAAATGCCATTCAAAATCTCTGGGAAATTGATTTTTAGTCTATAAACCTTTTGAAACAGACCTACCATTAAAAGAAATCTTGTTTAATACCCGGTGATGCACTACAATTAAAACTGCAATAAGACAAACAGAGACTCGAGAGCTTTGAAGGTGCAGTCAAATTTACCGTTGTTCGCCACATTTCGAAGGCAGAAATCCAGTAATTTCAATAGGAATCCACATGATCGGGAATTTCCCCATACATATTTTGTAATGGAATTCTTCACGTTGACCAACAGAAAGCTTCTTGGTTAGAAAGTGATTGTTGTGTGAGCTTTTCTCGCATACCATGTATTAGAAGATAGGGAATACTTTGGTGAGACACCTAAAAACTGCTCAGTCAAATAGATAAAAAGAATGAGAAATATGCTTTCACAACCAAGGCCACAAAAAAAGTGGGCAGCCATTGTTGAGCTCTACTAGACTCAGCAGTAACTACAACTCTACTGCTAAACAAATGGGGCCATGAAAGCTTGTTACAGAATAGGGGCAAAGAAAGCCATCAGAGAGACAGAACCTGATTTCACCACGTGCAACATGTTCTTGGATCAACATCAGATTTGTGGGACACGTTTAAAGTTTATGTCAAGTTTTGCCTCACAACCAAGGTTAGATGCTTCTACATCTGTTATTTACCTATAATTCCTTCTGATTTTAGGGAAAGGTTATGGGTAGGGTTAGGTTTAGGGTTAGGGATAAGGTTAGGGGCAAAATTTTCGTACAGGAATGTTGTTCCAGGGTCAACAAAATATATTGACCCAGGAACGCGTCTAACTCTGCAAAATCAGGATGTGCATCAGAGAGCGAGAGAGAGAAAAAAGAATATTCATTTACAGCACAAAACACAAATGTTAGACATACACATAAGCCACATATTATCTGATGTGAGACAGATGAACCAGAGAGCAACAGAGCTTGAGCATAAAAGAGATTCCCTTCCAGTAAAGACTCAGTAGGATAGTTCAAACCCTGCTCGCTGATGATTTCTGATCTATACCAGGTTCAAACAGAATCAACAGTTGTTCATAAAACACTTCGACTCACCTGGTTCCCTGCAGAAGGCTTCTTACACGTTGGATTGGTTTTCTGTTGAGCGCTGAAAGGAAATGTGTAAAAGGAGGGAAATCTCTTATCATGTTATTAATTTTGTGTTTCTGTCATTGCCATTTGTCGATAAAACCTTACTTTGCGAATCCGATAAAATCTTCATGGTTTGTGTTGATGTAAGAGAGCTGAATCTCTAGTGAGAGTAAAACCTGTTCGGTGAACAAACACACACATATGCACAACAAGATACAACACAAAACCATAATTTGTAATTAAAATGCTCATAATGTTGATTTCATTCATAACTAAACTGTCCCTGATAGTGATTCATTTGAGTGGTTGTGTGCAGGTTTCAGTCTGACCTGGTCTTTGGCTTGACTCTCTCGTTCTCGAATGTGTGTGGTCACTATTCTTTCAGTCTCCTCCCGTAGTTTTGGAAAGATCTCTAACTGAGG
The DNA here is from genome assembly GCA_036326025.1 of Chrosomus eos. Taxonomy (NCBI): domain Eukaryota; kingdom Metazoa; phylum Chordata; class Actinopteri; order Cypriniformes; family Leuciscidae; genus Chrosomus; species Chrosomus eos. The sequence continues at coordinate 20,500,252 of CM070829.1, forward strand.
ACATGCGCGCACACACACACACACACACACACACACACACACCACCACACACACACACACACACACACACAAACAAACATACACACACAAACAAACTAAATAAAAAACATTACCACCACCCTCTTTACTGGTTTAATTAAAGTTCCTCATCTTATTGTCCTTTGTGAAAAAGGAATGTTTTAAAATGTGTAATTACAAAGCTATTTAAACACATGGCTGTAGCGAGCAGGAAGAGAGCCGTGAGAGAGTGGCACGAGGCCGGTGGTGTGATTACTGCACCTGTGCGACGCACCATTCTCGTATCTCTCACGGAGGAGCGGAGGCATAAAGGAGGAGCGACGACAGTAGAGATACTCTATCTCTACTGTCTCTACTATCTCTAATACTCTAAATAATTTAATATTTTAAATAACATTTTTATATTTTAATTTACCATAAATGCTCCTCAGTACATACGGCAGTACACTGTACTTCAAAGAAAATATAAGATATATTAACTGGTAAGTACTACTTAAGTGGATCAAAAGCACTCATATTAAATGCTAAATGAATTTAATATAAATTTAAACCATAATACATTCTCATTTAATTGAAATAACATGCAAAATTAACGTCTAAAAAAATTACATCCAGTTCATCCTTAAATAATGCATATTTAAAGTGAACTATTTTTCATAAGGGGTGAACAAACCATCAGTGCATGTTACTCCAAAAATAAAAATGATTTGACATGGTGATCCTTAATCAAAATGTAATACCTTAATTTTCCTAAATGACTTTCCTTTTCCAGCTGATGTCAATAAGGTCGTGCAAACTATTGGAAAATTGCAAACTGCTATTAAGAGACTGTTTTAGCAAACTTTTGAAGGGGTCATCAGATGCCCATTTTCCACAAGTTGGTATGATTCTTTAGGGTCTTCATGTAAAGTTTGTAACATACTTCGGTTAAAATTCCTCAATGATTGTGTAAAACAACATGCTTTTTATCTACTCAAAAACAGCTCTGTTCACAGCGACCCGTTCGGTGCATGTCTCTTTAAATGATAATGAGCAAAGCTGACCCCACCCCTCTCTTCCGTGGGGCGTGTCGACACAAGACACCTAAAGTGATGCCTTGGCGGACAGTATATAAATGGCTTAGGGCGGAAATATGCTAATACGGGACAGTCCCTCAGAGGTTATGGGCAGAGCATGAGCAATATGACATCATATTGCTCAGAAAACCCAAACGGCTTGATTAGTGAGAGTGTTTAGGCTTTTTGAGGATTGAAAAAAAAGGAGGGAATTAGGTTTTTTTTATTGTATGGTGGTTGTGTCCACACACTGCAAAGACACATTTATATGCAAACACCATGGGCCCTATCTTGCACCCGGCGCAATTGACTTTGTACACCGACACATATATCATTCCTATTTTGCACCCGCGCAAAGCAGGCTTTTCCCTCCACAGACGCACGTCAGTAAACTAGGAAATGAACTTGCGCTCCCTGGGCGGGTCGGCGCAAAAAGGAGGCGTGTTTCGGCGCAAACATTCCCTAGTGCTATTTTGCACTTCCAGAAAACAATTCCGCCACTGACCAAAAAAAACCTAGTCTAAAGTCAGTGGCGCGTTGCGGGTTGTTAATAATGCTATTTTAAGAGCGCATGCTTGGATATAATGTAGCGGGTGCACAATGCGCATACACTTTGATTCTATCATCAACACAGATGCAGCAGTTTTTATTTTTGCAAATCATACATTATAACAAGGAAATATATTACCACACGAGGGAAATCATTGTGGTGTCCATGAAGATGTGAAAAAATAGGCATAAATCTAGCTTACACATTTACCCAAATTTTTCAGGCAAACTGTAGTAATGACGGATCAGAGCTGTTTACCCAATAGTGGCAAGACACATATGTATATAAGGACATCTCACAAATTAGTTTGTCCGTCTTGAACCAGGAAAAAAAAATCTGAAGACTGCGAAATCACCTTTACCATAATGTAAGTACATTAAAAACCTTACTCTTAACTTACCAGTTAGGTTGAGCTTTCTCATATTTTTTTCTATTGATTTGGGTGGGTTTGTCCCATCCCCAATGTCACTTCTCTTTCTTTTACTGCCCTGACGAGAACATCGATCTCCTCGGCTGTGAACCGATTCTGAAGCGCGCCTGGTAAATGCGCCATAATAATAACAATCCGCCTTGCAACATGTGCACCTGCTCTTAAAGGGTATGTTGGATGACACTCTGATTGGTTTATTTCACGTTACGCCCAAACCACACCTATGAATAATGAAGCTACTTCAGACCAACCCCTTTTAGATTTGCGCCAGACGCAAGAGGCATTTATCCCGCCGGGAAAATATCAACAGCGCCGGGATCCGCCCACAAAGTTACTTGCGCTTTGCGCTTTGACACTTGCGTTTCAGATCGTTAAAATAGGGCCCATAAAGTGAATTTTCCATCCGATAACCCCTTTAAAGTAAAAATAGGACACGCTGACTTTAATGGGAACATATACACTTTTGTAGCATTATATTATACTCCTTGACTTATATGTCTAAGTCCATTCACTCAGTATAAGAGTATGTTGTACCTTGTTGGTACACTGTTGTACTGTGTTGATGAGCTCCTGGATCACCATGTCTACACACTTGAGACACGGCCCTTTAAGTTTCACAATCTGTTTCTTCACTATGGCTTCAAATGCCATATCAGGTGTGAACAATCCTGTCCTGGATCAGCAAGAGAGGATAGAAAATGAAGTACAGTGAGAGATAACATAATATGAACTTGCATTCTGAATATGAATATAAATTTAAATGAATAAAAAGATTGAAAGGAAGGGATAAAGGAAGACATACAGAGAGGCACGATGTATGAAAATATAACCTGTTTATTTCTTTTAAGGTTAGCAAACATTTTAAGTTGAAGTTGACTGCCAAAATTTTACTGAGTGCCCTTTTAAATACGTTACTATATGTTTGTGACACATACCTGATGCCATGGATGTTTTTAATAGCGTAACTGATCTCCCTTCGTAACTCTTTCTCATCAAACTCCATCTGATGTAGTGCAACATAAACAGAACATCAGCATGAGCTCTGATTTCTGAGCTCTGAATGCCATTCGATTTTTTACTGTATTAATCAATTCAACTTTAACAAACTACCTTAACAAGCTCAAAGGGAAAACGCTCATGAAAGACTCGGTTGATTTTGGCTCCTCCTGAAAGCTGCACTGTGTCCACCTGATCCCCAGATCCCTCGATCCGCTTCTCAAAATCCAGCCCAAAGTGCTGTATCAACCTGGACAACAAATCAACAGCATGTGTTTGTGTGTGTGGCCTCTTCAGTTCTGGTCTTATCTACAATGTGTTTGTGTTTAGGCAGTAAACAAAAGTCTTGTTTATTGCAATATGGTAAAGACTAGTGTGTTTGCATTCATGTTTGTTTGCGGTTATCTGTGTGTGTATTTATTCTCTGAATTAGAGTGAGTTTATGTGTGTGTGAACCCACTGCATTAAGGCCTTGGTCTTGCGTGAGGGGTCATCTGGGTTCAAATACTTGTACTCTTCTGCCTCCTTATCCAGCGAGAGTAGCTGAGTCTGTAATTGACTACGTAACGCTGGTAATGTGTCACGGATGTGGTTGGTAAGTTGCTAGGGAGACAAAAAAAGAGAAGAAATACAATTAAAGCTATCATTTCCATCTGTGGGCTCTCATGTATTTCACACATGTGGTACTTCTTGTAATGTTCTGTGTCTTGTCACCTGATTGAGGAGCCTCTGTAAGTACGGAGTGCCCATGCAGTCTGCCATGTGTCGGTATGCAGGATGTGACTTGAAGAACCGTTTCTCTGCAGCCAGAGCTGCACTGATGTCCTTTTTGCCCTCTATGTCCTTCTGACCACGGTTTACCACACCAATATAACCTGTAGCCACAACATTTTCTTTCTTTCAGATACATTATTTTACAATGATGGCGCCTCTTTGTTTTAGAGAAAAGTCATTAAGATAATTATCTTGTAGAGCCTGCTGTAAAAAAATGTGACCTCATTATTTCAAATTGAAATAGCTAACAGGATACTGAACTTTCTTTGTTTTGCATTGGAGTACCAACCAATTTACACGTATTTACATTTGAATGGGTTGCATAGAATAATTTTTTTTAAACAATTTTGCTTTAATGGAACTAAAACATCACACTTATAACATCATGTGATGTGATGTAGTTTTCTAAAATGGTTTTGCATTTGATGTCCATACACTTCTTTCGGTCTTATCCTGGGAAATTTCTTTTTTTACACACAATGGTAAGATTATATCACAGTTTTTATTAGTATTACATTTTGTCTACACAAGCCGCGGTGATTCTAAACTAGGAGGCCTCAGCAACCTCTCAAATGAATTAAAATAAGACAACTTGTTGAAAAAAGGTGTTGTTTTTTTTTCACACCCTAAACAACTTTTTTCTTCTTTGAAGAACTAGAATCGCTTAATTTTAAATGTGTGATTTGTAGACCTGGAAAAAATTAATAAAGTCTTAAAACACCATGGGGATTTTTCATAAAGAATACATAGTTTCCTAGTTATGCCTATATATATATATATATATATATATACAGGGCTTGACATTAACTTTTTTGCTCACTAGCCAATGTGGCTAGTGGTTTTCCAAAATTACTAGTCACGCAGCATTTTTACTAGCCACATTTTTGTTGTTAAAAAATTACGTTTTATATGATTAAAGTTGACAACGGGGCTTAAAACGTACTAATATCATTATCTCTGATAAGGTTGTATGTAAAGTTTTGCATCAGTTTTTTTTTTATCAGTAAATACTGTAATACAGAGTAGAACAATTATCTGCATTAGAAACAACGAGCAAAGAATAAATGATTTTTTCTAAGAAAAAAATCCACAATTAAGGCAACATGATTACATTTTTATATAGGCCTATGGCCGTTTTGGGGACTTTGGATTGTGTGTTTTGCATCTGCATTTCCTCAGAGCTCTGACTGGTTTAATAATTATCATCATGAAGCTCTGGTAGCTCTGAGTAACTGGAGATATGTCCACCTGAAACAAGTATAGGCCTACAGGTCTTCATTTGCCAGATTATTCCCACAAACGCATCTCCTGCTTTCTTTCATGGCATGATTAATTTATTAAAACATAGAATTAACTCTGGAAAGATAGTTGTGATACGTGACATGGGCAGTCCTGCTAGTAGTTATACACCGTGTCCCTTAATCACTAAGAGAATTTTTTCTTTATCGCAGCTCTACCTTTTCTCTTTATCTCGTTCTCCTGCGCATTTTTTCTACGCACTGCTCGGCCACGCACACTCACGCACTGACTGAACGCTGTGTGTGTGTGTGTGTGTGTGTGTGTGTGTGTGTGTGTGTGTGTGTGTGTGTGTGTGTGTGTGTGTGTGTGTGTGTGTGTGTGTGTGTGTGTGTGTGTGTGTGTGTGTGTGTGTGTGTGTGTGTGTGTGTGTGTATGCGACCAGCAGTCGCGTGTGATGATGACAGAGATCGTACCATCAGGTTAAAATCAGGCGGGAGGCTGATATACAGGTTTGAGGGACTGTGGCTGCACTGTGACAGATTCAACTTTATATTGGCGTTTGACAAAAGTCTGGAAGTCATATTTGGCGCGCGCACCCTCGCGCAGCGGCACTGCAGGAGAGCTTGAGACGCGCCTGTGGTCTGGATTCTCCTGCTATTAAAAAAGATCACTTTATCATCGCTGCCGCTGGTTAAGTTGATAATTAAGGGCAGACTAAAACAGCCCTCAGTCCGACAGCCAGTCCGCGTGTTTTGTTATTTCAGATGCCTTTTTGACAAGACTACAATTTTTCAACACGCCAAAGTGGCTAGTGGGAGTGACTGTGTTACCCGCCACGGGTGAAATCCACCCGCATTTGGCGGGTTGGCGGGTGTTAATGTCAAGCCCTGTATATATATATATATATATATATATATATATATATATATATATATATATATATATATATATATATATATATATATATATTCTCTAAAATATTTTATTGGGTAGAAATTGTGAGATTTTTTTTTTTTTTTTTTATTTACTCGTCCTTATACCTTAAACAGTAATTCATGAACAACTGTCATGTAACATTCATGTGAATTAATTGGTTAAAAAGATGGGGAATGGGAGAGATGGGATGCCTAAGTACAGTCAGCTGCTAAAACTTCAGGATTTCTGAAATGTAATTATATTAATTATAATTGTTTTAGATATTATTTGAATATATGGACATGGCTAGTATCTGTAATTCAAAAAAAAAAAAACATTTTGAAAACAAATCATGACAGAGGATGTACCAAAGAATTTTTTTATATTTTTGTTGAGGACTATTGTTGTGGACAATGGGATGCCTTGAATCAAAAAGGTTGAGAAAAAAGCATAAGCTCAGCTCTGTTATGGAAAAAAAATATCTAGAACTTTAGACTTGAGGTGGTAAAATTTGATTTCTTGTTCAGCAGTATTGTGTGACCCAACAAAAATGCAAAAGTCAAGGTCCTAAAACTATAAGTCAGACTGTATCCGATCTGCATAAATGACGAATAGGATTTCTAGAGTGTCTTAACCCTCGTCCATGGCTGGACTTCTGTGTGTCTAATGCATTAAGGCAGCAACAGGAAGCATGAAGACTCTGCACCTGGCCCTGTTTTAGCCACTACAGCCTACAGCAGACTTGCTTGGCAGTGGCCCAGGTCTTAGACCAAACTGCACAGACCTCTACCTCTACATTTCTACATGTGTGCTGTACCTCTGCGAAGTGGCAGTAACCTGTTCTCCAGCACGTCCCTGACATCTGTGCCCTTGTCCACCAGATCCAGCTTAGTGATCACGCCAATGGTGCGATGGCCTGACAGGAAGATCACGCAAAGCAGGAAGAAAAACAAAAAGGAAAAACATTATGATGATGTGAATGGGCCAAAAGGGGATATAACTGAGGACAGATTTGAACCATAATCGTTCTTTCTCACTCACCCTGCGGATCCACGTCTTTGGCCAGTTTAAGAGCATCGGAGTTAGCCAGATCCATGTTAGCGGGTGTGACAGCAAGGATGAGACAATTCTCTCTGCAGATGAACTGCATGATCATGTCTCTGATCTGGTATTCAATGTCAGGAGGTTGATCTCCCACTGGTACTTTAGTTATGCCTGGAAGATCTATCAGAGTCAAGTTCAAAACTGCAGAAAGAAAATGAGAAAAACAAAGACAGAGATATTTGGCCAAAGATACTCCTAGGAAAGAAAAAAAATCTCTCCAAGGCATGGACAACATTAAAAGGAGAGCAAATATACCTTTACTGTTGTTTTTTTTATATAATTAATTCATACTTTTATTCAGCAAGGACACATTAAACTGATTTTTTTTATCAAAAAGTAAAGAAATGTATAAATGTAACAAAAGATTTATATTCCAAATAAATGCTTTTGAACATTCTATTCATCTAAGATTACAGAAAAAAAAAGTATCATGGTTTCCACAAAAATATTAAGCAGCACTGTTTATTATCAACTGTTTTCAACAATGGTAATAATGAAATGTTTCTTGAGCAGCAAATCAGCTGCTGAATATTCAGCTTTGCCATCACAGCAAAAAAGTTACATTGTAAAATACATTAAAGTATAACTGTTTTAATATGTTTTTGATTAAAATAAATGCAGCCTTGTTGAGCATAAGTGCGTTAATGTACATTAATGAATTACTTGTTTTCTGACAATAATACCATTTGGAGAGTAGACACGAAGGTTGATGGGAATGGAGGATATGCCCTTATTTGTTCCCGTGACTCTGTCTGTCTCTGCTTCAATCTCCAGTCGGACATCATCAAAGTCTGTAAACTTCTTTCCTTTACAGTGCAGAAACTCTGCATGCTCTGTAGTGGAGAACGGAAAGCACGAATTAGAAAAGTATAAGATGATAGGGCCTTAAGGAACTGACAGCTCAACAGTTTGTAATTCATGAAATTCAAAGATTTGTCAGTTCTCCACTCTCCAACAAGACTGATTTTAATCTTAACAGAGGAGACACTGACCTCTAGTGCTCAATGCACATACTCCATAGAACACAAGATATAGGCTATTTTTTCGAAGTAGACATGAAAACCAAAGACTCAGACTAGGACGGATTATAAAATTAACCGTATAGAATATTATTACCAAAAGGGATTTGATAAATTAAAATTGAAAGTTAATTATTTTAAATTTCTAGGTGTAATATTGAAACCCCAATTTAAGTTTATCGACATATTTAAAAAAGGTTCAAAACTATTTTTAACTGCTTTTGTATGGTTAGACCGTATACCCATTGAAGTAGCCAAATGTTCTATGTGTGCAATGATTGTGTGATAATTTGATGTCAGTGTATGTTTATACAAACGGAAACAGTTTTACTTTGTGTTTTTGAAAAGTTTTTTAGGTCCATAGTAAAAGCCCAACCAAAATGTGTGTGCATGTGAGTATCACTCATACCTGTAGTTGAACTGATGAGCTGAAGGACAAGTGGTCTCCTTGTAACAATTCCTGATCCTCTAGGCAGGAAATTTCTGAGAATATAGCATTGATCATTATGTCAAAAAAAAAAAAAAAATTCACTCATGAGTTTGTGCAAGCAAAAATACAATTCTCCTTCCATACACATAAAACTTCCGCCACATGATACACGGACAGAGTCCCTTGTCTGAGGCAGAGTGCCAGAGACTCTGTCATTGCATACTTGGATTAGTCCAGTTTTACAGTGAAACCATAAACCTTGTCCCACCTCCTCACACCCTTCATGACCCTCATACTCTGATATTTATGGCACGTTTTCACACAACTTATACTGGCCTGCACATTTACACATGAGTTGTGGAGGGTGAATTTAGCCTTAAATAACCAGAAAGTAGTCAATTCATAACCCAGTCAAGTTCATTTTCACTATCAATTTATAGTGCTCTCTATAAATAAAACAGTCCAGATGAGGAACTGCAGCTGGATCACTAATATTCTTTATGGGTGATGTAAAAATACCTCCTACTACCCCTGTTTAAAGTGCAGAGAAATATCTAAATAACCCAAATCTTACTTTGATTACCCCAAAAAGGTGTCAACACCATCATAGTTTTTCAGATCATGGCTGATTCAATGATGAGGACCTATTTGTCTAAACTATTTCGATTTTTGTTCTTTATCCAATCTATTTCGAAACATGCAACAATACAATGATGGGAAAAGTTTGACTTTTCCATGGAAAATGTGTTTTCCACTTGGTCTGATAAATCTCAGGCTTGAAATGAAGTGTGCACAGATCTAAAACAGAACTATTTCCCAAAATAGAGGGGAAAGTCCCACTGGATTAGACCTAGTTAAAGGCATCCAGGGAGGAGGCCAGAATGAAGGTAGAAGCTGCATAAAGTGTATAGCATAGACTGCTGCAGTGATGACGTATTTGTATAGGCCAACCCGGAAGTTAACATCACCCTGGTTCCCTCGACAAAAACGCGACAGGATTTTCCATTGGCTTTTGGACTATTGCAGATTTGGATTATTGGCTCTATGACAAACAAACAAACAAAAAGCTAATTGAAGGCTATAAATAAACCATAGTCACCTGACTTCAACATCACCTGGTTAAGCTTCTGACAACTCTTTCAGTCTTTATTACAAAAACATTTTCACTGGAAATTTAAGATAGAATAGTTTGCAAGAGCGCAATTTATAAACACAAAGAGGCTTTAAGAGCGGACTTGTCAGTAGATGAGTTCTCCTGTTCATATTTAATATCCCCAAAAAACTCCTGTAGTCCCATTTAGCCTCTTATTAGCCTTTTTCAAGACAAGTAAAACCTTTAAAGGACTGAAAACCTACTGACTTCAGGATGATGGAACTGGGTCACTCATTTACGGGTTTTGGCCTACAAAAATACATCATCCCTGCAGCACTGCTACTAGGCTACAGATAAAAAAAGAAAATCATCATAGTCAACTGCATCATCATACTTTCACATACTGGTGTTAGTGGTTGCTAAGGCGACTATTAGTATTGTTCATAATGAGGGTTTGGCATTTGTATAAACCACTAACCCCTAAGTAAAGGCCCTGATATACTTTAAGGAAAAATCAAAGAACAAAATGATGAGACATAATTTTGAACAAAATCAGGTTAAAACGAAGTTCTTTGGAGTTAGGGTTAGGGTAGACTCGAAACAGCTTGCTAAAGCGAACTTTCCAGAAAAGTTTGCGCCGGAAAAGAACTTCGCCATGAGTATATCGGGGCCTTAAGTATTGAATGTATTTTAGCCATGAAACTACAGTATATGAACAAGCCAGCCTGTGGTATTTAGCTTGAACTTTCACCTAGGCAGTGACTCATCTGTGCGTTTGACACATGGCTCACTCTTCTACAACAATGTCCTTTACATTCCCAGTCATTCCCAATACTTACCCTTGACCTCCACTTTCTAACCCCTTAACAAAGACCCTCTTGACTCAACTGCTGCAGCCTCATCTTCTCCCCCTTGTCCTTGCTTTCTTCTTCACTATCTGCTTATTTCACCCTGTCCCTCCCCCAGTACCCAGCATGCATTACTGTAGTAAACAGACACAGTAATGTTGAATAGAGCATTGCCTATGTGTAACATTGCATTAATCTTTACACATTTCAGCGGGTGTTTAAGTAAGCATTTCAATATTGATTAAAGCACTAGCTCAAGCAAAAAGTAACATTCTGGCATTATTCTGTTAAGCTCCAAAACTGGCAAAAAGCACCATAAAAAAGCACGGCCTGTGTGGTAGTAGAAGAAGTGGAGACTGAGGTAGATTGGGAGCCAGGGCGGAGCAGACAAAGTTGGTGACCAGGGTGGAGCCAGCTGGGCAGGTGCGCAGCTGAAGACCACCAAGGCGGAGCAGGCAGAGCTGAAGACCATTTCAGTGGAGCTGGCGGAACTAGAAATCCCCACGGCAGGGCAGACAGAGCCGAAGAGCACTTCAGCAGAGTAGGCGAAACTGTAGACCCCCACAGTGAAGCAAGTAGAGCTGAAGACCACAACGGTGGAGCTAGTGGGGCTGATGACCACCATGGCGAAACAGGCAGAGCTAGAGACCACCGCAGCGGCTCTGACAGAACTAAAAAAGAGAGGTTAGAAACGGCTGGCCATCACAGTGAGTTCATGGATGACCTCCGTGGTCGAAGGTCAGGGATGATCTCTGTGGTCATGTCAGAATCAATAGAGTGTATAGGTGACTCATAATCAGCCTCCGTCAGTTTTGAAAGCTTTGGGACAGCCTTAGTTGCTTCAGGTGCGGCGGCCATGACGGCTAGAGACTCTGGAGTGGCAGCCCTGTGAAGAGGCTCTGGCGTGGCGGCCATGTTAAAACTAATATTTTTGAATAAATAAATAACTTAGCTATTCTCTATTGCTTTCTCAAAACTTTGTATTGCTGCTCTTTTTGTGTTACTTTAATGTTCTCCTCTGGATGAATCACTTGTTGTGTTGTAGTGTTGCTCATTTGTTTGTCACTTTTTTACTGACACTTTTTCAAAGTGTCTGCTAAAATTATAAATGTATATATAATGTAAACCGGTGTGACAGCCTGGAAAATTCCTCAAAAAAAAAAAAGATTACAAATACATCAGCAACATTTTATTTCTGCATGTCATCTACAAGTCATGTAATAATCAACTACATCCACTACTAACCCAAGCACTACACTCCCTCTATCAGTGATATCAGTGATATCCCATTTCACTAACCCATTTCTCCAGGCATCTCTGGTGTTCCACTGACTGGCAGTGATACTGAGATCACAGATGGCTGAGGGTGCAGTGTTCTCCATTCATATATAACCCATTGCTATGGATACACATACAGTACTAATTTTTTGCTGTGCATGAGCTCTAAGTAGGCCATCATATGACTGCACTGCATACATTCATTCTGGTGCATAAATGAAAACCATTTGCAACTCATTGTACAGTATTTCAGCTGATCAATTTAGATTAAAAACAGAGGCAGACCACATAACTTATTATATTGTCAGGTCAGGTGTTATGAAGCATGGAGAAACATGATTTTGATTTGAGTAATAGCCAAGGTCATGGTTTTGATTCCCATGGAATGCAAGAACTGATAGAAATAAATTAAAGTGCCCCTATTACGCTTTTTTTCAAATATTATCTTTCATGCAGTGTGTAATATAGCTGTTTGTAAATGTAAAAGTGCACGACAAACAAAGTTAGTGTCTCCAAATAGAAACAATCGATTCTGAAGTGCCGAAATGAGTCTCACCTTCTTTTAGATACCTACATAACAATGTAAGAAATTTGCATAATAACAGCCTATGGTCTTCATTGGCTGCCCACGAACAATGTCTACTTTGACCCTCAAACACAGTAGTTGAAGCTGAGGAAAAGTTTGGTTCATGTTTTGATGCTGTTTTCAGAGCTGTGAATCCAGTTTGATGCACTTCAAAAGGATGAGGACTCACTCTGGAATTGATATTTCCGGAAAACAGACACCATAATTCGCATCACTGTTTATGAAACACTGAAGAAGAGCTGAAATTCAGATATGGTAATAGGCAGGGGGTTTTTTTTTTCGACACGTGCTGTAAGCGGTAGACCCAGGGTTCAGGGTTCTGGCTTCGCCCTCAGAGCTTTCCGGCACCTACGTGGATGTTATGGATGCACCTATGTTGTGGTTATGTGCAATGTACATTATAAAAAAATTGAAGTGTTTTTTTTTTTTTTTTACTTTGAGTGCATGTAAACCTATTGTAGCAGACCTCCCAAACAAAATTAGGAATCTTTAAAATGGCATAATAGGGGCACTTTAAAGTCGCATGGGATAAAACTGTCTGGCAAATGCATAAATGTAAACTGTGGGTTTGTAGCATTCTTCTAGTCTAACTCAAACAGTAGAGCATGGCCCAAGAAATGTCAAGGTCATTGGTTTGAATCCCAGGGAATTTAATTTGAGATGTAGGCATTGCACTCAAAAAATGAATATGAGCTTTAAGTTGATTGTGGAGGGGCGGGGTTTAAACATAATAAATGATTAGAAAAGTTTAGCATACATTATCAGAGAGAAGTCTGTCATTTTGGCAGGAAGATCAAGTCATGACATTTTAATTAAAGTTTACGGAGCCAAAAAATGTAAAAAAAGAAAAAAAAGAAAAAAAAGAAACGTATACATGGATGAATTATTTACAATAAGATCAATGACATGCATAGGGTAGATTTTTAATTTCGTGCTGACTTTAAGTATGATTTAAGGGTGGTCTAAGTACAGTGCACTTTAAGTATGCGGTTTAAACTTGTATTATACATGTATTCCACATATTTGTGGCTGTAAAAAATCATAAAAAGCAACCGTAGCATAATGCAATGACCAGGGGTTGTAGCTGCCCTATAATGTGTCATCAAGTGTGTAGTTATCTTCATCATCATTTAGTGCAACTTTCACTTTTCTAAGGTATTCATTACTTTTTCCAAGTCCTTTTGAAAAGGGGAACATGCAACATCTTAGTGTGTTTTTACACTTTCAGGGATGTTTGAATTTTGACATACAGTATGTGATTGCATATGTGAAGTGGGTCAACATGTTCTAAACAACATAAAATTTGCTATACAGAATTCAAGAGTCATTAAAAATAGCAGCCTGTCTATCAAAACAGAGTAAACTGGGTTTCCACTAACTGCCTGAAAGCATGATGCCTCACACACTGACTGGGATTTTGGTCAGAATGCTTGAGTGCCTCCGTCTCCGATAAGCAATGAATCCTGTTCTCAGTCAGACACACTTATCTTAGGCTCTATTCAGTTCACCTCAGCTCACCAAACTGATATGCACTGAGCAAACAATAGCTTTCACTAACAATCACAGCTTCCTGTTGGACAAGCCCAGTCTTTCCATGCGGAAACCAGCGTGCAAAGAGAAGATCCTGTGAGGTTCTCTTGTGCAAGGAAAATAAAAGATGATTAAAGACTTGAAACTGTACGCCTTAAAGAGACTCTTAAAATAGTTTCATAATAGTTTAAAAGTTTGGGGTCTGAAAGATTTGTTTGTTTTGAAGGTATCGCTTATGCTCAAAACTACAGTAAAAACAGTAACAGCATAAAATATTAATACAATTAGAATAACTGATTTCTATTGTAACATATTTTTACTATGTCACATATTAAGTCACATGATCCTTCCAAAATTATTCTAATATGCTGATTATGTGCTTAAGAAACATTTATTATTATTATCAATGTTAAAAAAGTTGTGCTAATTAACAGGTTGCGAACTACGGGGGAGCTAGGGGGAGCTCGGCTCCGCTTAATAAGACATGGGCTCCCCTGAAAAAGTGATTTGTGAAATTTTTCGGGGGTCTCAAAAAATATTGACTGTTTTATTTTCACGTGCAATTTCAGTTTCTTGTAATGTGATCATCGTGGAGTATTATGTGTAAAGTAGCAAAAATATCATTCATTCATGCATGACAGCGATTTAAATCTAATTCACTTCAATAAAGATAACTATATGCTATTCTTGTCATGAGCATCAAGGTGTGGTGGCGCTGCGGTGAAACTTCCAATCATGTTTAGTACAGTACATGTTAACTCAAAGATTCATAGAAAAATATAAACGTTGGAGGCCATTGATCTGCACGCGAGGTCCTTGAAATCCATTCTGTGTTAAAGGGTTAGTTCACCAAAAAATGAAAATTCTGTCAGTAATTACTCTCCCTCATGTCGTTCCAACCCCGTAAGACCTTCGTTCATCTTCGGAACACAAATTAAGATATTTGTGATTAAATCTGAGAGCTGGATCACTCCATAGGCTTCTAAGGGATTGAAACTTGCCACCCCCGAAAAGTTATTAAAGAAATTGTTAAAATACTCCAAGTGACTACAGTGGCTCAATCTTAAGTTTATCAAACGACGAGAATATTTTTTGCGCGCAAAAAAACACAAAAATAACGACTTTATTCAACCATCTCTTCTCTTCCACGTCTTTCTCCTAAGCTGTTGACGTAGTGTAACAGCGCAGCACTTGTGGGTTCTACGTCACACGTAGGCTCACCATTGGCCGACGCTGGTCATGTGTGTGATGCGTGTGACATTCAACCAGAAGCGTTGCGCAATAACCCTACTTGAAATCTCGAGGCCCAAAGAGAAGGAAATTAATACTTGAATAAAGTCGTTATTTTACGGGGTTGGAACGACATGAGAGTGAGTAATAACTGACAGAATTTTCATTTTTGGGTGAACTATCCCTTTAAGGTAAGGCATGTTATTCCCAATTATGGGTTGTGGCTGGGTTGTTATAGGTCTGCGTGACTCTCGATGTCTTAGGCCTAATTGAACAGAGGAATTAGGTTATGATTATGATCAATTTGTTTAAGGATTTATTAATGTTTGATGAAGAGAAGGAACAAATGAAAAGAAACATGACCCCATACTTTTGAACAATATAGAGTGTGTGCGTGCGTGCGTCGGTGCGTGCGTTATTTTACACTTAACATATTTCACTTAATTTGCGGTTTTAATATGATCACAAGTTTTAAGTTCAAAGGGTTGCAGAAGAAACCAGATAGTACATCAAGAGATCAATAAAAAAAAGGTATTCCTTTTGAAATGACTGCCTTTAAAAAACAAATGACAATAAGCGACCAAATTATCAGACTCAGAAAAATATTAATCTTTTAAGAAAATTAAGAAAAAGAAGTGTTTCTGTCTCATTTAAATACGGTCTTAAATTCTCTAATATCAGATCGCCAGCTTGTTCTCATGATCAGTCCAGAGAAAATGAAGTAAATCTTCAGATTCTCCATGGCTCGGGGACTTTGGCTTGGCAGGCCATTAGACAGATGGAGGAAGAGGTAGTGACTGCTCCCGACTACAGATGAGAGTGTGACCATCTGCACCTGCTTCAGCTATACACTTCAGTGCCTCTGCCGAAAAGTGACTCGATTCAACCCCACTAGCCAATTAATCAGTCAATTCTGAGATTATCGCCATCAGCCACATGGGCATATTTGTATCCATTTCTTTTGTTAGGATTTTGAAATTTCTATATCATACTTAAGTCACCCTGACTCCACCAACCACCCATTGATTTCAGCTTGTTATTGAAACCCTACATTGGTTTGACCAATAATAATGGCATTAATAACGTCTGAGCAATTCCCTGATATGTTGAACTGGCTGAGCTATTAATTATAATACACAGCTATCTAGACAGTGCCCAGTTATGATGGTGCCATACCTGCCCACAAAATTTTCCAGGACAGAGCTTTTGCCCGCGCTCTGCCCCCCGACCACCGCGATCTGCGGCAGGTCCAGGTCGCAGCTCTGTCCGATGGCACTGAAGGCGTCCTGCAGGCGGTTCACCAGCGGGATGAGATCCTCCATCCCCCGGTTGCCCATGGTAACGGAGCCGCAAGAATGCGGCGTGTGAATCACTGGGCTCAGCAAACCTTTGTTATACATATAACAAAAAATATTAAAATTGAGAGAGAGAGAAACAACTTGCCGAATTTAAATAAGCTCAGTTTTTATCCAGACATAACTTTAGTATCTTAATCGATTATTGTTGACATACCAATATTACAATCATACTGCGTTACTTAACGATATAAAGTTTTGTCTTTACAAAGTGTAATGAACATAAAAAATCAGTTAACTTTGTAAATTTAACGTAATTACCTGTTGTTCGTTTTTCCGAGCGTTGGTCCTCCTGACAGACGGAGCAGTTCAGAGTAACGGCGCTCGTGTACAGGACACTGAGCAGTGACTGAACTTAAAAACACACACCCCTTTCAATACACGACGAACCGAAAGAAACTATAAGGTAATATATAAAGAAACCAAATCAAATATCTTCACTGAAACACGCCGTTTTTATCATCGTAATAATATATAATGCCCTGAAATCAACTTGTGTTGAAACCTGACAGCCAACTGTTCGTTTTTCGCATGCGCGTGGTCGCGCTGACGCCACTCCTCTAGGGGAAGGGGAATATAAAGATACAGATTTGGTGCTACTCAACAGTATGCTCTTTTTGCTTATTATTGCTTGTTATTAATGTATGAGGAACAAAAAAATAATAATAATCAGAATTCAGTGATAAGGAAAAATGCAGAGTGACGTACCAACAGTGGCGTGCGGCGCGTGCTTGCGACCCTGCCCATTTGCTAAATGCTTTCACAATCTAGAAACGATAGACCATAATGAATACAAAAACCTGTATGTATTCATTATATATATACACAATTTCAAACATACATGTGAAGTGGTATAAATAGAGCTGAATATAACATTAGCAACTAGGACATTTATGCACATCTAGGTAGTAGCTAATACTACTCGTTTACTTTAGTTTTTTTTATGGCTTTTCACCCCTTGATAGGACAGTGAATGCCACTGCAGGGTGCTGCATCCACCCTCATGTCAGAACAGTAGACTCATCCAGTAAAAATAACTGTGCACAGCCATTATAGGGTTGCCAGATAGTTTGATTCAGTAAAAAAAAAACACTAGTGAATTTCTCTTTACACAGCAGTAGCCTACATTTAATTTATATTTTTGTCAACCAGTAAAAATGTCCTAACATAAATGTCAAAGAATTTATGATTATTTGATTATTTCTGTTTCAGGACTATTACAATTCTTCTTTGTTTGAACATGAAACAAATAAAGCAAGATAAAATGTACTGACATAATAAGGGAGTCTTATTATTATCTGAACATAAAGTGTAGTCGCTATATTGCTATTATTTGTCGATAGCAATCAATAGAGATTGTTGGTATTTTAACACGTTCAAATACTTTTGAACATTTGAAATACTATTTTGGTGTTTTCTTTAAAAGCAGTGGAAGAGAATGGTAACATCTATCATAAAATTATACTGATGTGTGCGGATAAATAATTTATAATAAATGCTGCAACATTTCATAATAAAATTCATGGCGACTTTAACGATCATTCAGATGATCTCCTCCTTTCTAAGTAGACGTTTTGTTGTTTTCCACAATAGGCCATACGACATTCACTATATGCCAACACAAGACGGACTGGAAAAATTCCTTGAAAATGAAAATACAATCAGTTACAAATTATAAATATCTTGGCATTGTGATTGACCATACGCTTAAATGGGATCTGTGGTCTGACCTCATCAGCACTAAGACACAACAAAGAATGTACTTTTTAAAGAAACTGTCATCTTTTAATGTCCACAACAAAATGCTGCAGATGTTTTATTGTTCTTTTATTGAAAGTGTTTTGGCCTTCTGCATCATTTGCTGGTTTGGTAATACTACTGAGGCACAGAAAAAGTCAGTAAGAAAAACAGTAACAACGGCCAGTAAAATTAGGGATCAAGTTACCAAGTATGGAATGCATACTTGATCCCATTTACAGGGAAAGAGTAATGAACAAGGCAAAAATTGTGGGAGACAAGAGGCCTTGCCTCTTCATTCGAATAGCTGCCATCTGGGCGACGATATTGCCTCCCTCTATTTACCAAAAATAGATCAAAATCTTCATTTGTGCCTCAAGCAATTAATTTTTTAAACATGTAAGTTAAATAGGGAGGATACTCAGCTGGTCTGGTATGCCTAATTTAATCAGTAGTAATGTGCAGGGTAAGGGGAATTATGTGTTAAGCGTATTAGTATGTGTCTACCAATATGTTTGAAAGGTTCTCTTTGTGGTGTATGATGCATGTTGTAATGCCGACTTGATAGTCCTGCAAACAAATTTCCCTACGGGGACAAATAAAGAAGAACTTAAATGATGCGCACAAGTGAAATAAGCCATTTATTTTCTCTCTCCACACCTTTAGATGACTTTAAGGTCATTCAGCATTGCAGTAATGTCTATTTGAGGCACACATGGTGCAGACTGGGTGTTTGCACGTAGAGTCTTCTGTAGGTCTTTTGCTGTCTGCTGTAATGTTTGTGGAACGCTGTGAGGTTTGTGTTCCTCTCCTGCACTTCTGCAACACAGTAGCACCTCGTTGACTTCCCCCTCGATTCCACGAGAGAACACACGCGGGAACACGGCTTGAACACGTTCAAGAACTGACTTCCTGAGAGCCGAGTCTCGACACACAAGGTTCAACATAAATAGTCCTGTGGGATGGGAAAAAGTAAGATTGATTATGGAAACAACCACTTATTACAGCACAAATGTATATTTGACTAACTATCTCAAAATCAGAACTTTTCAAAACTTCTTTTAGTGCTTGCCTCGAGGGGTTAATAAGCTGTACACGTTCTTCAGAAGTGATGTTTCTACAAAGGCAGATGGAGGGCAGCTCATGCCCAGGGTCGTGTCTTTACTGTCAACGTCAAACATGATGACATCAAAAGAATGTCCCCCTATAAAGAGTGCAGAAAAATGTAATATATTTTAGAAGGAACAGGTTGTTTTGAGCAAAGCAGCTAAAACCCAAATCCACCTCCATGTCTTCTCCATAAAATAGATGACCAATAGGCCATTGAATATTTTTGTGGAAAACAGGGGGCCTTAAACGAATCAAAAAGGTTTAGAATTACGAGTCTAGATGATCTCTCACCCTGGCTCTCCAGTGTTTTGATGTGCTCCAATCCGTCTCCAAGTATAACTTTCAGCCTTTTGTCGATCTGAAATCCAAACCAGGTCTGAGCCACTTCGAGCACTGCTGGGTCCAGTTCAACTACTTCCACCCGTGCACAAGGCACAAAGTCATGAAGAAACTGGGGCAGACCCCCGCCACCTAGTCCCACCAGTAACACGGACACTGGGTGATCTGTTGGAGAAATGTGACCGACTAATCAGAACAGACTTTTTTGTGAATTATGCATATCGTTGAGGGGGACTGACATTCATCACCATAATAGTGGTTCATAAGATTCATGCTCTTTATTGCAGTGTTCTGAACTCATAAAATAGCTTTGTGCGAGGAACAGATCCAAAATCTACTAGTTATCAATTACCAAAGCTATCTGACATTCAATTTACAGCAAAATGGCATCGGTTCTCACTCACATTTTCACGGCAGTAATCTAACATGCTGTGCCATTCTGTGAATTCTGGGTACAGGCTAGACGCAAGATTTAGGGAAGGGCAAATTTATCAGTGAACATTATGCAATAAAGCATTATTGAGCGCTACTAAAATACAAAAATGTTCACGTTTCTAACTAACGTGAGCATTTAGGGGTGAGAAGTGTGGTGGAATCTGTGTATATGAATACTGTGATAGTTATAGTACTTGAGTTCTCCCAATACATTGCAGGCGGTGTTATATGCAAATTAGTGTGAAGTGCTACTGTGTATGTTTCTTATGTTTTCAGATTTTGTTTATGATGGATTTTTTTGTATTTATTATCTTTTGGGGAAATTTGTCATGTATAAATTATATTTACTATAGTTTTTAATAGTAAGCAATCAGTTGATTTAGGTCTAGAATGTAATGTTTTTTCATGTAAACCATTTTTGCATACCGGTATAAATGTACAGTATAGCCTACATAGATATTCACTATATTTGTTTTCATAGGCTTTATATTACACATTGTTTGGAGAACAACATTGTTAAAAATAATGGTTTAAAAATAATTTCTAAACACATCTTGTGGATTCATTTTATAATAAAAAGCATGATTATTTTAGGCTTTTTTATAGCCCCCCTGACTATGAACCGTCATTCATCGACAAGAGCTGCATAACAATTCTTCCAAAATTTCTACTTCTGTTAAAAAAATAACAGCATATGGAACAGCCTGAGGGTGTATAGCCATTATAACTGAATTTTTGAGGGTGTGAACTATTCTTTTCTATTCTTTTGGCAAAATTGCCAACAGAACTACAAAAATAATAATGATACATTTCAAACTCATTTTTCAAAAGAACCAACATTACACATGTAAAAGAAATGAATAATTTAAATTTTATTTATATTATAATTGATAATAATCGGAAATGTTCCCTAAGCACCAAATCATCATATTAGAATGATTTCTGAATGATCATGTGACACTGAAGACTGGAGTAATGATGCTGAAAAATCACAGGAATAAACAACATTTTAAAATAGAAAACAGTTATTTTGTAATAATATTTGATAATATTACTGTTTTTACAGTATTTCTGATCAAATAAATGCAGGCTTGATGAGACTTCTTTTCAAAATCATTGTTAAAATCTTATTGACCACAAACTTTTGAATGGTAGTGTCTACTTCAGGACTTAGCCAGGATATAATGAATTATTTTAACATCAAATAAAGTACACACTTTAATTAAAAAGGATAACGATACAACCCTTTCCAAATCTAAACGCTTCAAACTTGTTCTAAGCTTTTTAATGTTGGTACACTTACCTTTATTATTGATTGCATCCATTCCTAGCATGGCAAAACCAGCTACCATGACTTCATGGTGTGTACAGCAGAGAAAACCCCTGTCCACACTGCGATCTTTAGCTTCAATTAAAGCAGGGGCTTCAGAAACAGATGCTTTGGCTTTTTTCTTGTTCTTCTTTTTATGAGCAGAAGAAGCTGGAGAAAGAGACGAAACATAAGTCATAAGTCTTCAATCTATCTGTAAACATTGCAGAATTCAAACACAGCTGTTTTCAGCATCCATGTTTTCGGTAACCGCACCTGTGGCTTTAGACTGGAGTCTGCTCTCTGACTGCACCAGCTGGGAATTATTCATGAAGATCAGCCTGCGATAGAGGTGACCATCCTCTCCTCTCACATCCTCCACAGAGTACTCTCCAGTCAAAGCACTGAGCCCTCGTCCAACGACCTCCCTCCACCCCAGATCTCCTCCCACAGACAGGAACGGCACCTATGCCACAGCAAATGTGAAAGAGAAAGTGCATGAGCGAGAAATGAAGACGAGATAAATTGCAATACAGCTGCATGTTATTCTCGTGCACCTGCTGATTGGCTGGCATTCCAGGAGGAGCGAGTTCCATCACCATTGGAGAGAGCTCTGATTGGACCGCCTGCATGTCCTCATACTCTTGATCTCGATGCATTGCCACAATGACCAGGCGTCTGAATTTTGCACTGGACGCTAGCTGAGTCCGGCCTTCAGCTGAGCCATATAACCAATCAGACTCACGGCCCTGAGGAACTAAAAATAAAAAAAAGTTGAATTGATTTTTTTTTTAAATAAAAGTTGCTAATTGGATGATTATTGTAGTGATTATAATATTTCTAGCATGTTATATGTTTGGCAACAGTTCTTCTAACCCTAATTAATGGAGAGTGTAGCTTTTCATTTCTTAAACAACCATGTAGGAAGAGACATCATGGCCATATTCCAGGATGACAATGTCAAGATTCATCAGGCTCAAATTGTGAAAGAATGGTAGGGAGGGAGCATGACGAATCATTTTCACACATGAATTGGCACCTCTGAGTCCAGATCTTAAATTTTTGGCATGTGCCGGAGGAGACTTTACAGAGTCCTTGACTCTTGCATTGTCAATACAAGATCTTGACCAAAAATGTATACACCTCTTGATGGAAATAAATGCTGTGATGTTATTTCCATCAAGCGGTGTATAAATCTTTTTGACAAGGCAAGAGTCAAGCACTCTGTAAAGTCTAATCCAGCACATCCCAAAGAATTACATGGAGAAATCTAAAACTATTGAATTAAAGATGTTAATAATAAATTATATAGAAACAATATATTTTACATTTATTACAAAATACACATATTATGCATAGAAATATTTAAGAAGTTTGATAGGGAAACTGAATCTACTTCCTTCACAGTGCTTCATGGCAGTGAGCGGGCACTAAAGTGTTTTTTGGTGTGAATGTGATTTGCTTGTTGATTCATGGAGATTTCCTTGCAGAATCATGGATAATGTAGTTTTTCACCATGAACTCTACTGTTCATGAAAAAAATCAATTCCCAGATTGAGTAAATTAAAGTGATTTCTACTTCCAGAACTCGACTGTTGCACTCTGTAAAACAGGTAATAACACTTGTCTTAGCCAATAACAATGAAGAGGCAAAATAACCAAATCCTCACCGATAAAGATGGCAAAGTGGTTACTCCGTGGCAGCTTGGCAGAAGGCAGGCTGTCCTGTACAGTCAGAGTGTATCGTGGCAGGCCGGTGGCTGCGTGGCACAGTGTGAGGGACTGTGTGCTGCTAGCATCTGTTCCACCTCTGAGCTTATGAAGCATTAGATTGTAGGCCTGCCTCTCCTTCACAGCAGACAACAGTTCCGGTACTGATGAGAGTCTAACTGGAGTGCCATCCTCCCCCTGACAGAGCTCAAGCACTGCAAACGGAGGCGTTTGGCGGAATTTGGTGCAGACCAGAACAAAAACGGGGAGGGCGAAGGAGGTATCGGACACTTCATTCTGCTGTCCACATAGACAGTGAATTCGTACAGCCCAGCCTTTAGCGAAATGTTCCACGGCCAGCTTTATGACATGTTCCTGGGCTAATGTTACGCAAACGTACCGGCCCCCAACACTCAAAACTCTGACAACTTCTGCGAGCATCCTGCCTGCAAGAGCACCGTCCTCTTCTGAAGCCATGGCATCAAGCGTGCCTTTATCCAGGGCTGCCTGAAAGCTCCCGCTCTCAAAGCCTGTCCGGGTGGCATCCACCTGCTGAAAGGTCAGGTCAGGACGGCGCTCTGCGTTCCGCTGGTTCATGTGAGACACCACCGTCTCGCTGATGTCAATGTTGGTTAGCTGATGGTAGCCAACATCATAGAGCTGTTCACTCAGCTCAGAGTTACCACAGCCGACCACCAACACCTGCAGGCCAACAGTTATAATTACACTTATTCGTTTACATAACACTTGTACAACCCACTTATTTAGGTTCCTAAAGTAATATTGGTTGCATAAAAAAAGTTCATTATTTACGAAAAATATTGAAATACTCTAGCTTTTCTCTTGCTCAAAAGTGTGAAAGAAGTAGAGAATCGTCCTTTAGAGTCAGATCTTTACAATGAATCAGTTGTTTCAGTGACAGTGAAATTTAACTGACTTAACTTTTGGTCTGTTCATCACACAAAGCAGGGCTCGACAATAAGGACTGCCCAATGCCAATTTAAATATTCAAACGCAACAAGACGCGAAAGAGGGACACTTCTGAAGCAGGCGCTCATAAAGCCGCTTTTCAGACAGTGAGCAAATGCAGAACTGAGCACTTTGGCATGTCTTCTTGCGCTTGAACGTACATATTCACATAAAAAATGCGAGTATTCTAGTAAACATAGTCTGTTAATACCATAGACAGTAAAAGAAATGGACACAGCGACCCCATTGATTTCAACGGAGAAGACTGAAGCCCGATTATTGCACTTCCTGTCTGATGGCTGAGCAACTGTGCAGGCTCAAACTGAGCATGACGACAGTCTGACAGTTGTAAATCTTCTAGTAGCGGTGACAAATCTGAATCACCTAATTCCTCAAAAACGTTGTTGAAATATTTTGTCCCATTGCTTTTATGGACTCTTTATCTATTGGCTTCTCCCTTGACTTTATGCCTCTATGTCCCCCCGATTGCCTCATAGACAGTAAAAGATTGCATGCGAGCTTCTCCTCCTGTCTATACGGTAATGTCTCTATTGTGCGCCAGAAAGTCGCGCGGTTAAAATGCAATCATTAGCCTATTTTTTACAAAAAACGGCTTCTACGGGGCCATAACGTAATATACAAAGTAATGGAGCCTTTTACATTGTCGTGTTTCTTTAGAAATAAATAATGGACAAATGAAGTCTTTGGATGCCTCAGATGTAAAGTTATTCGCTGTCAAAGTGACGCCAAAATGAATGGGAGTCAATGGAGTGCTAACAGCAGGTGAAGTTCTGCTACAATGGCGGCCCCCGCGAGGCTTCAACTTCCGGCTGATGGATTCATAGACATAATATATACATAGACGCCCTATTGGCTGCTGAAGCGTACGTCAACGGCGCCGCCATATCAAGGAGGGCAAGTTTCCCATACCTCTCATTATGGGAATTGAGAAAAATGCCTGCTTCATGTGCTGCGTGGGGCTGTACAAGTCGCCACACAATTGAAAACAGGTCTCGGGGAATTACCTTTCACAAACAAGACTGAAAAAATGTTTTTTGTTGTATTTGGTCATTATATAATTAGTAATAGAAACGTACACCACGTACAAATCACTGAAATCGACTGATAAATGTAAACGTTATTATTATTTTTATCCAGGAAAACCGCAGCTCACCCGTTTACTTGCATTTGTTTACAGCGCAGTCTTGACCTCCGCAAAATGGCAGACGCATTGACGTATCGCAGCAACGTTGCAAAGCGGCCAATAGGGCGTCTATGTATATATTATGTCTATGGATGGATTACCCCCTTGGTTAATATCTTCTTGAGTGAACATAAACAGTTGAGAAATAAAACACGTGTAACAGTATATTGGATCCGTGCTGCTCTAAAAGTGACAACAGCCTTATAAAGATCATGCTGTCTTTGTTTTCATTTAAATTTAAAAAAAAGTCACTCGCTGCTCTTGCTGAATAACTATTGTAACTTTAAAAAGGATAAATCTATATTTAATATATACAGTGAAGACTATGCAGTGCTAGTTTAAATTTGATTATTCATTTTCTCTACCTGAAAATTATTGTAAGACTTACCTAAAAAAAATTGAAAAGCAGTGTTTATTCTATTTGTATGTTTGTTATAATGTATTTGTGCTATTACAATTTAAAATAACTGTTTTCTATTTCTATTTGTAATTTTTTATTTTATTTAATTTATTTCGGTTATAGTTTACAACCATTCTAATATGCTGATTCGATGCTCAATACTTTTTTTAATTATTATCAATGTTGAAAACAGTTGTGCTGCAAACATGTTTGTGGAAAATTATTTTTCTAAAAATCAGGATTCTTTGATGAACAGAAAGTTCAAAAGAACAGCATTTATTTCAAACTGAAAGTAATAGATACTAAATATGTTGTAATACTATGTCTTTACAATCAATTTTGACACATTACACCTTACTCAATAAAAGCATTCATTTATTTATTTAAAAATATATATTTTACTTAACCTAAACATTTGAACGGTATTTATTACATTTGAACTTGACATGAGACCATCAGCAATCATTAAAGTCTGGCATTATTAAAATCATAGTTACCTTATCACGGGGTTTAATGTATTTATGTAGTACACCGCAGAGCGAGTTGTAGTCTCCGTACCACTCGAAAGCCTTTTCTCCTCTTTTACGGAAAAAGCGCTCCCAGTAGTCGGCTGAGCTGAACTCCTCAGCGGTGCGAGGCAATAAGCTCATGCTTATGGATCGGATCCTCAAGCCCCCTCTCAATTAAGCTTTATTTAGATTTAACTGATGAATTATAACTTTTTGCAGATATTTAGAGGGTAAATACTACTGAAGAAATGATTTCTATGCTGTAGTCGTTGACATGTGATGACGTCCTCCCACATGTTTTGCACTTTCCACCCGGAGTGATTTTACAGAAGGACGATCTAGAACAAGCAGCGATTGGTCTAGAGTGTAGTATATGCGTTCACTGATTGGTGCAAGTTGTAGATCGATGAATACGATTGGTTTATGGAATGACAGAGCCCGAAAGTTGTACCGTTCCTTCCTACAGTGTGTTGTTTCGGGGCCGAAACAAGCTGAAGCATGGCAGTACCTACCGGCAGAGCTGTGGTATTCGTTACCGGGAACGCCAAAAAATTGGAAGAGGTGAGAGTATGGCGTGTTTCATAAGTGACCCAGCCATAAGGTATCCAGTAAAAATACAACGTAAACAGAATGTGAATATACGTCTTGCAGTGCATGAATAGTCTCTCCTCACATGTAATAGCCTGTGTTATGGCAGCTTCATATTCCATGTCCAGTCCTGCTAAATAAACGATTAGTTAGTGGATTTTATAGTTTATAAGATTTTTCTTTTTAGGTTCAAGTTATCAACTGCACACATTTAAGCTATTCCCACAAATAGGCTAAAACACGGCCTGAAATGTTAAATAAGTTTTTATTTGTGTTCAGTGTTAGGTAGGATCATGGTCAATAAATACAATACAGCAAATCATAAATGTTATCTTAAATGTTAAATGTTATAAACTCGTTTATTTTATAATAATTTTCAGAAAGACTCGCAAAAATGCAAATTAAAACTAAATGCAGATTAAAACCATGATCTTGACATTTTCTAGAAATAAACTGTAAATAAAGAAATGTTAACATTATATGTAGTAGACAATTAAAAATAAAAACACCGGAATGGGACAAAATTCAACCTAATTAAAATATGACTCAGCAGAGAGGTTTATATTGATTAAAACTGCTATTGGTTCCCTGTTCAAACAGGTAGTTCAGATCCTCGGTGACAAATTTCCCTACAAACTGATTTCTAAAAAGATTGACTGTAAGTATTTGGCTGTTTTACTGTTTTGTTGACTTATTAAGCATGCTGTTGCTGTATTTGTAATGTGATTTTGGCTTATAGTGCCTGAATATCAGGGAGAACCAGATGACATTTCTATACAGAAGTGTCAAGAAGCAGTCAGGCAGGTTTGTAAATTGCACACTTTTTCACTTACCTTCACTGGGTTGATGCCTCCTCGGCTCACACATGATCTTGTGTGTTTTCACTGAAGGTGGATGGGCCAGTGCTGGTGGAGGACACCTGTCTGTGCTTCAAGGCGCTAGGAGGACTACCAGGACCTTACATGTGAGTCTCTCTCTAGTTCCTTTTATATGCTGTAAATATAAAATTAGATGCATGGTATACAGTAAATATTTTTCTTCTCTTGACAGAAAATGGTTCTTGGATAAACTGAAGCCTGAAGGTAAGACACTTTGACAAAAAAAGGCCTACATCTATTGAATTTATGTGAATTATTAAGCTGTTTTCTTTAATATGTTTGCAGGTTTGTATAAATTGCTGGCAGGTTTTGAAGATAAATCAGCCTGGGCTCTGTGTACATTTGCTTTCTGTGCTGGAAAAGAGGAGCCAGTTCAGCTGTTCAGAGGAAGAACCGAGGTGAGCATGTTTATTTACTGTCCCATCAGATATAGTGCTTTTTACATTGAGGTATGGCTGGGTCACTTATTTTCTTCTCTCTTTTCCCCATCATTTC
The DNA here is from genome assembly GCA_036326025.1 of Chrosomus eos. NCBI lineage: Eukaryota > Metazoa > Chordata > Actinopteri > Cypriniformes > Leuciscidae > Chrosomus > Chrosomus eos. The sequence continues at coordinate 20,528,385 of CM070829.1, forward strand.
TGTCTCCAATATCACTATCAAAACACAAACTAAATCCACTGACAGATGAGATGCACTGTATATAAGCACCACAGATTTTTAATGTACTCTACCATTTAAAAGTTGGGGGTCGTTAAAAAAAGTGTTATGCTCACCAAGGCTCCATTTTTTTTAATCAAAATATAGTAAAACTGTAACATTGTGAAATATTATTTACTGTGATGCAAAGCTGAATTTTCAGCATCATTTGTCCAGTCCTTGGTGTCACATGATCCTTCAGAAATCATTCTAATATGAAAGCTTTTCTTATTCTTATCACTGTGTTAACCCAATAGCCTGCAGGTTTTTGATTCTTCCCTCAGACATTTCTAATAATATTTTTTTCAGGGCCGTATTGTTGAGCCCAGGGGTCCAAGGGATTTTGGCTGGGATCCTTGTTTCCAACCTGATGGTTATGAAAAAACGTGAGGAGAATAAGATTTTTTAAATTGTGTTTTTCAGGTTCACCACTTGGTGGCAGCATCAGTCAAATTAAATCCAATGTGTTTGGATTAACAAAATGTACACCTATTTATGATAGACTTTTCCTAGAGTTCATGTGATCGCAGTGTAAGAATGCAAAAATTGCTGTATTTATATTTAAAGAATGAAATATTAACTTAAATCAGTGATAAGGAAACACAAGCCTTATTGACAATTTATTAAACGGAATCTGAAATCGAATGCTGTCAGATAAAATGATTAGAACCATTCAATGCTCTTTTGATTTAATCCTGCTTTTGTTTTTCTCTTTCCTCTGTGCTCTGTTTCTGTGGCCAGTTATGCTGAGCTCCCTAAAGAAGTGAAGAACAGCATCTCCCATCGGTACCGTGCCCTGGCAGCCTTGTCGGAACACTTCTCCCAGCAAAACGACACACCGGAGACCAAGCGCACAAAACACCAGGACTGAGTTCTGTTCTCCGAATAGGACTGAGCAGGTCTCCGAATAGAGACGTGGGGAATTCAGAGTAATAAATCTTCAGGATGTTCCTGTGACACCTCCTGTTTGTTCATCTGCCCTCTGCGCAGGGGGGATGTTACTCTGTATTACAGTTTTATCATCCACTGTTTGTGTTTCTCATTATTAATGGCATGCAGGCAGTGTTTTCACTGCTGTTTCTTGCATTCTCTGTCATTCACTCACTCGCTCACTCACTTTCTCTTCCTGTCCCTCTTTCCCTCGTGACAAAGAAGTCTTTATTGGTAACACGTGCGTATGGACGCATCTGAGAAAGCAGTATCACCTCTCTCAAAGAAGCTTCAAGAACCTATTTCATTTGGGGGGAAAAAGATATGAAATATCTTTCCAAAATATTCTTTTTTTTATTTTTGTGGTGTTTCCTATGGCAAGCATCAATATGCTATAATGCTCTTACTTGAGAGGTTTGTTCAAATCACAAACAGCAAATATTACATTTCAGATATGAATAATGTGGCTTGCTGAGGAGAGTTGGGCTGTTACATTTCTATTACTTTTTATTATTAATAAACAACTTGCTTTGAATATAAAGACTCATGGGTTCCATATAACAAGGCCCTGGCAACCACCCCCAACGCAGTGTTATTTAAATTATTTAATTAATTATTAATAAATAAAAAGTTTATTAATATTTAATTTAATTATTGCATCAGTATATTGTACATATTAGTTTTTACCCCATACACAGTAACTGGATTTCCAGATTTAAACGTAAAGAAAACAACAACAACAAAAAACAGTTTTTAAAAATAAATTAATACATAAGTAATTTTTTTCAGCAAGGATGCGTTAATTTGAGCACAAATGACAATAAAGACATTTATAATGACAAAATATTGCTTTATAAATGCTGTTGTGTTAAATTCTTATGAATTTTCTATTCATCAAAGAATCCTGAAAAAAATTGTGTCAAGGTTTCCACAAAAATATGAATTTCTTGAAAAAAAAGATGTTTCTTGAACATCAAATCATCATGTTAGAATGATTTCTGAAGGATCATGTGACTCTGAAGACTGGAGTAATGATGCTGAAAATTCAGCATTACCATCAGGAATTAATTACATTTTAGCATATTAAATATTACAAAAGAAAACAGTTTGTTTGTATTGTAAAAACATATTTTTTATTGTAAAAAAAAATGCTTTTTACTCACAGCCATAAATCAGACTCATTGCTATACATGTGCAATACCATAAATAATGCTTATATAAGAATAGGTGCAATACATTGCTTTTGGTCTGCATAACCCCTCCAAGATGCCCAGTATTTCTCTCTTGATTTTTTAATAGGTTCAACATCTGTAATATAAGCCTAATATTCGATTCACCAGACAGAAATGTAATCATTAAGCTACAAAATGTTTATGGGGCTATAGCAAACATTTTAAAGTTAATATCCTGGATCATAATTATATGTCTGCAAGACTTACATTTCAATCTGAAAAGTTCTTTACTCATTCAAAGGCCTTTTACAATGGATTTGCTTGCTGGATGCACTCAGATTTAGTTTGGAGCTTTGTAGGGGGAAAGAATTTTTAAAAGCACCTCAGGTTTGAATTCCTCATGGTTGCACGGGATGATTGCGATGCAAACAACTGCTGAGAGAATGCGACAGAGCACTGAGTCAAATGGCTAGGGAAAACATCTCCGGTATTCAGGAGCCCTAGCAAACTGTCTATGTCCAAACCACATCAAAACACGGGCCGCGTCCCGTCCCAGCTCCTGCTGGGCTTATGGGAGTGTGCCCATAAAGATCAAGGAGTGGCATCCATGGAAAACACAGAAAGACGGCGAGAAACAGGTACCATGATGACCCTCAATTATACACAACAACATTCCTCACCTCTTAATCGTGTGGAAATGCTTTTGTTCGAGTTCACAATGTGTAAACATGTTGTCGGGTGTCTGTCTAGTGGGGAAAACAAGTGTTTAAGGTGAAGAAACATCCTGTAAACATTGTCAGACAACCAAAACTATGGGCTGTCTGGCGATCTGCATAATAAAGTTTCTAAATGGCTTGTTGTGGGTATTAAAAAAAATACATGTAATGCAATTTTGTTCACCTAATTTGTTATAACAAGTAACACACACACACACACACACACACACACACACACACACAGACCGAACTTGTAGGACCAGCACATCCCACAGATTCTCAAGTGGATTGAGATCTGGGGAGTTTGGAGGCCAAGTCAACACCTTGAACTCTTCATCATGTTCTTCAAACAAATCCAGAACAATGTGTGCAGTGTGGCAGTGCTTTATCCTGCTGAAATAGGCCACTTCCACCAGGGAACACAATTCTCATGAAGGCGTACCTGGTCCGAAACAATGTTTAGATAGGTGGCACGTGTCAAATTTATGTCCACATGAATGGACGGACCCAGGGTTTCCCAGCAGAACATTGCCCAGAACATCACACTCCCTCCACCGGCTTGTCATCGTCCGTCCCACAGTTTATCCTGGTTCCATTACTTCCCCAAAGAAAATGGAACTCATCGGACCAGGCGACCTTTTTCCACTGCTCCAAGGTCCAGTTCGGACACTCCTGTTCCCATTGAAGGCTCTTTCGACAGTGGACAGGGGTCATCATGGGGCTCTCTGATTGGTCTTCAGCTACACAGCCCCATATGCAGCAGATTACACTCATCCCATAACCATCATCGTGCATCAATGAGCCTTGGCCGCCCAACACCCTGTTGCTGGTTTGTGGTTTGTCACACTCAACACTTTGATTACGAGAACTGATTGTTTGCTTACCCTCTAATCCCAGACCTTGTTAGGAGATGATCAAGGATGTTTGTGTATTTGATATTTATGTTTATATATATATATAAACTACCATTCAGAACTTTAGGCTTTTTGAAAGACGTTTCTTATCCTCACCTGCACGTATTTGATCAAACAAAGTGTTGTGAAATATTATTTCAATTTAATATAACTGTTTCCTATTGTAATATTATTTCAAATGTAATTTATTCCTGTGATGCAAAACTGAATTTCCAGCATTTTACTCCAGTCTCAAGTGTCACATAATCGTTCAGAAATCATAATATGATTATGTGCTGCTCAAGAAACATTTCTGATTATTATCAATGTTGAAAACAGTTGTGCTGCTTCAGTTTTGTGGAAACCATGCTTTTTCAGGATCCTTTTTGTAATAGAAAGGTCAAAGAACAGCGTTTATTTGAAATATTAATTTTTGGTAACATTATTAAGGTCTTTGCTCTCAATTTTGATCAATTCAATGCATTATTGCTGAATAAAAGTATTCATTTATTTTAAAAACTCATATAGAACCCACGTTTTTGAACGCTATTGTATATAAATATAAATAAATAAATAAATATAACTGTCCATTCAATCAAACATACAGACTGAAGAGTCTCATATGTTCAAATGGACTTGTAACTTCACTCATGAGAAAGTTATCACAAATCATGCGGGTGAATGAGGCTGCACAGCAGGATGTCCTATAAAGTTCAGGAATCCTGTTTAAAAGGTCATAATCAACAGCAGCATCTCGCAGTGACCCATCAGGAGGCTCCACAAACACCTGGTGCTCATCTTCAGCAGGACTTCTTTGAGGCGTAGTAGCATCCTTTACGGATCTGGTGAAATAATTGTATGCACAGTTCCTGTTTAGGGAAAATGTGTTTATTACCTTGTTGACTAGACAGCAGCATGTGATCCAAGGGTTTCACGAACATTGTTTAGGTCTGTTTGAAGGATGTTTAAAAAAGAGGCTTGTGCAAGTGTTAACATCTGACAGAACATAGATCCTAGGAAAGCTCTGTTTTTCATATCATTTTGCCTTATTCAGTGGGGTCTAAAGTGAAAACACATGCGTTTTTTACAATTCATGTGCCCTCGTAATCTTTAAACAAAATGTCCCGTCCCTCTTGCAGTGACTCTCTTCTCTTCTCTTCTCTTCTCTTCTCTTCTCTTCTCTTCTCTTCTCTTCTCTTTCTTCTCTTCTCTTCTCTTCTCTTCTCTTCTCTTCTCTTCTCTTCTCTTCTCTTCTCTTCTCTTCTCTTCTCTTCTCTTTCTCTTTCTTCTCTGTAGAATTAAAGTCTGTGAGTTTGAAATTATGTTGCACACTGTGACAATCCATAAATGCTCAATTTGGCCCGAAGACCATCGGACAGACAACGGTTCATAACGGTTGTAACGTCATTCATTTAAAAATGATGTTTCCAATTTGTCAAAACAACAGCATACCATCTTGCACTTACATGCTCAGATGACACAGGTTCACAAGTGCCGCAAACCATATTCATCCACACAGTCAAGCAGAGCCAAAGCACAACCAAAACAATGTTCTTCCGCAACATGCATGTAGTCTTGTTTTTGAACCGCTATAGGGCCAAAATGTTGCCTACCTTTAATGTAAAAGTATGATGTAATACAGTATTTCACAATTGCTAAATCACTAAACCCCATTCTCTGAACCCAATGCTCAGTGGCCTAAACCCATTTGTCGAATCAGTCACTCTGTAGGCAAAACCTTAAACAAGTTCAGGTAGTTAAGACACTGTTTGCAAATCTCATCCACTCTTTTTGCAAAACTCTAAACACATTCTCACTCACTAAAAGACATTTTGCACTGTGTTGCAAAATGGTAAATACATGTGGCAAAAGTTAAACACAACTACAACACTGCTGTCATCGTTTACACACAACAACTCAAAATTGTTCACACTTGTTTCTAATGATGTGATCAAATCAGTTGTCTGGAATATAAGCCAGTTCAGAGTACACAGGTGGCCCAGGTACGTTACGTAAATGTTGATACCAACAATGGATGGAAACAATGTGAGAGGCAGAGGAGGAAGAGTTCATGTAAGAGGTGGTGGACGAGGAGGAAGAGTACAAGGACAACGAAGAGCAAGACCAAGAATAGTAATTTCAGATCAAATCCGGGCAACTGTTATAGACCATGTTCTTGTCCATGGAATGACAATGAGGGAAGAAGGACAAAGAGTACAACCCAATTTGAGCAGATTATCTGAGGCCATAATCCGGACATTTAGAGAAGAGAACAGGTAAATGTATAGTTTTTCTAATTTGTGCGACTGAAAGCTACTGTATACATTTGATACAGTACATCAGTTTGTCAATAGAAAGGGGACTGGGGGAAAAAGAAAAAAATATTTACAATACATTTTACATAA